>OZ010787.1:334954439-335302723 GCA_963932465.1 Maratus speciosus | reverse complement strand
GAGTTGGCATTAATCGATTACTTTTTAGTCAATTGATAAGTCGATTAAATTTTCAATCCTACATAATTTAATCATAATTGTACTTGAAAAAGTAATTACTCTTAAAAAATTTTCATGATTTATTCAATCTCTATTAATTCAATCGTGAATAATTTAATCAATAATCAGATTACTCAGACTAAAATTATATATGGCTGCCATTTAACTTTATATTCGCTTTCAGAAGTTTTCAAAAAAGATTGTTGTAATTGAATATTGTTGTAATTGTAAATGAAATAAAAAGATTGTTGGAACTGTTCTTTCAATAGGACGAGGCCCCACCGTATTATTCTTTAATGGTCCGTGAATACCTGGATGAGGCATTCCCGCATCATTGAATTGGGTGACGGGGGAACATTGAGTGGACACCACGTTCCCCGGACTTTAGTCCAATAAATTTCTTCTTCTGGGGAGTAGTAAAGGATAAGGTTTATTCCAGACAACTCGCCACAGTACGACAGCTGAAGAATTTCATTGATGATGCGTTTAATGAAATTCGTTATAACCGGAATTTGTGTCGCACTGTGTGAGAGAGTATCGGGACAGGTTGCAGGAATGCATCAATACCGAAGGTGGCTATTTTGATCACCTTCCTGATTAAATATGAAACTATATATTACACCGGGAGCACAGACAATCACCTCATCGAGTTCACGGATGAAATTCTATGATTAGTTAAATCTTGATTTGCATATTAAAACGCAGTCGGTCTGCCAATTCATATCTTGGGGGAAAACACTTGAAAACCCGATTTTATCGGCTGACTCGTAGGTTTACCATCATGTTTTCCTTCACCAAAAGGTATAAAAACATGGAGGACTTCGAGCAGGAAAACACAATGGTAAACCTACGAGTCAGGCGATAAAATCGGGTTTTCGGGTGTTTTTCACCAAGATATGACTTGGCAGACCGATTGCGTTTTAATATGCAATTCAAGATTTAACTAATCCTAGAATTTCATCCGTGAACTCGATGAGGTGATTTTCCGTGCTGCCGGTTCGCGGTTTATATGTAATTAAACCTGTATTAAATGTAGTGCTGTATAAGTAACTGTATACCTACTTTTGGGCCACACTGTATTTTGTTTTGTAATTATTATAGACAAGAGAGAGCGATATTATTAATCCATTAAAATTTCAATAAACTAACTGATTGAATAAAAATTGAATTGGAATTAATTTAATTTCAGTTGAAAGTGAAATGTATGCTCGAACTATATGTAATTTCAATTGAAATTTAATGCAAGTAGAAACAAGCATTGAAATTAATTTCAATTTCAATTAAATTAATTGTAATTAAATCATCTGCAATTAAATCAATTGCGAATACATACAAATGATGTCACACTTGTCTTTTTATGCACCATACCGAAGCTACAAACATGAAGAACAGTTCCAAACGAACATTTTTTGGCGCTACTAGTACCTCATAGCGGGAAATAATGAAACTAAATTTATTAAAATGATTTTTTTATGTTTTCTTGAATACCAACCAAACGAACCCAACGAACCAATGAATACCAACAAACCAAAGATAAAAATAATTAGGACGGATTCAACTCAAGTTTCTTTTACGTTGCTTACGCCATCAAGCGGGAAACAGAGAAAAGGGAAATATTTGAAAATCATTTGCTATGTTTTTTTAATTCGGGATATAGCTGCTTTGGAGGTCTTTATTTCTTTCTGCTCTCTATAGCTCCTGCTCGTTTTATTACACCGTTACATTTTGCTTATACAGTATCCTTTCTTCTTCAGTTTGTCACAACTTTTTTATGATATAAGCATAATTTAGTATATTAGATTAATTTTTAACACAATTATTCAAGTTATAACTGTCATAATTTAGTATGTTTAATTTAACGCAATTTACAGCAGCAAATCAGTTATCTGATACGGAACTTTTAATTTTTTGAAATGATTAAAATTTGTCTAAAAATATGTAAATGTACAGTGTAAGAATATTTGTTAATTTAATAAATAATATTTATAGATCACTTCCGTATTTTAATTAGTTTACAATTCTAAAAAAAACTGTTGTTTTTTTATTGCAAACGTTAATTCAGTTGCAATTAAGTATTACACAAATCTTAAGATTTCATTTCTAGTCATTAATTGTCATCAAGAATTTACTCATTATTTGCCACTAGGGTTCACTAGAAGTAAATAAGAAAGATGAGTTAAATCTTTTCTAAGTATTTTTAACTTAGGCACTATTGCCATTCCACAAAACACAAAAATACAATTTTATAAAATTTATTTGTTATATTTCACACCAAGAGGCGCTTCCAGCGTAAAGGATACTATATACAGATTTATAATCGGAAAATACATTTTTTAAAAATTAAAATAACAATATCTCAAAACAACGAACTCTCCAAATTGTCTGCACAGATGTTGTAAAGCTTAAATTTTTGAGTAAAAGAGTTCCCACACTTAATATCTTTGTGAAATATTATTCTCAGAGCTCTATTTCAGTTTTGCCTAAATCGCTAATCAAGAGCTTGAAGCCAGAACAGATCAAATTATCAGTCCACCCTTATTTTTTTTAGGCCTTCACGATACTTTTGCAATTGTTTTACGGCTTTATTTTGGCTATTGTGCTGATTATTGTATAATATCTTGATTACTGGCTAGGACTGGTGACTTTTTTTATATTCATTCGTATTACAATTAACAACAAAACAAAAAAATATTTGTGGCAAATTCCTTTTGAAAGTATCCTAGTATACGTGTGTGGCAGAGATTATTTTTGAAAAGGGGGGCGAATAAAATAAAGAAATTGTGGCTGGGACAACATACGCCCCAACCCCGTAATCAAAGAACTGACAGGAAAAAACATAGAAAGCTTCTGCAATGTTTCAGAGCGAGATAGATAGCAACAACATTCATGTTCAGCACTTATTATTTGACATAATATCTGAAGTAATATCATATACAATAAAAAAATTTTATATCAATTTAATCTTTTTAGATGTTGAAGGTGTGTTATAAATTATCAATGTCAGTTTGTACATTGTCACTTTCCTCCATTTGCACTAGTTCACACTCTACCTCCAATATGTCAACTTCTTCTGAAATGACCTTCTCCATCATGAATTCGATTTCCGTTTCTTGGTTGGCTGTGTTAGTATTGATGTCATTATCGGCCAGAGAGTTGGTACATGCCTTCCCTTTGCAGCGGTACAATTGATGCTAGCTTTCCTACAGCTTCAGACGAAAGTACACCCCTTTTTACACTTGCATGATATAGAACGAAGTAGTGGAGAAGCTGGTTCATTGTGGGTTGTGACAGGGAACAGCCGTTATATTTTTTTTTCAACCCCAATCCAAATAGTTTTTGGCAAATCTATTCCAAAGTTAAACCTAGAGGTATGCACGGAGAAGAAGTTAACGTACAGTTGCTGAAATGGGGAAAAGAGACGCTAAATTGAAGTTATTTTTTATGAGTGATTTTCCTTCTTTTTTATGTAAAACCCTTGCAGTAGCATTTGATAATAAATTAACACTGTAAACTCGATAAACAAATGTTTTTTTTTTTTTTTTTTTTTTTTTTTTTTTTTTTTTTTTTTTTTTAAACATTTAAACACAATAAATCAATTGTTACTATTAACCCGGGAGAACTCGCTGCATGAGATTTTCTCTCACAGTCGTACTTTTTTAAGACTCTTGTTTAAATCATTTTTCATGTTAATAAAAATTTCAAAATGTTTTTCAATTATTTTACCTATTTTGTGAATAAAAGTACTAAGCCAACCAAAAAAAGTTGATATTATATGAATGTAAAGTAAAAGAAAAGCAATTGGGCATTCTCACTAACGAGTTCTCCCGGGTTAAAGAAACGAGAAACAGTTTTCGTCATGTTATCCTCAGCAACTGGAACAAAAACAGTTAATGTAACATTTTGCTACAGTAACATTTGAAAAAAGGTTACTTAAAACATGTTTTAAAAAATTTGGTTGTATAAAAGGCATTTCTAAGTAATTGGGGCTATTTTCGAACCAAAATAGGCCTGTCACAAAGTAGCCCCGAAATACTAGTTTTTATGCTAGTTTTATGAAAACTTAAACATTTTCTGTCAAAATAAAAAGTTAAAGGGAAAATTATGATCACACATGGGTTACAAGTTACTAAAGGTAATATTTTGACAGTTAGCTTATTAATAGCTCTTATCCAGATTGTTTCACTACAGAAAGTTTGGAGATTTAAAATCTACACACGAAAACAGTTGTTTACAAACACATTCAGTGTGGCCACTAAAAAAATTAAATTACCCCAAACTATTCAAATACCCTATAGTAGGGTATAAATTATTTTTCAAGGGCAAAAACTCCAAATTATCTTGTATTGTTTGTTCAATACAAAGACTAAAAACTTTTTTTATGGGATGGACCAAAGTAACCCTGCAAGGACCAAAGTAGCCCCGGTAGATGGTAGTCAGCATCTTAATTAGCTTTCTTCTCAACAAAACCTCAATTTTGAAACTGCACACATAACATACCCATAAGCCGTTGCTTCTTTTCATCATTTGATAGAAATTTTTCTTGGAACACTGTGGATGACATCGACTCATCAAGCATGACATTACCAGCTATATATGTTTCTTTGTTCGTTTGATACACTCTGCTGATTTAGTATTTTTTGCTTCGTTAGCTTCAGGGTAACCATAAAAAATTATTGTGGCCCACCGCATTGGTGCATTTTGACGTAATCAACATATCTTTGCAGGATGGAGGGAAATGAATCATTCGACGTCCATATCACACGGTGCAACAGAAATCCACCATCAATCACACGACAAGCTGAATTGAAGCGAACAACATTATTCGTAGTAGAAAATAAGTCACAAAATACCGACTTGCGGATCTTGCGCAGTCGTCTTTCATGAAATTAACCCTTTTTAATAGCTCATATTTTTAAATTAAATTTACTTATTATATTTAAAAAAAATAGTTTTATTGTAGATTTTACATTTACAGAGGTATACTTTGTCGGAAAAGACGTCAAGATTTAAAACCTCCATCAGCGATCAAAGCTTAATGACATAACAATGTTTTTTCTGGGGTGTTTTTCAGTGTTTAATTTTTAAATTCATCGTTTCTGAAAGAATAAAAAAAATACAATAATTAAACAATTTTGAAAACAAAAACTGGTTGTTCTTCTAAAATTAACATATCAATTTCATTTTTTATTTTTATTTTTTGCCAAAAAACCATTTCAATTTATAGTATAACTTCCGCCAAAATTATTTAAAAAATACTGAAATCCCTTCAGTAGTTATCGAGAAAAAGATACATGAATGTCAGTTCTTTTACATGTAATTTTGCAATTCCTATCGCCAGTCTCAAACCTCAGTTTAAAAAAAAAGAAAAGAATTTTTTTTTTTTTTTTTTTTACATAAAGATCATGAATACATTTCTTCAATATTCCGAAGTTTTTAAATTTTTATGAATTTAACTTAAAATACTCGTATACCTATCTATGATAATCTATTAAAATCATTTTTGTAAAAACAATCTTAGCCCTTTCCGTAACACACTGAAATTTAAAATCGTGCTATTTGTTGGCCTTGAATTTCAGCTAGAAATGAGACTCCTGCACTATCACTTGATCGCTCCTCCGTCCCTCCCCGTCAGTCCTGCCACTTCGTATTAAACCTCTTTAATTCTAATGCGTACGTACTTTTATTCACTCTAAATAATAATACTCTGCCGTAATAAATATTTATCAATATTTCAAATACCATATCGGAAATAACAGACAATATTTCTCATCATTTATGAAACAATTAAAACTTATAATCATGAAAAAATACATTATTTTAGTTATTAATTTGCTAGTAGCTGCTAAAGCTAAAAAATAAAGCCTTAAAAAAATAACAAAAACATTCTGAAGGCATCAATAAATTAAAAAAAAATACATGTATATGAAAATTTGAGACACGGTGGAATATTTTTGTCTTTTCTGACTTCAAGCTCTTGATTATGGATTTAGTCAAAATTTTGAAGTAGAGTTGTGAGCTTAATGTTCAACAAAGATATTAAATGTGAGTATCTTCACACGGCTCCACATACTAAGCTCCACATTGTGGTGCGGGCAAAAATCTTCTAAAGCAGCTAAATGTTGACCGAATGAAACAGAAATTTAAGCAAAGATAGGGCATAGCCAGCAGCCCAGGTAAAAAGATAAAAAGCTAGAATAGAAAAACAATATACAGGGGAAATAAGGAAAAAGATGAAAATGAGGGCAAAAAGCCTTAATAGATACTAAGGACTTTATCGAAAAAATAAAGGCAGATTTAAGGATGACGACCTAAAGGTTCTGGTATGGAATACCCCAAAAGCAGAGTGAAGTGAAGGTAAATATCTTGTTGAAATATATACACTGCTCAAAAAAATTAGGGGAGCAAGCAAAAAAGTGAAGAGAACAGTGCAAGACAGACATGTATGGGCATAAAATGGATAGTACACGTGTATCAATGCGCAATACAGAAAAAAAGACGCAAAAAAAATGTAAGGGAGCTTTTATTCTTTGAAAAGAAGTAAAGAACATAAAAAGATGGTTTGGTGCAACAATTTAGTTTCATGTAAATGATAAAAAAAGTATTGTTTAAAAATGATGCAAGATTTTTAGTATGACGTGTGGTCTCCACGAACAGTTAAGACTGCTGCACACCTTTTTTCCATGGATACGATGAGGTTATCGATAATACTTTGGAGTGTACTGTTCCACTGCTCAAGAATTGCAATCTCCAAGTCCCGGACAGTAAAAAAAGGCCTTGGTCTCGCTGCAATGCATCGTTTGAGTATGTCCCAAACATACTCGATCGGATTTAGGTCAGGAGAGCATGTTGATCATTCCATACACTGTATTGTTTTAGTTTCAAGCATGTTTTCTACAAGACGAACTGTGCGAGATCTGGCATTATCATGCATGGAAAAAAGAAATTACTAATTGCTGCAACATAAAATACGACATGAGGTCTCAGTATCTCATCTGTATAACTTCGTCTGTATAATCTGTAACTCTTTCTCTCCATGCCAAAACACATCAGATGTCACATCCAGACTGAATCGGGACTCGTCTGTAAAATGAATTTGACTCCAACAACGTTGCCTCCAAACTCGCTGTTCAGTTGCCCACCTTCTTTGGGCAGCACAGTTGCTTGAGATCAACGGAATACAGATCATTGGCTTACGTGCATAGAGACCACCCTGATGAAGCCTATTTAGGACTGTTTGGCTGGATATCCTTTGTTCTGTGGCCAAGAAAAACTGTATTTGCAGCAGAGTAGCATTGCCCGTTCCGTCTTGACGAGCTGTTAACAGGATATATCGGTCAACAGTGTCTTTGGTAGTACATGGCCGACCTTGCCCATGTCTATGTCTACCATTCCATGTGTCTTGGAATTGATTTCACAGCCTTACATTGACACTTCTTGCGACCCCAACAGTGTCCGCTGCACTTCATTGTGTTACCCCAGATTCAACTGTCCCGATAAGAGGCCAAGCCATGGATTTCGTTAAATCACATTGTTGTGACATTTTCAAGTCACCTTTTATTCAAAACACAAGCTGAGCAATTGAATTTCGCAACTGAGACAGTGAAACAGACTTTTCTTTAAATCCCGATTTATACACTTATCTCCTTTTTCTACTTTTTGATGTCATAAACTTTAATTTTCGTGTGAAGTTTTTTTATCTGTTTTCTACTACGCTTTAAATTATGGATGTTTTATTTTACGTTACTTATCGGTGTAAATATTTGCGTAAATTTGTAAAAACCATGTGCTCCCCTGATTGTTTTGAGCAGTGTATAAGGTTAGCGAAGAGTCAAGAAGAAATAAAGTAGGGACAAGCTGTCACGGCCGTGATAACGGAGAAAAAGAAAAACGGAAGGGGAGGAGAAACTTATAAACAGCTGTAAGAAACGTGGCAAACGCCGAAATAGAGCCAAAAATTGAAGGGCTAATTAGGGGCAATTTAGGGCTAAATACACTGTGGGCAGTGACCCAGTGTGATCAAACTAGAAAAAGCTGGAGAGAAAATAAAGAAAACAAAAAGATCCCCAAAGCCGAAACTGTGTCCTAAAAGCTCCCATAGATCTGAATAACTTAAAGCACTATGCCTCCTAACCAATATCAATTATGAGATAAACAGTAAAAAATAATATTAACTAACATAAGAAAGTGTGGAAAAGAATGGAAAGTGGACAGCACGTCAAAGATATTTAATTTACCAATGAGTTCTAGATAACACATGACGTTTCCAGACATTAATCATTATTTTGATTAATCGTTAATCAAAGAGATCGATTGAAATTAAATTAATCATTAGTCTATGTGTAGGATTCAAACGCGTAGCATTCATGATTAAAAATCTAATCGTTAATTTAATAAATTTTACAGCACCCTGTTACGAAACCACTGTAACTAATTTAACATATAGCTCAGCCGCAATAAAGTGACATATCGCGCAAAAATTCATTTTGCACTTTATTCCTCTAATAGGTCTGTCATAGGTGCGTCTCACTACAGAAAACATTTCATGTGTAGTTATACGGAAAATCACGTTTTTACTCCTGCATGCATAGCAAAGTGCTAAAATATTATGTTACAATAAAATCACGCAATTTTTTTTTTTTTTTTTTTTTGCCTCTCCTGTGAAATTTACTTTTTCCGAGATGTGTCACTTCTTTTACAGGTTAGCGATATCTTCAAAAAATACCCATGACAACCGATTTCGGAGGTCCATGCACATTATATGAAAGTTAAAGGAAGACAGAATAGATTTCTAATTTACCCATAATGTTAGTATCGCAAATGTATGCTATGGTAAGTAAAACTCACTCGCTAACTTGAAGTACCCGTACCCTTACTTAAGAATAGCCATGCATACTGCCACAAGCTTAAATGAGTTACTTGTTATTGGACTGTGATTGAAAATTGAAAAAATAATAAAATTGACATAAAAGCAATTCATGAACAGAAACAAGGAACAAATTCAACATTTTCTGAATCTAAATGAAGTGTTTACCAATCTCAATCTTTTATATGAAAAAGTAAAATAATAATTATCCTCTTTTCGTTTCATTTTATTAATGTTCCCATGCAAATGTATACCTTTTAGTTATTGTTCGACCGTCAAGCGGAGCTAATACGAAACATTAAAATTCTCTTTTAACCCAGTATATCCAATCGTATTTATAAGTAACTTCAACTGTCTCATCTATAAATTCTACATGGAAGTTTCATATTAAAAGAAGAAAAAAAAAATTGAGTTTAAAAACAAAAATAATAGTTACAAAATATTTTTAACTTTCGTTTTGCTATTCTTATTTGATGCTCCATCATTTGTCTTTTTTATACGTCTAGTCAACTGATTTCTTTTTCTTTTTCTGTCTTTCATTTTTTTTTCCTTTTCTTTTTATTTTAAGATAAATCTTTTATTTCTTAGAATTACAAAAAGCATCATTAAATCAATGCATCAATCGTACAAAACCTTTAACACTTTAACAATGTAAAAATGTTAACTTTAATCAAAAACACTGAAAAACTATATGATTTGGGCTACTATTTTATACGTTGAAAATCTCCATCATTCAAAACTACTCTCATAATGGCTTTTGACAAAATATAAGCGACAAAAATAGAACACGAAACGTCTCGTACATTTTTTAGATATCAAAATATTGCCTACGAAGAGACATTTCTTTCAATTCACTATAATTTTCGATCATTATGGCACCATAAAAGTATTTGCCAAATTTCTAAAATAAAAAGAAACGATATAAAAAACACGATCAATAGGAAGTTTCACAACTTTTAAGTTATGGGGATTTTTAACGTGCTAATAATTTAGTATGAAGAGGAAGAGAAAAAAAAAATGGAATATTTGTAATTTCTTTAAGCGAATAGAATAATGAGTATAAATCTTTTATCATCTCAAAACAGCTTTTAATTTTTTTATATCTTTGGTAGTGATAAAAAACATGTGGATTTAAGTACGTTAAATTTCTTTTTAAGAAATTTATCAAACAAGTTTTGAAAGAAAGAACGGATGATGTTGTTTTCATAGAATAACTGCCTACCATATTTTCTATTGATAAAAATACTGGTCGATAATCGAGAGATGCCGAGTTTCAATTCCGAATATGGCAGGTGTGTGTGCAGTGATTTGTAATCAATTTCATACTGTGTGGCCTTAGTTTAACTCAAATGTACAATAGCAGAAAAGAAAAGGATGCCATCCATACTAATTAGACCAAAAATCGTCGTATAAAAATTACACTGCCTTATAAGTAATAACGTCTACTATAAACTGCTGTGCACAAACTAGTATTTGGAAGCCGTCTGCAGTCGTATATTAAAAATTGCACACTAAAAATAGGGGTGTCTTAAATTCATACAAAAATGTATCTAAAAAATAAATGTGAAATTTCAGACATTGTAGAGGTCTCAATTTAAGACGCATGAGTGTCTTACGATAATCACATGTAAACAATTTGAGAAAAATGTCTAAACAATGATGATAAGGTTGAAATTATAAGACTTTTAACCCCTTGGGGACGAGCGACAGGTATACGTGAAGTGTAAAGTGCTCAGAATCCGTGAATATTCTCACCACTAAATTTTTATAGTAAATTTTGCCTTTTTTAATCAGAGTTTTTTCCCGATTCAATTAGGCAAAAATTTCTGTTTTCAAAAATCGGTGATTAAAGATTAAACATTCTGTAAAAGGCGCGCTTCCCGAAGAGGTTAAAAGCTTAGAAATTCAAAGCTTCAGACACTTATATCTTGAATCAATCATTGAAAAAAAAGAAAAATAACAGACGAATTTTCAGTCTATAAGGATGATAAAAGATTGAGCAAGGCAGAGCAAATTTATCAAGTGCAATACTATTTCCAAGAGTCTCCGCTGTAAAGCTACAGTTAACTTGACGAATTTTGTGCCCAAACAGAGCGGCCGATGAACAACCAAAGATTGAGTAAACGCAGAGCATTTAGATGCATCAGCGGCAATAACATCGTATGAGTCAGAAAACATCTGGATAAATTTTTAAAAAGAACGGAATGGTGGCACCATCATCTAGATATGTTTTCTGAGAGGGAAGTTTCATGAGGTGATGTTGAACTGCATCAGGGTTCAACGGAAGAGGAAACTGGAAGCGAATCAGATATTCTAGACGGCATCCAATCGCGTCAAAATTTTCTGAAATGCACGGGCGGCTACCAGCGAAATAGGCTAAATTTCATCTTGGAAATTCAAAAGTGGAAATCAGCTGATATCAGCTGTTCAGTGAGAAATGTATAATACAGAAACCAAAGGTTAAATAGTTTATCCTAGCCGTAA
Organism: Maratus speciosus; assembly: GCA_963932465.1. Lineage (NCBI taxonomy): Eukaryota > Metazoa > Arthropoda > Arachnida > Araneae > Salticidae > Maratus > Maratus speciosus. Next base: position 335,291,337 of record OZ010787.1, on the reverse strand, counting down.
AAGGGGGAGAACCAACATGTCTACGAAGAAGCATGTTGGAGACCCATTTAGGTAGACCCAGAGCCAACCCAAGGTCATTGGTTTAAAATACTTCCAGATGCTTGAAGACATTATCACACACTGTGTTGCGAATTACAGCTCCATACTCGATTAAACTGCAGATGGTTGAAGACACAAGGATGAGAAGATGGTAAAACCTAGAATCATACCGTTTCTGGACCAAAACTTTGAGTATGTTGATTCGATTAAAAGTTGTTCTTTGTAAGAGTTCTGTTGCTTCAGAAAAACTCCGCGTCTGGCTACATAAAACCCCAAAAATTTGATTTCGTTGGACCATCAATCAGGCCACTGTTAATGCAGAAATCGTAATCACCAAATATTCTGTAGAGAGTGATTGCATGGCACTTATCAGGATGAATGAACAATTTGCAATAGCGGCACCACTGGACAATAGATTTAAGGGCATCCTGTAATTTATTACGACACCAATGAAGCACAAAGATAATTGATGAATGTGTCGTCAGCGTACACCTGGCATTTCATTCCTAGGTCTTGAAGAGCTTCAACGAAATCTGCCATAAATATAGTAAACAGAATAGGATTCTGGATAGCGCCCTAAGGTTCACCTCTACCGATGGCACAGGCAGGCGAATGGTACCTTCTCCAAGCAACATTGGTGCTCCGAGTTGTAAGAAACCTGTGAAGCCAGAGGAACATCGGACCGGATACAGCAAACTGTACACACTTGAAGATACGGCCGTCGATGTAAATAGAGTCATATGCCGCCTGAAGATCAAAGAAAATTTCCAAGATAATTTTTTTCTCTAATTTCGCCTGAAGAATATCATAATATAACATCGTAATAGGGGTTTGGCTAACACGAAAAAGCAAGAAACCAAGATGTCTGAAATCAAGGACTTTATTTTTAAGTGGGTGATTTTTTTATCCAGTTAGCAATCATTCTCTAACAGATTCAGTACATTACTGATGTAAGGCTATAGAACAGTAAAATAAAATCTCTTTTTTGGCTTTTCTGGCTTGAGAATAGGCAGAATGACAGCAGATGTCCAGGATGAGGGGATATTATCCAAAATTCAAATGGAATTATAAACGGAAGCAGAAGCTCCAGGGAATCATCATTAAGACCTTCGAATGAAAAACTGGAGCTCTAATATTATCTTCACCAGAAGCAGTAGACGTGCGGTGAATGGCTTCAGTTAACTAAGACAGTTGGAAGTCTGAATTGAGCTCCATATGTTCAATATCTCCATAAACTATGGGAAGAGTTTCGTGTACAGCATCCCCGTTGAAATGCTCTGCAAAAATCTCTGACTGGGCAGTCTCATTTGAAATAAAAGAATCATCTTGGAAAAAACCGAAAGGGGAATCACGGGGAGAGCAGGAGCAGTTCTTAATTTTCCAGGACACTTATTTAAAATGTGAGGGTCACTGGTCTTGAGACATGCAGAGTCCCAAAACAGGTGTTTAAATTCCCTCATGACCTAAAGGAGATTTGCAGATATCCTTTTGTCAAATACAAAAAGTTATCACGCAAATGTTCATCACGCAGGTAGGTCTGTATGAAAATATTTTCGAATAGAACTATTTTTGGCTGCACCATGACGGATAACGAGGCCTAATTCATGGCTGATCACTACTGCAAAGTATTATTAACATTGTCGCATATACAAGACCATCGATAATGAGTGGCAGAAGGTTGCATCGGAGGATTAAAGTCAACAGAGATAAAGACTGGAAAATCGTCGATTTCATTGGGGCCATTTTTAATCTGTAGAGAAAGACAAAGAAAGGTTTGCAAAGCAAAGCGAGAGATCTGTCAGAAAATTAGATCCACGGGAACCCACGTGGATTAGGTACACAAAAGAAACTGACTGACGCCATCCTACAAAACTCTCGCTATTCCGAGAAGCCGTAGAGACATACCATAATTGATCATTTATGTTGAAATCTCCCAACGTAAGAGCCGGTATGCAGATATTGGAATAATTTTGTGATATCAGCAGACAGAAAACCAGAAAGGGAAAAGATGTTAACTATGTTCAATAAAAAAGGACACAGAAGGATGCGGATGCACATAATTTTATTTCCAGAGACAGAGATTGTATTATGAAGCCAGATAGAAGACCGGAAAGAATGGACAGCAATAACTAGTCCACCACCTGGGCAGTTGAGCCAATTTAGGCGATAACCAATTTTTTTGGGAACGATGTCGGATCTTTTCTGACTTAGGAAGGGCTCTAGAAACACAAAGACATATGCATTGGAAAAAGGAGTGCAGTTGAGCCAAGCCAGCTTATTAACAATACTTCTGTAATTACTCTAAGTAATACGTAAACCCATAAAACAAAAATGAAGACAACTTATTCAAGACAGAATGCACCTTACAGCATCCAAAACGAAAAGTTTTTTTTTTCTTTATCATTCCTTCGTTTGAAAACTGTAGCCTTTATGAGGGCATTTACGCTTCTCTGGTGAATCCTCGCTCACTTTAGCCAAAGATTTCCCTAGCAAGTTACTTAAGGCTGAATAGATTCAGATACTTTATCTGACAGTTTTGAAGTGTTGTCAATTAGTATTTTAACAGTGAATTCGTACGGGATTCGATGCACCTTTGCAACGAATCTAATTTAGTTTTTGTACGCTGGCTACCTTGGCATAAAAGTCTGACTCAGATTGTTTTTAAATTATATACGTCTGTCCGCGAACTGCAAGAAGGTTTTTAAATTGATGATTAGGAAATCCCCCTCCTTAAGGCTAGAAGGACATTGATTATAATCTGAGCTCTGTCACCAGCACTGTTGGAGCAGGATACTGGGTTTCAGCATGGTCCCTCATCCTAAAGGCCGAAAGTGGCACAAATCTTGTTTGATTTAGAATTAAAGGTAGAATGATTAAATGTCTAGCATTTAGTGCACAGACTATCGCGATCAATGAATTTGAGAATTTGTTAAATATAGAATTAAAGCTTTATTTCCGAAGGAAGGGATGTGCATGGAGTATGAAGGGACATGATTGAAACTGGAGAATGATTTTTGATGCTATGCTTTTGGATAAACCGGTGGAGCTATAGAATTATTATGTTGTCAGAAACTGAAACTTCCTGATCAATTTCAAAAAGAAAAATTTCCACAGGAATGTTGAATAGAAGGAAGCTATTAATAATATTCTCTGAGGCTACATTGGTAGAAATTGAGACCTTTGAAAATTCTGGGCTACCATACATAGAAGCTACAGACGTTGTGTCTCTAGTGCTGATTATTATGCTTCCTATCCTGTTAAATATGGGGTTGTCAATTTCGCAAATTAATTTTTATCTCCACTTAAATAGCACGAGGATAACGTTTTGGAAGTGACTTAGAATAGTTCATTAAAAAGAGAATCTTAAAGACCGTGTTTTAGGTAGCTTTCTTTACAAAAAAGCTACCTATTGCAGCCGTTCGGAGGAAAGCGATTTCAAAAAATTTTGGTATATTTTCATCGATCATGACCCCCAGACCCCGAAACCACCCTCCGTTCAAAATTGATATATATATATATATCTGACCTATGTCACACTGTAACTCCCGTAACTATGAACCGATTTCGATGTAATTCGGTGTGTACATAGTACATACTAATGTCTCGACCGAGTTCGTTGGCCAGCTTCATCCGCCGTTTTGTTTCAAAATGGCGGCCATTTAAAATTTTTAAAAAAATTTTAAACTTGAAATGTGGTACCAAAAAATTAAAAATGGAAAAATATTTTTTTCTTATGTATTTGACCTTTATACAAATATTCCGGAGCAGTTTTTGTTTCGTCTATATCTTAAAAAATGGCTGAGTTATAGCATTTTGAATTTCTAGCGTGGCTGACATTTTGAAACGTCCTGAAATTTGTCACGCGATAAAAGGCGTATTTATGAACCGATTTGGATGTAATTCGGTGTGTACATAGTACATACCAATCTCTCGACCGAGTTCGTTGGCCAGCTTCATCCGCCATTTTGTTTCAAAATGGCGGCCATTTAAAATTTTTTTAAAAATTTAAAATTTGAAATGTGGTACCAAAAAATTGAAAATGGAAAAATATTTTTTTCTTATGTATTTGACCTTTATACAAAGATTTCGGAGCAGTTTTTGTTTCGTCTATATCTTAAAAAATGGCTGAGTTATAGCAATTTGACATTCTAGCGTGGCTGACATTTTGAAACGTCCTGAACTTTGTAACGCGATAAAAGGCGTATTTATGAACCGATTTGGATGTAACTTCGTTTATACATAGTACATACCAATGTCTCGACCGGGTTCGTTGGCCAGCTTCACCCGCCATCTTGTTTAAAAATGGCGGCCATTTAAATTTTTAAGAAAAATTTAAATTTGATATGTGGTACCAAAAATTGAAAATTGAAAAAATATTTTCTTCTTATGTGTTTGACCTTGATAAAAAGATTCGGGAGCAGTTTTTGTTTCGTCTATATCTTAAGAAATGGCTGAGTTATAGCATTTTGAATTTCTAGCGTGGCTGACATTTTGAAACGTCCTGATTTTTCTCACGTAATAACAGGCTTATTTATGAACCGACTTGGATGTACCTTGGTGTGTACATAGTACATACAAATATCTCGACCGAGTTCGTTGGCCAGCTTCATCCGCCATCTTGTTTCAAAATGGCGGCCATTTAAAAAAATTAAAAAATAAAGAAAATTAAATGAGATACCAAAAAATTGGAAAATGAAAAAGATTTTTTTTGTATGTGTTTGACCTTAATACAAAGATTCCGGAACAGTTTTTCTTTCGTCTATATCTAAAAAAAATGGCTGAGTAATAGCATTTTGAATTTCTCTTGTGGCTGACATTTTAAAACGACCTGATTTTTGTCACGCGGTAACAGACGTATTTATGAACCTATTTGGATCTAACTTGGTCTGTACATAGTACATACCAATGTCTCGACCGAGTTCGTTGGCCAGCTTCATTCGCCATCTTGTTTCAAAAGGGTTGCCATTAAAAAAAATTAAATTTAAAATTCAAAATAAGGTATTAAAAAATTGGAAAATGAAAAAGATTTTTTTTATGTGTTTGGCCTTGATACAAAGATTCCGGAGCAGTTTTTGTTTCTGAAAATTTATTCTTTTGTTGATATCTTAAAAAATGGTTGATTTATAGCACTTTGAATTTCTAGCATGGCTAACATTTTGAAACGATCTTGTATTTGTCACGCGATAACACACGTATTCGCCTATTTCGATGTAAGAAGGCATGTGGATAGTATACATCAACACCTCGACCTAGTTCGCTGGCCAGATTCATCAGCCATCTTGTTTCAAAATGGCGGCCATTAAATTAAAAAAATATATATATATTTAAAGTGAGGTGCAAAAAAATTAGAAATTGAAAAAGGTTTCTTTCTTAAGTATTTGATCTTGATATAAGGATTCAGGAGCATTTTTTGTTTGTCTTTACCTTAAAAAATGGCTCAGATATAGCAGTTTCAATTTCTATTGTGGGTGACATTTTGAAAAATCTGATTTTTTGCATGCCACCGCACTCCTATATATTAACCGATTTCGATGTGAGTGAGCATGTGCACAGCAATTACTAAGGTCTCGACTAAGTTCACTGCTTAAGCTCATCCACCATGTTGTCTTAAAATGACAGGCACTTTAAGAAATTGCCGAATTTGGCAGCCAAATATAAGTTACTTTAACGAAAAGCAGCTTGGATAAAGCTGACTAATTTCGCGAAATTCTCATTCATTATATTGATAAAAATTAGTATTGAATCTCCTATATTCGGTTTCCACTAAATTGAGCTTCGTGTGTTTGCATGATATAAGTTGGCTTTTTTAAAAATAAAGATTATGAAAGCTACCTCTTCCTCCCGGCACTGGCCGGAAGGACTTTTCTTTTTTGAAGCTGCCTTTCTAAACATTTTCTAAATCTATTAAGGTATTATTAACATATTAAAGTATTATTAACCATTGTGATTAGATTTTTTTCAAAGCCTTAGTTTACCAAATTATGTTTAAAATACTCATATTTAGAAGAATTTACATGCATTATATTATATTCTTTTCATTACTTATTAATTGCATTTAACTATATGTTTAATCGTAACAAATTGTTAAAAAAAGCAACCTTATTTTTAATAATACAAACTTTTAAGCCTGGAGGTACTATGTATGTTATTAATCATAATAAAAATTACTTATTTATTGACTCATGAAGGTTTTATAAGTCAAATTCCGTGTAATGTGGCACACCTACTTGCATATAGGGCACTGACAAAAAGTGCTGGGTTCGAATTCAGCCATTGATGTTTGTAGTAGGATGGATTTCAGTTAAACAGAGATCTCAGTCTGTTCATCCTTCGTATGCTAAAGATAGCCATATCGCTCTCAACAAACCGAACCGTGCAACATGAAATAAAAAAATATTTAATCGTTCTATTAAAATATATAATTAAAATATGGAATTTCTAAGAATTAAATTCTCTTATTGGTCATATGGTCTTCTTGATAATATTTCAATTTCAAAGGTTAAAAACCAACTAATGTTCAAAACAAATAAGTATTTTTCGAGATAAACATAATTTTCCAAAACCAATAACTGTATGGAATCTGGCAAAATATGTTATAATAAGGGGTTTCATAAGAAATAGACTTACAACTGTAAAGATTATGTTCTAACAAATTCTGATTTTGTGTGAGACTATTTGTTGGAGTGGTAGTGTAAGGCTAAATCAGGCTACAGCAAATAATTTAAATAAAATAAATTCATTATTAAAAATAAACAAACTTCTAGGTAAATTGAAAAATGTACATTCGGGTAATTATGTCCCGGGTAGAACAAGAAGTTTTACTCTTTACCGAAATAACAGTACAACACGTGGATTTCTCTTTCGTGTCAGGGATATTGTCCATTAGAATGGAGGTTCTATGAAAATAGTTCTGTAAAGTCTGTGCTCAAGTTAATTTATATTTTCTCTGGTGGAAAATAACATGCAGTTCTGCTAAATCGCTTAGTGGCGACTCGTTAGTCGCGAGACATCCTGATGCCTGTTTCCCCGTTAGAGTCCAAGGTGAACGCTGTACCTCACTAGTTGGTGCTGGACAACACAAGCGTTACTGGGGATGTCGTTTCACTATGACGTCGGAAGAGCTCAGATTCCAAAACTGGGAAGGCGGTGCCTCGCTATCTTAACCCCTTAACCTTACAACTACGTGTGGGATATGTGGTCATGTATTCGGGCCAAAACTGATTATCACGGACCTGGCCCGTAGTACATCGGTCGGGCCAAACGTAAATATTACAGGCATGACCTCTGGTAAAATGATCGAGTCAACGGGCTAACGGGGTTACTAATAAACCTTTTGCGGTATATCTACCACAATTATTACATCAGGTTGTACTTACTTATCAAATATTCCACAAAATTAAACCAGTTGTATCTTACACGTGTATTTACATTCCGTAAGTCGTGTGCGTTTGGTACAACTTAGGACCGATTTGCCGAACCGTGGAATAGTTTGAAGGATGTGCGATCTTGTTTGTGTTTTGGATCCAGGCTATTGAAACGTAAATCGTAGGTTAAGGGGTTAAATCTTACACACGGTCGTAGTATGGGCGTTCCTGCGATAGATCTTAACTCGCATTGTGGTGCCTCAGCGTAAGTCCTCCTGCAGTCAGCCAATCAGAGGCCGCAGTTAGATTTGTTGTGGTTGCGAGCGCATCTACTTGCGCTTCATCTTAAGGTAGCTTTCAGGCTAGCGTAAAATCGCAAGGCACTGCGATACGGTTTACTCTTTGTTTATATCGTAATTTAGTAGGTTGTTTTTAGCCGAGGCACTGCAATCCCAGCCCAAGAGGTAACTGCCCTTTGCTCATGAAAATCACTCACTGACTGTTTCTCTTTGCATCAAATCTTTTCGACTCTGATGGAAGCAATTGTCATGACCGGTGTCTCTCTCCAGAACCTCTCACATTCGGCTCCAAGATTTTCTTACGGTTTTGGGGCATCGAGAACCTTTTGCGTTCTTCTTACCCTTGACCATCTCTCGAAGTCACCTTTATCCGTCAGGGTGTGCCCCAGACATTTCGGCATTGTTCGTTCATGTCACAAATGTTTCAAATTTAATATAAATTGTCTTCCTTTCATGTTCACTTTACCAACACGAAGAAATCAGTTTTTTCGATTTACATTATGTCTAGGGAGTTTGGTCTGCTGAGAAAATCATTAAATGATAGAGTTTTCACAATGTAATTGGAAATTTCCATTTCTCATAAATTATTTTCAAATATGTTAGAAAATGTTAATAAAACGTAAATATCATATGTGTGTTTTTTTTACCCAATTTTAGCGATTGATATTTTTAGGATTAAAATAACACATTGAAAGTCGAAATAGGGAGTAAAAGTTTCAAATATACATCAATTTGAATTCGGCTTGCAAGTATTTTTTTTTCTAAGCCACTGAAGGTTTACAGATACCTACGGAAGAATAACCTACGGATAATTCTTCTGTGTTAAATAATTTTCAATCAAATAAATGAGCAATATTTATTGTAATATTTTGCTAATCTGCTGTCATAGCTTACCGGTTTTCATATTAAAATCAGAAATATTATTTAACAAATGAAATCAAATTAAAATCAAGTGTCTACGACATAGAATCAAGTCACAATTAAATAAATAAATTTTTCGTGTTCAAAGTATTTTTATTTGATTTAAAAAAAAAAAAAACGGAAGGTTGGCAGGCATAAGTCATATATGTATATGCATGTACGTGCGAGCGCAAAAAAGAAAGATTGAGCACATCCCACCCAGTTAACTCTTCTTCTGAAACCCACGCGCTCACACTCATAAAAACAGTTTTTAAGAGCTTTTACAAATGAACTGCTATAAAAAAAAATCTGTTTCGCAATTGGTACTTTAGTAGATAGAAATATTAAACATATAAATCATTGGTTATATATTATCAATTATTTATTATTTAAAAGCCTTATTTCATAATCTTATTTAATTAATAATTCACATAATTTTTAACAAAGTTAACATTACTCCGGTTATTTTATTGCCATTAGACCAATTAAAGCACAAATTAGTAATCAGAAACCAACCAAAACCTTTTCATTAAAATGTTTTTAAAAGCGCAGCAGTTCGGGCTTGATTTTTATTTTGAAAACTAAAAAGATTTATGGATAAAATGTATTTATTTAATAGAGATTTCTTAAAAAGTTAGTAATTAAAGAATAATTTAAATAGTTAATTTATTTTTTTTAAATAGTTAAAAAAATTCTTCTCGATAAAAGTTTTAAATCGTTTGTTATATTATTATTCATCTCGCCTTCTGGAAGATACCTCTAGTACCTATTTAAATATCGTTATTTTATTTTAGAAGTTTATAGTATTTTCTTTTGTAACGAATATATATTACATGCCTGAAACAATTTGATTTGTAAGCTTAAATTATACGAATGAAGTTTAAAATAAACATATACAATTTTTTTTACACTGAATTTGCGAGACATTATTTAAAAAATTTTTAATTTTTTTAAGGCCTTGCTAAAATAAATAGCTTAGTTTTTATGAAAATTTTTAAACTCTGTAAAATAAAGCAGTAAAAGAGCTGTAAATAAGCTGAAAAGAGAAGTAAATAATTCTTTCGACGCTAGATATTAAAGTCTTCAATTTTTCAAAAGAATGTTGCTATATTTTTTCTCTTTTTAAAGAGATTAATAAATAGATTAATAAAAGCAGTTGAATTTCTAAACTTTCTTGAAACAAAATGACTCACCCGCATCATCAAATGAAGTCTCTGAAGGGGAAGAAAACAGCTAACATTCGTTGCGAAAAATAACTATTTTATCTTTGCTTTAAACATGTATTTAAACTTAAGAATTTTTTTTTTTAATTTTTACTTGTGAAAGAATCTCACTAATGTGTTTCGCATCATCAAATCGTGCTTTTTTTTTTTTTTTTTTTTTGTCTAAACATGTTCAGCTTTCTGTATGTTCGTGTAAAGTTTCTAAAGTGCCATCCAAATAAAAAGTTTTTACATCCTAAAAATGACCCACTTTATTGTAATAGCTATGGCAAGTATTATAGCTTTAAAGAATCCTCTAAAAAATTACAAAAAATTAGCCTGATATAAAAAAAATGTTTACAATAATTCAATGAAACTTCGTACCTGAAATTCCGAAAACTTTTCTTTTATCTTCAGAAAACATTTTGAAAACGACCAATTCAGACAATGATAGGTTTTCGAAGTTTAAGAAAATATTTCTGAAACAGATGGAACTCTTGACTCGTAAACTCACTAATACGTTTTGCATCATTAAATCGTACTTTTTTGAGTGTAAGCATATTCAGCTTTCAGTATATTCGTGTAAAGTTTCTAAAGTGCCGTCCAAATAAAATGCTTTTATATCTTTAAAATTACCCACTCTATTGTATTAGCTATTGCAAATATTATATCTTTAAATTATACTCTAAAAAATTACAGGAAATTAACCTGATATTAAAAAAATGTTTACAAAATTCAATGAAACTTCGTGCCTGAAATTCCGAAAAATTTTCTCTTATCTTCAGAAAACATTTCGAAAACGACCAATTCAGACAATGATAGGTTTTCGAAGTTTAAGAAAACGTTTCTGAAACAGATGAAACTCTTGACTCGTAAACTCACTAATGCGTTTCGCATCATCAAATCGTACTTTTTTAGTGTAAACATGTTCACCTTTCAGTATATTCGTCTAAAGTTCCTAAAGATTCAAATAAAATGCTTTTACATCCTGAAAATTACCCACTTTATCGTAATATCTATGGCAAATATTATATCTTTAAGTAATACTCTAAAAAATTACAGAAAATTAGCCTGATATAAAAAAAAAATGTTTACAAAAATTCAATGAAACTTCGAAGTTACCTGAAATTCCGAAAACTTTTCTCTTATCTTCAGAAAACATTTCGAGAACGACCAATTAGAAACTTCAGAAAGTAATAGGTTTTCGAAGTTTAAGAAAACATTCCTGAAACATATCGAACTCTTGACTTGTAAACACACTAATGCGTTTCCCATCATCAAATTGTACTTTTTTGAGTGTAAACATATGCACGTACAGCTTTCAGTATATTGTGTAGAGTTTCTAAAGTACCATCCAAATAAAATGTTTTTATATCCTGAAAATTAACCACTTTATTGTAATAGCTATGGCAAATATTATATCATTAAATTACACTCTAAAAAGTTACAGAAAATTAGCCTATGTAAAAAAATTTTACAAAATTCAATGAAACTTCGTTCTTACCTGAAATTCCGAAAACTTTCTCTTATCTTCAGAAAACATTTCGGGAACGACCAATCAGAAACTTCAGAAAATAATAGCTTTTCGAAGTTTAAGAAAATATTTCTGAATCAGATGAACTCTTGGCTCATAAATAATAGGAAAAGCCATTTCTGTTAAATTAAAAATTCTTTTGTTTTCTGAGGCGTCTGATCAGTTCTTTTCTTACAGGTTTCTGAAGATAATGAAAATGTCTCCAGAATCGTGTGTAAGTACAAGGTTACACAACGCAAACGTTTTTTCGTAAACGTTTCTTACATACGAGGAAATGTTTCTGCATTTTTTAAAGGTAGCATTTGGGAACGATTTTTATTTTTATTTACTTATTCTTTTATACTTTTTTTATTGTTATTTTAGAATTTTAGTCCTTTTTGAAAATATTGAGAAAGAAGCTATAAAGCGATAAAAAGAAAAAAAAACCCACATCGACTACCATCGAAAATTGTTCCTCAAAAATCCTTTCGTATTTCAAAAATACAAATTCAGAATTATATACTTAACATAATATCAAACATATGAAGAGGGACTTGCTGTAGTTCGGATAAAAGTTACAGTAAACTCTGTCTAAGGTGGAATCGGTCGGGACTGAAGAAATTTTCCGTGGTAGACAATATTCCGGCTTATGCAAAAGAACTCCCCCCCCCCCCCCAAAAAAAAAAAAAAAAAACGCAAATCGTATATTTTTTTTACATTTGTTATCTTTTAATACTGTTCTTTAAAATGAAATTAGATTATTATTAAATTTATTGTTTTTAATAATTTTGAAAGACATTATTTGAACACAAAAAAATTATTACCAATACAAAATCGTTCCAATTTAAAATTTAATGAAAATCCTTTAATTTAACTGATAAAATTACATACTTCATATTTCGCATAGTAGTTCAAAAAATCAAAAAATAATTTTTTATCGATGCTTGTTTTTTCTGTCGGTTTACCATGCATTCTGCACTAACGCGTAAGCCTGTTATTCTCGGTATTATTTTTTTTCATTTCTCTGAACAGGAAAAATAATTTATAGGCACATAATTATTCTCAAAGCGTCCTGATATGTTTGAATTCCACCGCTGTCTTCAACGTTTTCAGAAGCGTGGTCATCCGCATTTGCTTTCCTAAGACAACGATCAATTTTTTTCAGGCGATATTTCTGAGCAAAGTTTGGCAATCCATTTAACAACATCGAAACACTGATTTTTTTGTCAGATCAGTGGCTCAAGAACAATCATCAAAAGACGCAATAATCGACCACAACAGGTACCTTTTGCAGTGGGTTTCAGCATTTTTATAACTCATTGATCCATTAGTTGTGTCGCTGCAGTAGTATCCGCCGGAAGAAATTGTAAATTTATATTCGACAGTTTGACTTCGGCATGACAATGTGCATTATCGAGGAACACTTTTTTTTCTTCACTCATTCGTTTTTTGAATTCCTTCAGCCACCCCTCTATTAAGACAATCGACATCCAGTATTTTTTTCTGAAACCTCCTAGTCACAGGCAGTTTAACAATATTTACATTCTTGAAGTATAACGTCGTTTTCGATTTCTCAATCACAAACTTATTTTTTTATAAACTGCCCTCCGAATTCGGAAAAAAGCAAAACAGTAACACGCTCATTGGAGGTTTTACCTCAACGGCATTAGCTTCCTTTTTTTACAAGTGACTTACTACACGATATAACAGTCCATTCTCATTGCAATTATATATGTCCTTTTCTTGACATCTTTCAATCGGGAGATGAAATTTTCCTTTTCATTCCCGAATTTCATGCTATGGGACATTTTTCGGGTGTCAGCAAGCATGCTTCGTGGCAATGTTGTGTAGATTATAGAAACTCATTATCATTCACTGGAAGCTTTAAAATCCATTTTACCTATTTTTTCGCAATAGAGTCCGGATGATTCAAAAGTTAATGCATTAATGTCTTCATCTTTCACAGCACGTTTTCACTTTCTATTTATTTTCATCTCTTTCTTTTTAAGCATCATAAATTTGAGTTTTGCCATAATTAAACCTAATACAAAGATCTCCTAGTATAATTATGTTTCTTTAAATTTGGTAACTTCGACTTTATCCTGCAGCGATGGAGTATTGAGTTTAGATTTTGAAGTTATTTTTAGGATGCACTTACTAATATCCTTAGACAGGATAAAACGACGAAGAACAAATAAACCTCCAATGATCGAGTTTTCTGAACACACAATTTATTGGAATGAAGCATACGTCAATTGAATTGCATTTTATGTGTTTGATAAAAAGGTTGGATCTTCAATTTTAATAAACTGCTCGACGATGACGATCTTTCACTGATTGTCCTGACTCGAAAATCAGTTGAAAACTGAAATTCTGAGTCTTTACAGATAAATGAAAAATGCTATTTAATTTCTTAGTACTGCTGTAATACCTGCAAATTTGAAGTTTGCTCTCAAACACACACACAAGAACAAATTAACTTCGGGAATGAGACAGTAAGCTATTACTTTGAATTTGAGTACGATCTTAAAGTATAATATATTGTACTTTAGAAAATACTTATTTTCATAAATGTGCATCCTTTTAATAATAATAATTTTTACATGCAAATTTATATAGAAAAAAATGATTATTTCATTTTTTAAATGCAAGAATTCCTTAAAATTTAAACAGTTTCTAGTTATTTAAATTAACTTTTTTAAACTATTACGGAATTTAATTAAAATTGTCGGCATTGAGTATATGACGTATATGTATATATAGATATATATATATATATCAGTTTTAAAGTTTCATAAACGAAATGCTTTTCTTGTTTAAAATATCTTTTTTTCCGCCATATGCAAAATTTTGATTTTGATGGGACCTTAAAAACATTTCCGTTTCCGCGTTAGACAGATTCCGGCTTATGCAATAAGAATCAATATTATTTTCTATGGGTTCGCCGGGACTTTAAAAATTTTCCGCGGTAGACAAATTTCCGGCTTGCACAGAGTCCGCCTTAGACAGAATTTACTGTATCATCATTTAATGCAAAATGGTAGACGTTGGCATTAAAGGATGGAAGAGTATGCCGATGGGAAATCTTTTATTAATTAGAAAAACGGTCATTTTTCATATCTCTTTATAAAATGTTTTTATTAATTACAACTTAACATCAATTCCACATTAAATTATTATTAAAAGGGCAGTGGGCTTAAAAATTATTTTTCATTATTTATGTTATTTCAAAAAGAAATTATCCAATGAAGTGTTCTATACAACGAATTCAACAAATGGTTGAAAAAAAATTAAATTACTGAAAATAAAAAAGGTTAAGCTATTTATTAGTTTTAAATATATACATACATACATAATAAATTTGAAATCACAAATATATGAAGAAATTGATAAAGTTCTAAAGATGATTTAGAAATGAACGTATGAAATCAGTACGTTTTAGATGGGAGGGACAACAAAGAAACATTTAAATATTGTGAACTGAAATATTAATGCTAAAGTAAATACATTTGGATTTCAAGTGAATGAGATAGCAATAATGGTACATAATCTACAAGATGAAAAACAAATTAAAGACTAATAAAGATAATACATGAAAAATGCGCTATTGCAGCTATGAATACATGTATTAAGAGAATTAAAATGAACAAAGTGAAATTGAACAGCGAAAACCAAGCTATAATAATTACCAAGCTAGAATTGCCTATTACCTGATAAAGAGAGTACAATTAAAAATGCCAGAATAAGGTTGTAAGACTAAACTAAAAATAACATACTTAATAACATGCGCATTTGCAGCAATGCTATTAGAATGCTGAAATAATAAATTTGAAATCACAAATATATGAAGAAATTGATAAAGTTCTAAAGATGATTTAGAAATGAACATATGAAACCAGTATGTTATCTATATGTATATATCTATACAGGGTGATTCAAAAAAGATGGAAAAAATTTTAAGAGGTAATAGTACACACCCAAACAAACATTTTGTATCAAAGAATGCATGGTCGAAAACTAAACGTAAAAAAGTTAGAGGGCGCCAAAAGTTATATTCTTATACGAGGCAAAAACACACAATGAACGATTAAGTTAAGTTACGAAAACAAATTTAATGGCATTTGATTACAATAAGTGCTCAAAACATTGACCGGCAGCTGTTATGCACGCAGTACAACGGCGAAGAACAGATTGGCGAATTTTCTGAAACACACCAGGCACCAACGCGCTCGCCAGATCTTTCATGTCTCGATTTTTTTTTTTTTTGGGGGGGGGGGGACAGCTAAAGGCTCTTGTGTATGAGGCTCCCATTGAATCCGCAGAAGAACTTGTCGCCAAGCTTTCGGCTGCTGTAGGGGAAGTTCGCGATATGCCTGGTGTGTTTCAGAAAATTCGCCAATCTGTTCTTCGCCGTTGTACTGCGTGCATAACAGCTGCCGGTCAATGTTTTGAGCACTTATTGTAATCAAATGCCATTAAATTTGTTTTCGTAACTTAACTTAATCGTTCATTGTGTGTTTTTGCCTCATATAAGAACATAACTTTTGGCGCCCTCTAACTTTTTTACGTTTAGTTTTCGACCATGCATTCTTTGATACAAAATGTTTGTTTGGGTGTGTACTATCACCTCTTAAAATTTTTTCCATCTTTTTTGAATCACCTGTATATATATTAAAATGCTCCATGCTTTCCAATTTTCAAAATATCTTCTCCATTTTTTTAAATTATTACTTAAAATGACTTTATTAAAAAAATTTTTGCACTCAACAGACAGCTGGTTATAGCACGGAAGTAAATTTTCTTTAACAATTCACATGTTAATAACTTTCATTAATGATTTGCGGTTCTTCATAGACCAACATTCCAAAACGGATGAAGTAGTACGCATCAAGGTTGCCGTCTTGACATATTGAGGATGATTTTGAACAAAAATTAAGACGCATGGAGCATTTTAAATGTGTATAGATTGTCAAAATTTGTTTTGAAAAATAAAATGCCTTTAAAATTAAGTATATGTAATCTTCATTATTTACCTTTAAGAAATACTGAACGCGTATTTCCTATTAAGTATATGGCAGTATATTGATGTTTTTCATTTTTAAGAAGTTGTTAACTTAAAAAAATAAATCATATTCATGCTCGATGTTTTGCTAATTTCAAAGTCTCATTAAATTTCATCCTATGTATTTATTTAAAAAAAATAATGGAAAAATAATTATGACATATTATCTCCCGGAATTAAAAGCTTATAAGAAAAAAATGACCAATGGAACACGAACATTTATTTCACTATAATTTCTTTTATAGCGAATTCTCTTACCCTCTTATATGCTCTCTTCCATCGTTCGCAAACGCATTAAGTGTCAAGCTACTACTCTATAGTATCGATCAAACTTCTGTCTTTAGGAGATCTATATTTAAATCTCATTAACGCCTTGAATCCCTGAATTTGTCATCTTCCTGAAAATTACCCGCATTTAAAATGAGAAATGGTAAAGACGCTCTTACTTTCGATATTATTCAGCTAAAAAGATGGTTTATCAATGAGCCGTTGTCGCTTTTTTTTTTTTTTTTTTTTTTTTTGTAGAAGGAAACACTTGAATGTTCCCTCTAATCTTTTTTTATATATGTCTCGATATTTTTCTGCGAATCAATTTTTAAAGATAAAGGAAGGGCCAGATTTGATGCAGATATTAACTAAAAATCAGAAAAAGTTCTATTATGTTCATAAATAGTCATAAAATAAGAAAGAACTATGAATAAATGTAACAACAAATAAAGATTTTTTGATGTAATTATCCATTGGATCAGTTATTATAGAGAAAATTAAAGTAATCATGGATCATGTGAGGCCATGAACGACTATGTGCAATATTGCTACCTAATTTTAGATTAATAAATTGGGTACGTCACCATTACTCATATTGATCACGAAAGTGAACTTGATAATGATTATTTTAGAACAGAAATTAGCGAATTAATTTAAGAAAGTTTACATAGCTTCTTAAATATGCAATAAAAGTGCAGTGGAGATGTGTATTGACGAATATGTTAGGCGCCATTCTGACATGAACACCAGCAGTGGTTTAGAATAATTTAATTAAGATCGTGTTTCAAAAAATGTACAAGTCATAATTTTTTAATATAATTTCGACATTTCCATTCAAAGCCCTGAAAAATCATTAGAACTGCAAGGACGTTTTATAACCAATAAATATCATTACAAAAAAAAAAATCAACATACTTTTTCGAAGTCATCAGCTAGATTTTTCTTTCATTTTGTTTACACTATGTTCACAACTATGTTCACAAGAATAAAATTATTTAGAATTACAGTCATTCAGTTCCCGAAAGGTGGTTTAGAAATAAATCTTATATTGTTTCTGTAAATGTAATATGTTAGGTTTTTAATTTTCTGAACTCGGATAAATTCATGTTATTTTTTTTATTTTTTTTTTTTAACCTCACGACCAGAGCACAAACACATCCATTTTTTATCGAAAACTTTTAAGCGTTTTTCTCACTTTCTTGTTAATATGGTTTCAATTAATCTTCAAATACTCATATCTTCATAAATATTTTCACCATTACAATTTTCATGTAAAAAAATAAAAAAAAACAGCTCAATTAATATTAATAAAATACTTTCAAAATAACTGTCGAATTATTTTATTTTCAGCTGTTTGTTAAAATTTTATTCTATATACCTACACTATTTTTTAAATAGTTTTCTAAATGTAAAAAATTCAAATTAAGATAACTGGACTTTTGAAGACAACTGAACAAACAGCCTTAATGCCTTATGACCTTATTCTTTTTCTAGACTTTTATTAAAAATGAATTATTTTCCACCAAATTATTATACATTTCGTTTCACATATTTAAATACAGATGGGTGACAAAATAATACGAACACCTATGACACCAATGGCTTACGAATTGCAGCTCTTCCATAAATGTTCGAAGCATGAAGTTTCCTTTGGATAGTTTTTGCTGAAATGGGATTCTGGAGACCACTATCTATCTTTGATGTTATCTGGTATAATGATTGCCCGCTATTTCGAACCGCTATGGGGGTCAGTTATCTTTTATCCCTCTCAGAAAGCTTTCTTTTCTGTCCACTGTTGTACTTCGCAGACGACACTTTCTCGAATTTCGTGTGCGCTATCATAACGATTGACACAGTACTCCTTGCTAGTTCCAAATAATTGACTGTTTCCATCACGGAGCAACCAGCGCGCGGCATTACAACAATCATTCCTTTTTCGAACTCTGACAGGTCAGTCATTATTGAGTTTTCCAGAGCGTTTGGTAAGCGCATGCAACACCTATGACTGATGTGGAGTGACTGATACCTTACCTTTCATAACCACTATGTGGCAGAATTGAGTGCAAAGTGACATGCGCGTTCTGCTTCTTTGAAATGGACCATGCCTTTTTCATGGGTGTTCGTATTATTTTGTCACCCATCTGTAGAATTGCTAATGAATACTGAAATTTATATTTTGAAAAAAGAAAAAATGCTATATTGATTAATTGACGATTTACTTTTAAATAGTTCTATAAGCGTTAAATGTAAATAGGAAATACTTGAGTTGTTTGACTCGCTTTTTACTAAAATGCACATAATTTGTGCTTGACATAAAATAGCATTTCAATTTACCACTTATAAGTAGTTTGTAATGTATTTTATCATCTTTAGAACATCAAATTTTTAAAGGCACTAAGTGACCTTTTTATTTCCTAAAACTATATAAACTGAGTCAAACCTTCCCACTTTAGGATCATTGAACTACTAAATTAAAAAAAGTACATGGCCACCAGAAGTTTAATTAATGATAAGTAACTTATATTTGACGGTATTTATTTAATTTATTTTTAATAAATAAGATTTTTTGTACGAAACATATTTATTTGATGTGACTACTGTGCTACCTAATGATTCTCAATATGTTAGTATCTCACATTAATGATTTTATAAATCAATGAATATTTTCATAACCAGAGAAGTAAAATATAATTTTTAAAGCTACTCTTTCTCAAACATCGCGCAATTGTTATTTTGAAAAGAAAAGTATAATAGCAGATGGAAATAGTTATGGCAAGTTTTAATGAACTATTTCAACTTTTAGATCATAACCCAAGTATACTTCAAAGCAAAAATACCTTCAATTTTATTTATTGACAGCAGAGAGGTTGCAAATAACAAAAGAAAAACTTACACTTTTTTCGGGGGGGGGGGGGGGAATTCCAAAATTCCATTTTTTTTTTTTTTAATTATTAGCACTAGAAATGATTGAAAAACAACATTAAATAGTATTAAAAGCTTTTAATAGGCTTCCATACTGTGCTTATTACAAAAAAAAAAAAAAAAAAAAAAAAAAAAACTTTAAATAAAATATAGGTAGCTGGTCAAAATTTTCTTATGGTCAAACATCCCAAGTTTTTAAAATTTTACAATAGGATACAATTTTTAGCTGTGTAGATTGCCAAATTTTTTTATACAAATTTGCTTTTTACAATTTTGAAAATTATAGAAATATTTTCGCAACTTGCCTTAGTCATGGGTTGGTTAAAATACTTTGAAAATAACTGTCGAATTATTTTATTTTCAGGTGTTTATTAAAATTTTATTCTACATACCTACTCTATTTTTTAAATAGTTTTCTAAATGTAAAAAATTCAAATTAAGATAACTGGACTTATAAACTGGATACACGGAGTATCTATGGCTGAAAAGTTTTAATATAAACACTAGCGACTCGTGACTGCCTTTTAGAGGTTTGCTGCATTTTATTTTCAGAAGAGTTTTCATAGAATTTAAAGTACTTTACTGCCACTATTTACAAATACTAATATCCGCCTTATTTATGCGTAGTATTTTCTACGATTAAATAAACCAAAAAGAATAGCATCCGGAACTAATGGTAGTAATGTTCTTACTAAAACCCTGACCTTGCAGTGCTTCCAAACAGGCAGTTACCAGCCGATACTAAATGTAAATGCTGAATTTGTTATAAAATATATTATAACGTAAATGTATTATTTTTTTACATCGTGCAACGAAAGTAGATATGCAGTAGTACAGGAATATTTCTAAACTTGTTAATAAAAACTCTGATATCAAATTAAATCATTCATCAACTGAAAAAATCACATTTTGTTGGAAATCAAGTTTGATCCATGTTTGGTGTTTTTGCTTCTCTAACTTCATACGCTAACTTTCTTAGATTCTTTGGAGTTAAAACTAAATAAATTTTCAATGCTTGCAAGAAATAATTTAAAAGCTCATATCTCTCATTCGATTTTTCACATAAACATACGATACTTGATTTGAACTTTGATGGTATGGAACATTACCATTTATGTCCTTTCTTTAGTTTGCTACACATATGTATCTAACCTGCGATAACTGTAGATCAAAAATCATGCTTTGCTTGTCAAATTGAAATGGACTCAAATTTTATACTATTCACTGCTCTCAGCACAGTATCAGGAAAAGTACACTTTTTTATATTCCTCTCCATCTTAAAGAGGTGAATTTGCTTCCTGAAATGAAATAAAAATTTAACTATTCGGTTGTTTGTATGAGTGGGGTTAGTTTTCACATGAGATAAATTGCACCATTCATGTTATGATAACATGATAATCAACCTTATTCGAAAAAATACTGTTTTTATGTAACCTTTAGAGCGTTATCCATTTTTTTTAATTATACTGCCACATACAAATACAAGCTAATAGTGAATTTTTAATAAGACGGAATCAAAATTAGAACAATATAAAAGAAATACTAGCGAAAAAAAAGCCAGTAAATTTATATATTTTGACATATAATAACGTTTATTGAAGACAAGAGAAACTAATAAAATAATGGAAGTCAAAATCATGTCTATTGAACCACATCATCAAACACGTGTGCTGATTAATTTATTAGCTGGTACAGCTTATGAGATGGGAGAAAAGAGTTTTGTGACAACATACGCCGGTCTACCCTACTTTATTCTTCACAAAAACTGTCGGATTTTCGAAGTTCGATTTAAATTTTGATATTTATAATGATTGAAAAAACATTCTAAGGAACATTCTGTCAGAAGAAATTACTGTTTTTAACGTCTAGCAATAAAAAATGCAGGAACGTACATCCGATCGTAACAAACTGTTTTATGGCTTAGTTCGAACATATCCAATTCATCTGCGGAATTCTCTCCATAAAATAAGAAAACACAAAAATTGAATTTTATGTTTTTTATGATACAATTTCTTAAGTTATCCAAATTATTATGGGAGAAAAAAGCATGTCAGTTGAAGAAGACACAAAAATTTAGACCAATATTTTATATTAAAAATTTTATATTTATCCTAAAATATTCTTTATTAGCGACATTACGATCATAAATATTTTAAATTCCTTGTACATTTAACATATTAAGAGCTATTTTGGGCCAAACAGTTACTTTTCATATTGAAACTTTATGTAAGTAAGATTTAGTGTACATTTTTTTAAGTAAGAAAAACTATTGTATGCCATATCTTCAAGGCTCCTGTCCCTGCCTGTGAAGACACTCACGAGCTAATGCTAATCCTATGGGGAGGGATTTTTGTAATATCTCGTTTGCATTTCGACATTTTTAAATAATTTTTTTTGCATTGGATAGCCGAGGTGTCTCTACATCGCACCTGTTTTACTTTTTCGATTTTAGTTCCAGATATTTTTTTTAGAATGACACTTTCATTTTCAGAACCGATTTTGAAAGTGAAAGTAACTTTATAAAGAAAATATCTGCGACCAAAATCGAAAAAGTAAAAAAGGCGCGATGTAGAGACGGACCTCGGTCATCCAATGCAAAAACAAATATATTTAGAAATGTCGGAATGCAAACGAGATATTAAAAAAACATCCCCCATAGGATTAGCATTAGCTCGTGAGTGTCTTCGCCGGCAGGGACAGGAGCCTTAAAGAAAAGAAATTCTTGACTAATGGCTTAATCCTCTCATACAAGAATTATTTTGAAGTGGATGAAAAACATATTTTGCGCTTCAAATAGATTTAAAATAGAATATTAAAACCTTTACAGTTTCCTTTTTTTTGACATAAACTAAAAATAGAGAGAAAATACCACTTTTTCCATACTAAAATATCTGCCAATTGATAAAGCAAAAGTTGTAGTTAAAAATTAGTGCTGTTCTTAAACTCCTAGTAACAACGTAAGCAAACTCTTTTTGCTCCAGCGGTGATCGTCAAAAACTGTTAAGGGGTTAAGAACATATAATGTTGATTTTTAAAAACAAATCTTGCATTTATTACAAAATTACAAAACGATGCTGATATAAGGTTTACAAGCCAAAAAATATATATATTAACTGATATCAAAAAGTTTTTTTCGTAATTAAAACTTTTGGCGCCTCACCACAACATAAAAAATAAAGAAACATTTTTTGATATGTTTTTTGTTTAGATACATCGACTGAAATATTTGTATCGTTCAGAACAGAAAATATTCTATTAAAGTCGGATTTTCGAACTGAATATTTGAAAAGGAAATGGTTCTATTATATGTTTATCTTTTTCACAAGGATTATTGAACGTTATATGGTATTTATATAGATACAGATATGAAAATGACATATGCATAGTTCATTGGAGTACGTTTTCCCATGGAACCTCATATGAGGTTATCATGCACGAGAGGGTCAAAAGGATATTCTGCCATTCTTCCATTCTTTACAATGACTGGCAAAATAATCTACGTACGTCTGTGTCTGTTCTATTAGGATCAATTGTGAGAACTTGTGTGTCGTATAATAGTTAGTGTTTGTTTTAAAAGCAAACATTTAAGAATTTCTAGAAAATGCGGTTGAGAATAGCAAATTATGATAAAATATATACTTTAGTTAGTCACTAATTTATTTTTTCCAAGATACATAAAAAATATATTAAAGGAAATTAACATAAAAAAAGTTAAAATAATGTGAAAGGCATTATTTCTAATTTATTTTCTCCAAGATATATATAAAAAATATATTAAAGGAAATTAACACAAAAGGAAGTTTAACTAATAGTGAAAGGCATTATTTGGAAATAATATACTATGCTTATGATTGAATAGCATATTATAATTTCGCTGGAACAGTGAAAATTAATAATTACACAAAAAATAATTTGTAAAAATAACTGTTGTAGCCGATAAAAACTGCAATTCATACATATCAAAATACATGTTTTTAAATGTAAAAAATAATTGGCAGGAGAATATACCGGTACTAAATACATGGTAAATGTCTTTAAATTTTTAAAAAACACAAGCCAAAAAAACGTAGCGCCAGCTAGTGGTATCTTCTGAAACTATTTATACTAAGTTATAAAAGTTTATTTAAGGAGTCATAGGACATAGAATTTTTAAATCTTCAAATTATCCCCCCCCCCCTTTTTTTTTTTTTTTTTTTTTTTTTTTTTTTTTTTTTTTTTTTTTTAGAAAATATGTATAAATGAGCAGTATTTTCAAACATAAACAAAAAGAAACATGAAAACATAAGCTACTCAACTCATGGCAGAAAAAAATACATTATGTAAACTATAAACAATCTAAACTCTGTTAACGATGATTAAAAAAATATTTTTTAATAATTAATATCACAACGTTCTTTTCTTATGATCCAATATTTACAGCACTTTGACAGTTGTCCTTTTTACTATGCCCATACTCACTAGCCATCATTTATCAAAATACTGTAAATAGTAAATCATAAATGTGTACCTAGTATGGCGGCGAATTCTAGTGGTTGTGTAATGTAGCGTGATCTATACCAGAGGTCCCCAACCTGTGGTTCGAGATAATTTTGGGGGTTCTTGCAAAAATTTGAAGATTATTTGCAGAATTGAATACATATCTGAAAATATTGAAAATCAAATTATAAAACTGGTGAAAAATTCATCATTTTATTCAATTCAACTTGATGAGTCTACCAATATAAGTAACGAGGCACATCTTTTTTTTTTTGCCAGGGTTAAGTGTGAAGGAGCGTTACATGAAGAACGACTTATTTTGCTCAACTTGCCACGTTGAGCAACTAGTGCTGAGATTTTTGAAGCACATAGTAACTTAATACTTATCTCATGGAAAGTGGAATTTAAGGGGAAACATGTGTTAGGATATGTACAGATGGTGCCGCAAGACATGTCTCATTATCTTTCAATTGGTGCAAAGGTGAAAAATTTTTGTCACCCAGATCTTTTGTCGACTCACTGCATCATTTATCGTGGGCAACTTATCGCGAAAATGATGTCTCCAGTATTGCATGAAGTATTGTAAACGGTTATGAAAATTATAACTGAAATTCGTCATAAAGCGCTTATGTCTCGAATGTTTGAGGAACTTTGTGAACAAATGGGATCCGAGTATACCCACCTGCTGAAGTGGGATCCTAGTATACCCACATGCTGAAGTGAGATGTCTGCGACTGTAAACATAATAACCCAACTGTTCGTCCTCCGCGACGAAGTTATTTTTTCCGAAGCAAAATAATCTGAAATTTCAAGAATTCTTGTCCGATGATAAATGAATTGACAAGCTTGCAGATCTGAAAGATATTTTTTCATTGTTAAATAATTTAAACATATCACTTCAAGGGTATCAAGGGTAATATGATGATGTGTTCACATAACAAGGAAAATGGATGCTTTTCAAAAGAGAATACTACTTTGGCCAAGTGGTTGGCTAAAAATGATCTGTCATTGTTTTCGGATTTTGATGAATGCATGAGAGAACAGGATATGAAGCGGCAAGTGACAGCTATTGTTCAAGAGCGCTCACAGAAGATTTTCACCGTTATTATCCAACGAAAGAAGATTCCAGACAGGGTAATATCTGTATAATAGATTCATATATAGCAAACATTGAAGAAACAATTTATATATGAATGGAAAAAAAAGCCTCATTTTCCGACGATAACTTCAAAGCTAAATTCCAGTCATCTTTATCAAGATCTCATTTTGTGCTCTCTGTAAAAGTGAATACTCATTGTTCAGTGCAAGAGCAATAAAAATACTGATTCAATTTTCCAACAACATATTTGTGCGAAAAGATCAATACCGGTCTCGGCTGAAGTAAACAAGACTTACATTTTGCTGTAACGACATTGGAGCAAAAAATCTCTTAATTTATTTCAAACAAGCTGGAACAAATTTCACACTAATAATGCGTAATAAATAAGTTTCGTGTGTAATAAATAAGTACTGCTAAGTAATGTAAATAATAAGTAACGCAAGCACCAAATAAAGAAATTGTGTTTAATAAATGTGTTTCGTGTCTAATAAATAAGTAATGTAAATATAATTCATATCTCATACGTAATAAATAAGAAATGTAAGTATGTGTAACAAATATTTGTCGTGTGCAAAAGATAATAAATAAATAAGTACTGTAAGTATGTGTAGTAAATAAGAAATGATAAGGTATAAGAAACTAGAAATAAGAAAGTTTAAATTATTATGTAATAATTAACTTTAAAAATTGTGTTTTAATTAAACAACTTTAGCAGACTTTTGTTATGATTAAATAATCATTTATAATTTCGTTTTAACTAAATAAGCATTTATAATTTTGTTATATTAGATAAGTACATTTTCTATTAGAAAAAGAAAGTTCTGTGGTTATAATTGACTATAGTATTTATGTTTTTAAAAAAAATTCATATTAGTGGTTCGCAGGATTTAAGGATCTGAATTTAGTGGTCCGTAAAGGTCCGAAATTTTGGGGACTACTAATCTATACAACCACCTAGTTCTATGCTAAAATCTAGGAAGATCAAACGATATATGGCAGTGAATGATGACTTTAAACAGTGTTTAGGAAAGGCTACGTCACCGACCAAGTTTAATTATCTATTCTATCTTCTGTTGTTCAAAGTTTATTTTCATAATAAACCTTCTCTCACTAGGTACCACTACCGGTTAAAAGTTAAGTGTAGATAATAATGTTTCTATTCCAAAAAGGAAAAAAATACTTTTAAAAGTGTTGCCGAATAATTTTCCCCTAATTTGTCCATATATGTTTCAAATACTAAAAGAAAAAAAGCGGAAGAATCTAAAACTACCGAATTTTATCCGAAATATTTTTAATAGCCCAAACGTAGTCCAGGGGAAATGTAACAAAAAAAGAAGGGTTGCCTTGCAAAAGATTGGATAAAAGATTTTTTTTCTGAATTGCTTATAATGATGCCAACATGGAAAAACCAAGCTTTCTAACAAAATTTCTTAAGACTAAATTTTCTGTGGCCAAAAAACAACAAAATTTTGAGACTTTTTTTGATTTTTTTAAATCTCTCGAGATTAGTTGCCGTAGCATATTATTTGACAAATACAATATTAAAGAAGATAAAATTATCTACAACTTTCATATTTAAAACTTTTTTATACACTCAATAGCAAGCGCAGTACACCATTTCAAAAATAGGACAATTTTTTTAATTTTATTAAAAACCATGAAAAACTTAGTTCTTCCCCGATTATTCAAATGTTTTCTCCGGATTTAATCGTGTATGTCAACTTCTATATATTGGTATCAGTAAATTATATGTTTCAGGGCCAAAACTAGCCTTTTTTGTGCCAGTGGCAAACATGCATCGCCCCCCCCCCCCCCCTAAAAAGAAAATTTACCACGAGAATTTTAATAAATCTCTAATAGCCGGATTTTGAAATTTTTTAGGTGTGTAATCATTAAATACGTAATGTGAACTACGTAATCAGCTTTGCCAAATATTGATTCATTAAAACTTTGAAAATCGAACCGAAATTATTCCGCTTTAAACAGGTTTCCATCTTAGCAGGTATAATTGTTCATGTTCTCTATCTTGAAAATATATAATTTTTTCTTTAAAGACCGGATTCCGTATATGCAGATTTCCTTTTTAACGATTTTACGGTAGTTATAGTATTGAGGCGCTTAAAGTCACAGTTATATGAATTATGAGACTAAATTAGTCACACGAAGACATTCGCAAGGTAATATTAAACATATGGGAGTATTCTTGACAAATATTTCGCTTGAATTTTATTACTTTTATTTTTTTTTCTTTTATTGGATACCTGAGATCAATCAATATCGAATGCTGTTCTTTTGTGCTTTTTCGGATTTGGTTGCATTTTTTGTTTTTAATATTCGGACTCTTTCATTTTTGAAAAACTGTTTGGAACCCGTTCTGAAATTTAAAGTACCCTCATTAAAAAAATGCAACCAAATTCGAAAAATTAAAAACGCACAATGTTGGATATCGACCTCAGATATCATATGAAATAAAATTAAATATTGAAATTCCAGCAAAAATTCTGAAAAGAATGCTCCCATAGGTTTACCATTAGCGTGAAAATGTTTTTGCGTGAGACTACACTAGTCACGCTAAGAAATTGGAACGTTAATGTTAAATCTATGATAGCGTTCTTTTTACAGTTTCTCGCTTGCAATTTAATAGTTTTAAATGATTTTTCTTGGCTTAGAATTGCTGACGTTGAAATATAACTGGACTAGTGTTTACCTTTTCTATTTTCGTTATCGTGGTTTTCTATTTTGATGACAGTTTTTTTTTTTACTTTTTTTTTAGTTTTCTGGCTGCGAGACAGTTTTATTCATATTTCATATATATACATATAATTAATCGACAAATAAAAACTTCATTTGGCGCCCCCTTCGCCTTTCGTTCTGGCGCCCTGGGCACATCCCCCCTCTCCTCTGCACCGTTCTAGTTTCGGCCCTTTGTGCCATTTGAACACTTTCATCTTCAAATGTAATACGACCTTGTGTGTAATGTAAATGCTGATGAATGGGAAGTATCAGGCTTTATACATCTAGATGATCCAGATATCTGCTTTATTCAGGATAAGGATATTTCGTCAAAACGGGATGCTAATAATCCTACAACAGTGCCATCAAAAAGAAAAAAATATTTTTAAGTAGCCTGTGGAAATTATTATTATTAAAATACATTTTTCCATTTAGTTTATGCAGTCATACTGCGTACCTTACTTTGTGTTGGGAAAATGGAGTTGAATAAAACAGGTGATCAATGCGAAAATAAAAATGTTTATATGGTCTACAATCATAAATAAAATGGTATTTCATTTGATAAATGGTATCATTGAGATAATTAAACAGATATAGTTTCAAAACAGTACATGTTACAAAAGATTAGAATATTCCACAAAGTATATTTTTCAACAACCAAAGTAAGTTTTTCTGTTTGAGCTTTAAATCGATTAATAGATAATCTTAAAAGTTTTATATATTTTTGCATGTTAAAATGATATAATCTCTTATATTTATTGATATAAGTGGAAAAAATATTGACAATATTTTTTAAAACTAATCTTTTAACCCCTTCGCGACGGGAGCCTTTTACGAAATGTTTATTACTTTGCTACCGGCTTTAAAAAACAGAAGTTTGTGCCTATTCAAATCGGGAAAATGCTCGGATTAAATAAGGCAAATTTTACAGTAAAATTTTACTGGTGAGGGTAAACGAGGATTCTTAGACCGGCACGTATACGTGTCGCTCGTCCACAAGGGGTTAAATAGTTTTATGAAACCAGTGATCTCAAATATTTTATTGACAGAATTTTAAAATTTTACAAGAGAAAAATGCATAACATTAGTTAGTTAATAATCTGTTGCCGTTTTTATTGTAGCTATTTCATAAGGTAAAAGTATTTCTTACATAAAAGATAGTTATTTTTTTGAGTCCCCCCTTTTATACGGAACTACAATCCAATGTTTGCTATCTTTAAATCATTAAAACATATGTGATCAATAATTAGTAAATAAAATATACCATTGTAGTGTGGAATAAAATATGTTTTCGCAAATTTTCATACCTATCCCATTGATACCTTAAAAAATATATATGCATTATAAAAATTATAAAAATTATAAAATTATTAAAATTAAACAAGAATTCTTTCTTAATTCAAACTATCGTGAAAATAAGTTACTAAATATTGAAGTATTCTTTTAAACAATGCTTTGAAGTTAACATTGTACAGGGTGACAAGAAATAGCTTGGACGAAGTTTCAAACAGAAAATCTGAAACTACCACTAAAGTTATAAAGTTATTGTCATAGGAAATTGATTCTAGAAAGCTACTAAACAGGTTAAGTTAGTTGTGATAACCATTATGGTTAAAGAACGATCTGCCATACTTGAATTACATAAGCAAGGAATGAAACAATGTGAAATTGTTCAACGGTTGAAAGTGCTTAAGCAGACGGTTTCATACACAGTCAAAAGGTTTAAAGAACGCGGACATAATGGTGACAGGCCAGGAAGAGGAAGAAAGCGCACAGTTAACACATCAAGAAACCGGGTAGTCATCAAAAAGCGAGTTCAACGAAATCCTAGGATTTCAATGAGAAAGGTTGCTAGAGAGATGAAGATCAACAGAGAAACCGCACGTTTGATGGCAAGAATAGAGCTTGGTCTTCCCCCTTACAAAATGAAAGAGGCTCAAAATCTAACAGCAGAGAACAAACGCACAAGACTTCAAAGGTGTAAAGAACTGTTAAAGTGGGCCGCAGGTGATTAATGGCAAGCATTTGTCTTCACAGATGAGAAACTGTTTTCGATTGAACAAACTCACAATAGCCATAATGACAGAGTTTGGTCAGCAGAAGCACCTGTACCTTCTTGCATTGTTGAACGGCGTTAACGACCCCAATCTGTAATGGTTTGTTGTGGGATATGTGCTAGTGGGAAAACACCACTTATTTTTGTTGATCAAGGGATAAAGATTAATCAAAAAACATATCGCAAACTCATTTTGGAAGATGTTGTCTTACCTTGGTTACAAAAGTTCTTTGGAAATAAAAGATGGACTTTCCAACAGGATTCCGCATCTGCACACAGAGCTAAAGGCATTCAAGATTGGTGCAAGACACATTTTCCTGACTTCATTGGAGCTCAATAATGGCCACCGTATTCCCCAGATTTGAGCCCAATGGATTATTCTGTTTGGTCGTCTTGGAGACAAGGGTGTGTTCTAAACCTGATATAACACTAGCGCCCTTAAAGAAATCCTTATGCAAGGAATGGGATAAAATATCAGTAAGTGAGTTACGGCCCATAGCCGAAAATTTTGTGACACGTTTAAAGCTCTGTATTGAGGCTAAAGGTAGCCACTTTGAAAATTTGTAAATATATTAGACGAAATAATGTATTGATATTTATTTTTATGTTTGGTCGTAATATTTTCATCAGAATTAAAGTTATAATGTACCGTGTGTGTCCAAGTTATTTCTTGTCACCCTGTATACACTTAAAGTTACTATCTAAATATGGAAATTGTCTCATTCATCTACACTCTGCCCTACTTTTAAAATTATATAAATTTATTGAATGTAAAATGTCTGTTGAGATGAAAATAAAGACGTGAGTGTCCAAATAATAGATAATTTACTGCTATCAATTGTTAGAAGTCGACATACACGATTAAATCCGCGGGGAACATTTGAATAATCGGGGCAAAACTACGCTTTCCACCGTTTTTAAGAAAATTGAAAAAATTGTCTTATTTTTGAAATGGCCTGCGCTTGCTATTAAGTGTAAAAAAAAGTTGTAAATATGAAAGTTGTAGAGAATTTTATCCTCTTTAATATTGCAATTGACAAATAATATGCTACGGCAAAAAGTCTCGAGATATTTTTTAAAAAATGAAAAAAAAGTCCCAAAATTTTGTGGTTTTTTGGCCACAGAAAATTTAGCCTTAAGAAATTTTGTTAGAAAACTTGGTTTTTCCATGTTGGCGTCATTATAAACAATTTAAAAAAATCTTTTACCCGACCTTTTGCAAAGTAAAATGTACTTTTTCCCTGGACTAAAAGTAGAAAGTATCCCAATTAAAAAAATAGTGGTTGAGAAGTAGAGTGTTGAAGTGAGAGATTACAATAGTAGCAGGGTGTTATAAAGTAATGTGATACACTACTTGAATCCCGATCTCACAACACTGACGAAATATTTATCTACGTATTGAACCCAATAAACTTGGGTGACAAGATATGAGAGTAGCTACATAGTGGATATAAAGTGTGATTGGTTGGGATGATTTTGGACAAAACCAAATTTCCAAGGCGTCTTGACAAGCCTTCTACTGTCGCCAACGTAATATATGCTCACATCTCTCAATAGCGATTAAAAGAAGCATGTTTGAAAAGCTAGTGTTTGTTCACATCATGTTTCTTCAGTCAACTGCACGCAATTGTCTAGTTCTTTTAGCTATCATTCACTGTATTACTGGCCATTTATAGTTTTTATTCATTTATATTATTAAAATGAAAGTTATTTTTTTAAGTCATTCTTGCCGTTAAAGATATTGACTTATTGAATTTATTTAATTTGTATTTGAACAAACGATACTAAAAAAATAGAGGATTTTCATCCGATATAGTCAACATTTTATTTTCTTGTTTATAAGTTGATGTGATTAATTTAATACTGTGAGTCCCAAAAGTTTATAGACAACCATTTTTGTGATTTAAAAGCTAACTAAACGAGTAAAAAGACGAAATAAATTATGAAAATATAATATATAATGATGAAATCAAAATAATAAAATACTCAAAAAACTTTTAGTAGTCATAGATTTAATATAAAAAATTAGAAACAAAAAATAACTGTCCCAAAAATATGTAGACAACAGGCCTTAAATGCTGATTTAAGCACTGATATCCAAAATTTGCCTATTCCAAGGTCATGTACCTGTGACGCAATAGTTTCCTGTGATAAAATTAAATCTGTGTTTCCGTTTCCGGCTGATAGCAAAGATGCCTCGCAATGACAGTCTTCCAAAAAGGAAATTTTGGAAATCCATCGTTTAAAGGCTCGTGGTAGGAAAGTTGTGGATATTTCAAGAAAACCTGGACGCAGCAGGGTTGGTATTTATCGAATTCTGTCAAAAGGTGACAATTTGGAACAAAATCCCGTTCTAGGCGACCAAAGAATACAACTAAACGATAAGACAGATAAATTTTGAATTTAATTTCAACCCAGAACTTGTGTGTACAGTCAGTTTCTATAGAAGTAAACACTCCAGTACCAATATCTACGGTTCATCGACGGCTGCTGACAAGTACAATTCTTGATTTTCGAAAAATGCGTCATTCGCCAAAGTTTACAAAACGGAATAAAATACTCGTGTTCAGTGGACCCGAAATCACTGATATTGGTCAGATGAATGGTTGAGCGGGAAAATAAATTCAATTTAAATGGCTCCGATGGTTGGACATATTACTGGCACGATACTTGCAAGGAACCACGAGCTTTTCTTAGTAGACAACAAGGCGGGGTTTCACTCATGGTGTGGGCAGCATTTTCTTATAATGAAACAACCCATATTGCTTATTTGAAAGGTCGTTAACGTTCCGAAGATTACCAGAAAAGTCTTGAAGTGCAGTTACTTCCATTTGGAAAGTTGATAGGGAGGGGACAAATGGATGTACCAGCAAGACCATTGCTCCATTCTCGTGTCCAACTTTACAATGCAGTGGTTTAGACAAAACTAAGTAACTTTTATGGACTAGTAAGCCCTTAGTATTAACATGAACCCAATAGAGAACCTCTGGGGAAGTTTAGCTAGAGACGTATATGCTAAAAGGCGTCAATTTGCAACGATTCAAGATCTAAAGCTGCAATTTAAATGAAGTTGATTTTTTTTAAAGTCAGAACTTCTTCAAACTCTTGTTTTGAGTATGCCGGGTCGCGTTTTTAAAGTGATCACAACAAATGGCTTAAAAATTTGAACGTTAAAGGAAAAGAAAATTGTCTATAAACTTTAGGGACAGTCAAATTTAAGTTTTAATTTTTCTCATCAAGTCTATGATTGTGTAATATTACTTGTGTATAGTATTATTATTGTCTTGTTATTATTTATAATTATAAATTGCTTTGAATTTGGTTTTGAATTTGTTTTTGAATTGGAAAATTGAAAAAAAAACCTGTTGTCTATAAACTTTTGGGACGCACTGTATAATTTAGAATCTATATTTACTGCCTGCCTGATTTATTTTTGTTTAAAGATTTCTAAATTCCGTTATACAAGATGAGAAATAGAGGTTTATTTGGCCATTTCTAACGTATAGCTATTATAAATATATTCCTATAAATTCATCTTTAGTAGCAATTTTAACTTAAAATGGGCACAGACATCTGGAATTATTATAATCTGATTAATTAAATTATTAGGCCTAAAAAATTAAGTTTATTCATTCGCAATACAAATACTGAATATCCACCCATTAAGGATATATGAAATTGCAAACATTTTACAGTATTAAACACGAAGTTTTAATACTATTTTCTAAATTCTCCGTACATCTTTTAATCTTAATACCACATGTTCAACACGGTAGGAACACAAATCAACAATAGTTAACTCTCATATTCATCATGAAATGAGTGTAGCTCTTTTACAGGTGTATTCTTGTACACTGAAGAAAAAGACGGATGTTTCTTAATCTACAAAAATTTACTATAATAAAGAACAAAAATGTACAATAACCACTACCAAATCACCGAAAATTCCGAAAAGCATTCCTTTACCTTTAGAAACCTCAGAAAACTATTTATTTTCGAAATTTAAGGAAGAATTTATAAAATTTATTTTTTATTAGCTGCTCGACATTTTCGGAAATGTTTCCAAGAAGCTTTTCAAACGCAATAATCACTTTTCTCAAATCGGAATATCAATTTCTTCGGATGCTATCAATTCTCGGGTAAATATTTGATATTCAGAAAACATGTTTAACAGACAAACATAGTATATTAACAGCATTAAGATTAATATGAAAATTAACATTATTTTGCTACAATTGTATGCACAAATTCAGTTATGCAGCTGAAAATGCTTACTAGAGAATTGATAGAATCCAAAAAAATTATTTTCCGTGTACAGAGAACTGGTTAATGCATTGCAAAAGCTCTACGAAATGTTTCCGAAACTTGCGGGCAGCTAATAAAAATTTTATTCTTATAAAGTCTTCCTTTAAATTTCGAAAATGAATTGTTTTCCGAGGATTCTAAAGATAATGGAACGTTTTTCGGTATCTTGGGTGACTCGGAAGAGTTTGTTATGTATTTGCGTTCGTGATTATAGTTCATTTTCGTGGATTAAGAAACATCTGTCTTTTATTTTACAGTGTAGGCGAATATCGCCAAGGCCTGCCTATCTTACGAAATATTGAGTTGCAATGATTTTGACAATCGCCAATCATCAGTGAGTAATGCTAAGTTCTGGTCTGTCATAATTTGGAAAAACATTTCTCTTTAACAGCCCACTTCAGTCACGGTAAAAAAGGAAAACGCTAATGTAAAGTCTATGGAGGCGTTATTTTCAAATTTTTCTCTTGGATTTTAATATTTTTGAATGATTTTTTTTTGCATAGGATAGCTGAGGACAATCTGCAACAGGGCTAGTTTTTACTTTTTCGATTTTTGTTATAGTTTTTTTTTATATATTAGGATAGTTTCAATTTCATAACCGGTTCAAACCGGTTCCAAAACTAAAAGTAATTTAAAAAAATCTGAAACCAAAATCAAAAAAGTAAAAACTATCCCGGTTGTAGATTGTCCTCGACTATCCTATGCAAAAAAATCATCCGAAAATATCAAAATTCAAGCGAGATATTTGACAATAACTTCCCCATAGGGTTAACATTATGATCCGGGTCTTTTTGAGTGACTAGTGTGGCCTCTTAAGCATAGTGTGAGCATAGTCGCCACTCTCATATCTAGGCTCCCTACCATAATAATCTGCTAGTATAGCCAATTGCCCAATAGACTACCTGTCTCGCGCGCATGATGCTGAAACGCAAGCCTTCTGTCGCGCTTACGCACGGCACTTTTTGTCAGCTGCCAGGTTCTTTGAAACATCCAATCGGCCTGCCATGCACTAACACACAATAGTCAGTATATGGAATGTGCTGTATACGTTTAAAGTTTCCTCAAAAACCTTTTTTTTATTTTTTATAAGCAACTTTGGAGACGCCTGTCATGTATTTTGTATCGGCAGATTCGCCTGCCAATTATTTTTTACATTTAAAAAACATATATTATCAAATATGCAAATTGTAGCTTTCATCAAGAACCTTTTTGAAAAAAAAAAAATCAAGTTGTAAAATTTGTAAGTCATGAATACACTGCTAGCTAGTTTCCAAGTCAATGATTTTATAATTAGGTAAGGTAGAAATACTATGATACTAAGTTTCAACTTTTATCAAGTACCTGCTCCAAACCATCTGCCAGCTCTCGGTCTATAACGGATGCCTATTACTGTTTTAGCTTATAGGATATTTTCATTTCATCACGGAATGAGAGTTTTTGTATCTCCCCGTCTTTTCTCTCTATACATGACAATCAGAATTTCGTAGGAATTTTAAAGTAACATTGAAATCAAAATTAAATATATTAGAAATCTCGAACTTTTCTCTTTTGTATTAATAAACCAGCAATCACTTTGTTGAAAATCATTTAAATGTATTCCTCTAACTAAGGGAAGGTCCCCAGCTGCCAAATCTGGATTTTGTCGAGAGTGGTGTCGTTGGAAAGTTCTTACCATGGGGATCAAGGAAATGTATGGGAACGTCCACGGCAGAAAAAAATTTTTGCTGAAAAATTTTTTTTAAACGGAAATATAAGTGTGATACATCAATTTAAAGCTAAAGAGTTGAAGTATATGGATTTGTAAGTTTTAATTTCATAAGAGCAAGTGTTTACTGAAAATGAGCTGGATACTAACAGTATAAAACTAAATTTACATTTCAGCTTAAAATGCAACTTATTGAAATGTATGATTTTTTTACTTTTTTAGAATTCAATAAAATTACTATGCATTCAAATCAACAAACTATTATCATATCTTTAATATCTACATAGATAAAACCTTTTAGATAATGTCTTTAATATATTTTTGGCTGTATTTAAACGTTAATACATAAATGTCACAAGAGTAACGGAAAACATACAAAAATTTTAATAAATAAAAAACTACTTAAAATTTTTACACAAAACTTCTAATTCTCTGATTTCGTGGTATAAGACATATTTAACATTAAATATTTTGATTATGCTATGCATGGAATAGGCTCTGGGGAGATGTCACAAGAGTAACAAACGTCTGTGTCACAAGAGTAACACATAATACTTTTGTCGATAGTTTGATATAAAACTGCGTTACAACCAAAACAAACAGGATTCTTAAAGTTTTGTTGTTTTTTTCTCTGTTATTAGAGCAGTTCTTGAAATAGTTTTAGCTATAACTAAGGTTATTTTGTAAATTTTAAGGAAGATAAATTATCTTTATTAGTGTTGTTTAATGTGTGGATTTATTTTTATTCATTTTTGGTATTACTTAAGATTATAAAATAACCATGACAAGTAATTAAAGATATAATAAAACAAATCAACTCGTGTCATTTTTGTGTGCTTTCTTTTGGTTTGAAGCACATGGTCTTTGATTAGATATTTTATAGGCTTTGTAAAGCTTCGTTTACTAAATTCTGCTATATAACCTACAGAGGTTCTTATAGTAACTCTTATGGAAAGGATTCTGATAGTATATTTTAAAGACAAGATTTTAATAAACGCTTCTTATACACGACATTGTTTTAAAGGGCAGGAAAAATTCTGCTAAGCGCCAAAAATTGTAGAGAAAAATAAGAATGAAATTGAATATGTTGTTGTGAGAAAGAAACAAAACAAAATATATTACGATAAGGTGAAGAAAAGTCTTAGAACCAGCAAAAACTTCAGCAAGAAAATGGAAATATTAAGAAAAGGAAAAAGTAGAGAACTAGCTAACCTCAGATACTGTAACTCAGATAATCTAACTCCACAGCTTTGGAGAATTTTATGTCGATGAAGATTTAAGAAGAGGTCATTCTTCAGCTAAATCTACGTTAGTTAAGCGTGAAAAAGGTCACATAATGTCATCAATTCTAGGGTACATTTAATAAGATACGTTTTTGTTTAAAGAAGCTTTCCTAAATTGAAAAATTGGAGATTGCTTTGTAGCTTTAAAGCCTAGTTTCATAAAACAATAGAAAATTACTCATCAGATATCTCTATTTGTTGCTGTCACGAAAACATTCAAGCAATTCATAATGTAGTAACTGATGTATTTATTGCATTAAACATTCCTGTGATGGATTTAATGACTTTGTCTGCCGAGATACATGATAATTAGAATTTAGGAATTACGAATGTCTATTTTGTGGAGATAACATCGAAGAATTATTTGAAACGGAAGTCCATAATGCAGAACTTCTTATAAGTTATTGTAAATAGCAAAACGTTGATAGACGTTTTGCTATTGACAAAACGTTTATCAACAATTTCTCAATACTATTACTTTGTCAAAACGTTGATAAACGTTTTGAAAAAGTAACAGTTAAAGAAACCATTTCTGATTGTTTAAAAATTTTCGAAAGCAACTAAATCCATTTCTGTGGCACACATTCAATGAAACGTGTACAAGAGATTATTTTCGTAATGCCAAAAAAATAACCATTTCTCAAAGAATAGTTATGCCAGTGGATTTTCTGGAAACTGTTTTATTTTCATGCCGAGACGAAATTTTGGTATGAAATACTACATTACTGGTCAAATCCACAAGCGACTGTATTTTCAGCTTTTTATTTAGTATGATCCCAATAATGTAAAATCCTATGCTATTATTTTAGACAATGTAACTCATAATCAATTTTTTTGTAAATGCTTTCGTATGTAAAATTTCAACATTGCATCTTTAAGGGAATTTGTATTTTCCTAAAATGTATGTGTTTTACTTTTTTATATGATGGTAGTGCTTTCCAATTAAAAAAATATATAACTATGCAAATATACCTGCAATGAGTCAGACTGCTTTCTCAATTAACTTAATTGGGCATATTATTTTTTCCAAATACTCCTGGTATAGATGCTGTAGATTTATTTTGTGTTGTTGTATAATGATATATATGGAATGAAGTGCGTGCTAAAAAAGCAATTCTAAGATATACTGCTTATTTTGTCAAAAGAAATAAAACAATAAAGTTTCATTACTTTGCGATAAAATACCAACAGCGAAGGGCATTCATCAAATACAATTTGTTAAAACCATGAAAAATGACACTATCTACTAAAAACCTTACACTAACATGATTCGTACAAAGAATTTCTGTTTCATTAGGTAAATCATGATACTGGAGAAGTTGCAAGTGATATTATTGATAATGAAGACAATGACTTATTCTGTTAAGTAGCAGAAACTGAGAGGTTGCTATGTGGTTATAGTGTTTGTTAATTTTAGAATTTTTTATATTATTTAATTTTATTTTAAAATTAAACCATCATTAAAAGTTGTTCTGTATGGAAAATAATTTTTTTAACTTATTTTAATTATTTTGTTTAGTATTTAAACTGAATTTTTGCTAAAATTACATTATGGATAAAATGTCACAAGAGTAACACTGAGCATTTTGCAAAATCAAACGTAACTAATTCTTGTGTTATCAGATGGGTTCAATGATTAATGCTTTTTAAAAAGATATAATTACTCTGCCATATTCTGTAAATTTTATTTCTATAGTCTCATATAATTCACAGAATTTCTGCGTCAAACACAATTTTTGAAAATTTCATTTTTTTGTGGTCACAAGAGTAACAAAATTTTCATTTATTACCTAGCAAAGTAAAGTGCTGTTTGTTACAAATTGTACATGGTTTATGAAAGTAGAGTACATGTATTTTTAAGAAGTTGCATCAAATTTATCTTAAATATATTTTGTAATAAAAGAATTAGAAATATATATGTAAATTTGCTCTGGTGGTCACAAGAGTAACAGTGGACGTTCCCGTGTACAACTATCCGTCCGAATGCAACTGGTGAGCAGTTATAGGCCGATGTATTTCTGTCATTTATTAATTTCTCCTGGTCGGTATAGCTATGCAGGAAATACACTCTGTGTGGTATATACAAGACAGCGTACAATATAGTTATGTAACCTGTTGTTGCCAGTGTGAAGTTGGTGAATGCTCCAAGTTCCCTTTAGTAAGAAACAGGAGATTGTGACTACATTTTCATAATTATATATATAACTAATAGGACTGCACTGACTTGAAGTGTGCTTTAAAAAACATCAGGAACAAACTCCTCGCCCACCTTCAATGACATGCGTCGGTATGCCTTTCATAAAGCTGTAATTATAGACACCGTCATTTGATCAGTTAAACAGGCATGCTTTAACTTAACTAATTAGAACTGTGAAACACCCCCTTTCATTGTGTGCACCTGGTGTTGGAAACACTCGTGCTTCAGAAATTTCTATTCAGAAATGCAGTACCATCTATGAAGTTACTTTCTCCACCAAGCATAAATTGTCTTATCTGTAATCTCTGTAATCGTCATCTCTCTTTTCTACTACACACAGTGTCTTTCCTGCATAGCTAGCAACCTGGAGAAATCAATG
Organism: Maratus speciosus; assembly: GCA_963932465.1. Lineage (NCBI taxonomy): Eukaryota > Metazoa > Arthropoda > Arachnida > Araneae > Salticidae > Maratus > Maratus speciosus. The sequence goes on along the minus strand of OZ010787.1, from coordinate 335,251,536 downwards.
AATGACAGAAATACATCAGCCTATAACTCTTCACCAGTTGCATTCGGACGGGTAGTTGCATACATTTTCTTGATCCCGTGGTAAGAGATTTCCAACGACAACACTCTCGACAAAATCTCGATCTGGCAGTTGAGGACCTACCCTAGTAAGCTTCCTACAATGAAAAGTATATATAATTGCTAATAAAATTAATAATATTTTTAACCACAAAGAAATAGTATAAAAAACAAATGCATGCTTACCTAATTACTTGTCACAGGCTCATATTACCAGTACTATTTTTAATTTTTTTTTCACTCTCTTAAAATTATTTTTACAAATATTCCCTATAAAAATGGTAGTATATATTTATTTTTAAGTATATATCAATTTATTCATCTTTAGAAACAAGCTTTGAAAGATTTAATTTATCAATTTAAAATATAAGAGAAAACTTTAAAAATCGAATGTCGTTCTACCCATTTTTTACGGAGTGTATCATTATGCGTTACATTCGCTATCTTTGAGAAACTAAAAATTATTTATTATATGATTATTTTAAATTTCAGCCAAGTTTTTTTAATCATATTAAATGCCTAGTGTTGGGTATTACATGCAAATTGCTTTTTGCCATATTTTAATTTCATATCATTTTGCAATTTTTCCTGTTTTTAAATGATTTAAGTTTTTAAAATACAAAGGAAATATTCTTTAACACAATATTTCTACGCTTCTAAGATTCGACTATGTGAATAATATTTACTGAGAAAATGGTGAATGCTTAAGTAAATTCGAAGAAAAATGTATCATTGGCAATTTCTATTCTACGATTTACGTATTTAAGTTTTATACGTGCTTTGTAAACGGAAGGTCGATTTAAAATATTTAAGGTCGTATGTCTATTTTGATTTTTTTTCATTTGAAAAGACTCGAAGATAGAAAATTTTTGCTTTCATGAACAGAAAAAATCATTTTGAATTCAGAAGCATTCACTGAAAATAAAGTAATTATATTTTATAGCTATCAAATATTAGGTACATATTTTTTACACATATCTCAGCTTAAATATTCTTTAAAAATTGCAGACTGTTTATAAGCAAATAAACAAATAATAGCATTAATACTATTTTTAAAATTATTTCACTTGATAAAAATGTATCTATCATAATTTTTTTCTGAAATCAACCTTTTTGAAGGACAATAAATTACATATTTTATAGTTCTTTACTTTCGTTCACTTCGGAGAAAACGAGTTGTGGTATATATTTGCATCATTATATTTCTAAAATATAAATCTTTACACACACACATATATATATATATATATATAAAATAATCCAAGATTAACAAACCATAAATCCAAAAATAGTACATACATACACACATACATATATGGGGATTCTTAGGAAAAGATTAATTTTTGAGCATAAAAATTTCAATGAATTTATTTATCCCAAAATATTTTATACTAATATCCATAATTCATCTTACATTACTTATGCAGATGATCTTTTCATTAAGTGGTACTTAATTTATTTTATAAGTATTTTGAGGATAGATTCCTCAATAACATTTGTAACGCAGGATACAGTGGTTTGTTATGTAATGCCAGGCTTATTGAGAGTAGGATATGAAATTTGAGGTAAATATCTTCAAAAAAGCTTTATATTTTGAATAAAAAACTTTTTTTTATCATATAAATAATTCAACTTTTAAATCAAAAAAGGAGAATACACAAAGATCACGACCACTTTGAGTTCAGTGAGAGTACGATAAAATTAATGACACACGACAATGTGCACATCACCGGCTAACAACTGAGATTAAAAAGGAATGCTTGCTACCCCTCATTATTTTTATTAGGGGACAAATGCTGCTATATTTTGGAAATTATTGCATATAATTTTATTGTAACGGAGGATATGTGAAAGCCTTCTAATAGCAATTCAAACATAATTGTTGAAAATAAAATTATATATTTTTTTCAAAATAAAATATAATTTACACTTAAAATCTAAATTAAATTCGCAGTCACATTATTCAAGAAGCTTAGACTACATTTGTTATTAGAAAAAAAACTTTCCGTAGTTCAAATACCACTCAGGACTTAAGTTCAATATTTTTATTACTGTAGCAACATCTTATACAGCTCTGTGAAAAGATCCAGAATCTTAAATATATAAGGTTTAAAATTATCTAAAGTTGACAAGCAAATGCAAGGACATTACTCAGTTATATTAAGTTAAACTCCATTACATTAGGTTAAATTAAATCAACACAAAGTAAATCCAAACATACTCAAAACAAAACAAAACAGACATGATAACACTAATATTCCAGATGCCGATTATGATCCGCAGAGAACTTAAAGAGCATGGCGGTGCTATTTAACTGCGTATGAAAACAGGTGCGATGAGCTACTAGAAACGTTCGAAAAATATTAAAACGCGTTCCCTGAAAAATAAAAAATAGGGTTATGAAAGAAAAAGAATATTCTATAACGGAATGAATTTTGATGCAGAAAAACTAAGTTACTAGAATAATGAAATTTTGAGATAGGAAAAGTAAGGAAAAAGTATTTTAAGGTGTAAATAAGTAAATATGTAAATTTAAAATATTTTCTCTCTCTATCTGTCTATCGATTTAGCTATATATCTATGTATATACATAGTAAAGCGAGGAGAGTCTGCGCACATTTCAAAACAATAATAATAGAAAATCTAAATATTAATATTTTGCTAAACTATGCATGAATAATTTTGACTTCATTTGCTTTTTATGCATTTCCATTGTTATTTTGTTGTTATACTGTAATTTAATAGAACAGCAGTAATAAATCCAAGAAAACTATTTTGCGCAATCTCTCCTTACAGGTTAGGAGAGAACGCGCACATGGGTAGGAGAGATTGCGCACATAGGTAGAAGAGATTGTTATTAATAATAACTACATTTAAATTGTTAACAATAATAATTACACTTAATCGACATTGTTTAAAGTTTTTTGTGAGTAAATATTATTGTAGTAGGAGTGAATATATCAACCAAATGTTTAAATAATAAATAAAAGAAAGAATTTTAACAACAGTTAAAAATTTTAATTTAAGAAGATTAAAATATCAGAAAAAGAAAGCCCTACTAAGATTACAAAATAACATTAATTTAGTTGATAACATGTTTAACTTGAAAATTACTTCATTTCCATTTCCACAGTTTCATTGTATTTTGTTTGCTAACCGAAGTTGTCGTCGTCCACAATCGATGCACTTATTGTTGTAAATCGTGCATCTTTCGTGCAATCACCTGCAACAAGCAATACATTGAATCTAGTCAGTTGTCGAAGTTGTCTCCTGGTACAGTTCCAGGCATTCAGTGCACTCATCCTCATTGACCTTCGGTTTTTTTCCTTGAGTTTTTTTATCCCACTTTTTGTGGAAGCACCTTATCTTCGGCTGTTTTTTTTTAATTGTAGTGGCATCTTTCTTAAGTCTTTCTTCATGTATAATTTGTGGATTAGTAACATTAGTTGCACTCTGTTTCCTTTTGATTTCGATGGCATTGCACTACTTGGAATGGGTGAAAGCTTTTCCAAAACATTGTATTAGAAAATTTATTTTAGTTGACAAAATTAATTTATTAGCAAATCAAAATTAATTTATTAGCAAATTAATTGCTCACGAATTAAAATATATATATATAAATATTTAATTAAATTATTAACAAATATATTATTAATTTATTAACAAAAATAATTACATAAAATTTATTTAATAACAACTGTATTATTAATTTAATAATAAAATTTTTATCTGCAAAAGTATTTTTTTGCAAATTAATTTGTTGCCAAATTTAGTTTTGATAATTATGTGTTTTCCCGAAATTATTTCAAAACTGATTCATTCATATGTTTCACACGTAATTTGCAATTCATACAAATTTATCAATAAGCTGTGTAATCTCTCCTAGCACTTAAACTTATGGGGAAATGTGCCATCTCTCCTAAGTAGCAGATGCGCAAACTCTCCTATTTTGGTAGGAGAGATTGCGCGGCCTTTTATTTAAATATGGCCGCTTCTAAAATGAATTTTTGGTGTTCACTTACTTAGCCCAGGTTAGTAGTTTATAAGAAATCGTTTAAGTTCAAAATATTTGTATTACTGACGTTCTATAAAAATTCTGACGAACAGTTATGAAAATTCAAGCACTTACTTTGGAAAAACAAAACAAAATAGCACTGCTTTATCCAAAACGCTTGGAACAATCAATATGCACATTCATGTAGACACTGCACTAATTCTGCTGTACAACTACCTGGAGTCTCTGGGCGCGAACTCTACTCCTTCCCGTCGAATCTCATTGTGCGTAATCTCTCCTACCGCGCGAACTCTCCTCGCTTTACTATATATATATATATAATTAAAAATATTGTATATTCTGACGTATAACATGCACATTGGGCACAAGAACATTGATCAAAATTGATATATGCACGTTATAGCAAGTTATAAAAGTGACGGATTTAAAAACAGATTATCATAACAATTGCAATTTCTATATTAAATAACGTGCTATTAATTTACAAAAAAATGCATAGCTTGCGAGCTTAATAATGGTTGCTATTTGGTTAAATGAAAAATACTAACTATCATGCTTTTTAATGTTCTGTATTATTTTTTGTGAGAAATCTTACGATGATTATTTTGGAAAGAACAGGGCGCGCGTTATACGCCGGACCGGGATATACGTCGTAATATACGGTAATCCAAGATTAACAAATTATAAATTCAAAAAATGTATATATATATATACAGCAAAACCCCTTTTATCCGAAACTGTTTTAACTGAAACTCTCGGTTAACCGAAATCCATTCTTAAAGTTTTTTTTAACTGTCACATTCCTTGTGTGCACAATTCATTTTGAAAGCATTTTTTTTTGTGTATCATATTCCTTTGAATTTAACTTGAGCTCCCGTAAGCTGCAGAGTGGAACGAAGAAAACGAACAAATTAGGAATTCTGAAGCTTGTGAATATTTTGCAAAAGATTTGGCGCATGGCTGGAGCAGCAGAAAGACTGTGATACTGGTGAAGTAATAATATTGAAAACGCTATGATAGAGTTTCAAAGCGGGTGCCATCGAAACTACGACAAATAAAACATTTTTTAAAACCCTTTTGATATATGTAAAAGGTACTTAATTTCAAAATTAAAATTCGTGTAATTCATTCTGGTTTCTATTTTGCTATTGTTTTATTTTTATTAAGCACTTGTTACCATCATAAGAAATAATGCATATAGTAAAGCGAGGAGAGTCTGCGCACATTTCAAAACAATAATAATAAAAAATCTAAACATTAATATTTTGCTAAACTATGCATGAATAATTTTGACTTCATTTGCTTTTTATGCATTTCCATTGTTATTTTGTTGTTATACTGTAATTTAATAGAACAGCAGTAATAAATCCAAGAAAACTATTTTGCGCAATCTCTCCTTACAGGTTAGGAGAGAACGCGCACATGGGTAGGAGAGATTGTGCACATAGGTAGAAGAGATTGTTATTAATAATAACTACATTTAAATTGTTAACAATAATAATTACACTTAATCGACATTGTTTAAAGTTTTTTGTGAGTAAATATTATTGTAGTAGGAGTGAATATATCAACCAAATGTTTAAATAATAAATAAAAGAAAGAATTTTAACAACAGTTAAAAATTTTAATTTAAGAAGATTAAAATATCAGAAAAAGAAAGCCCTACTAAGATTACAAAATAACATTAATTTAGTTGATAACATGTTTAACTTGAAAATTACTTCATTTCCATTTCCACAGTTTCATTGTATTTTGTTTGCTAACCGAAGTTGTCGTCGTCCACAATCGATGCACTTATTGTTGTAAATCGTGCATCTTTCGTGCAATCACCTGCAACAAGCAATACATTGAATCTAGTCAGTTGTCGAAGTTGTCTCCTGGTAGAGTTCCAGGCATTCAGTGCACTCATCCTCATTGACCTTCGGTTTTTTTCCTTGAGTTTTTTTATCCCACTTTTTGTGGAAGCACCTTATCTTCGGCTGTTTTTTTTTCATTGTAGTGGCATCTTTCTTAAGTCTTTCTTCATGTATATTTTGTGGATTAGTAACATTAGTTGCACTCTGTTTCCTTTTGATTTCGATGGCATTGCACTACTTGGAATGGGTGAAAGCTTTTCCAAAACATTGTATTAGAAAATTTATTTTAGTTAACAAAATTAATTTATTAGCAAATCAAAATTAATTTATTAGCAAATTAATTGCTCACGAATTAAAAAATATATATATAAATATTTAATTAAATTATTAACAAATATATTATTAATTTATTAACAAAAATAATTACATAAAATTTATTTAATAACAACTGTATTATTAATTTAATAATAAAATTTTTATCTGCAAAAGTATTTTTTTGCAAATTAATTTGTTGCCAAATTTAGTTTTGATAATTATGTGTTTTCCCGAAATTATTTCAAAACTGATTCATTCATATGTTTCACACGTAATTTGCAATTCATACAAATTTATCAATAAGCTGTGTAATCTCTCCTAGCACTTAAATTTATGGGGAAATGCGCCATCTCTCCTAAGTAGCAGATGCGCAAACTCTCCTATTTTGGTAGGAGAGATTGCGCGGCCTTTTATTTAAATATGGCCGCTTCTAAAATGAATTTTTGGTGTTCACTTACTTAGCCCAGGTTAGTAGTTTATAAGAAATCGTTTAAGTTCAAAATATTTGTATTACTGACGTTCTATAAAAATTCTGACGAACAGTTATGAAAATTCAAGCACTTACTTTGGAAAAAACAAAACAAAATAGCACTGCTTTATCCAAAACGCTTGGAACAATCAATATGCACATTCATGTAGACACTGCACTAATTCTGCTGTACAACTACCTGGAGTCTCTGGGCGCAAACTCTACTCCTTCCCGTCGAATCTCTTTGTGCGTAATCTCTCCTACCGCGCGAACACTCCTCGCTTTACTATATATTTCTCCTTAAAATTGAAGCATTGTCGATTATCCGAAATTTTCGATTTTCTGAAAGATGGTCGGTCCCAATTACTTCGGATAATCGAGGTTATATATATAGGGTAAATTGCCCATATTTCGTTCACTCTCCTAATTTCGCCCCCTTAACTTCTCCTCCGCTTCTGCGAAAGTGGCGCCACTAATGACGCAAGGCACAGGGGAAAGAATTGAAAGTTTCGTTCACCAAGACGCATACATAAATTAAAGACGGCAAATTTCCTATTTTTAGAAGATCTGAGTTCTTATTACTTTGTTTCTAGAACGTTATTTACTGTACTGTAAGTATTTATTTCTTATTCATTGCATATATTTTACGTTGGTAAGATGCTGACAGTAGCATATATTGAGGTTTAGGACGCTCAGTTCATCTTACGGGAACTGAAGCTCCCGTAACCTAAACTATTGGGAAGTGAGGTGGTCCCAACTTTGTCCCCCTTTCAGTTCTTATTTTCGTCCCGGGGACGAAATTAGGAATGATTTTTCATGACATTTTTTTTTCAATTTTTTCCTTCATGTTTGGATGGCTAATGTTTCGTTATGTTATTCTTCCACTGATAATTAGTACATATCTCTGTGCCTTAATTTAATGTAAATTAACACTAGAACTACCAAGACCGTCATTTTGACGGTTTTCAAATTTCATGCTTAAAAATTTGATATAATTTATGTATTCTTCTAGAATTTTATGATACGACTTTTAATGAAATATGAGAATAGTTAAATATTCCTATTCAGTTTCCACTCATCCGCTTTAATTTACATAATCAGTATGACCTATACCTATCTATACCAAGACCCGTCAAAATGACGGCTTTGGCAATTTCGAAGTTGAATGATCCAAAGTGTTCCACAGCCGTTATAACGGGATCCAATTTGCTCCGATTATGATTCAGTTTAGAACTTAACGGTCTGACTGGTAAATGTAATCAGGACGCAATCATTATCAGTTGTACTTCTAACGTGATAAAGTTCTTGGTGAAAAGTGCAATCTGTGCAAAGTGTAATCTGTAAAATGTCCAATCTCGGAACATAGTATTGTAGTAAAGGTAATTGCTTTCATGCACAGCTTGATTTCTAACAGCCGATGCCACTCAGTAATAGAGACACCCTACAAACCGTCGGAATACCAGAAGGCGTGGCCTAAAAGTAAGAGAGAGAAATGAAGTAAAAACTGAAATGAAGTGAGAAATGACTAGGTACGTGTTGTTTGCCCTGCCCGCGAGTATGAGATGTGATAGATTGTGTGTGTTCGAAGAATCTCGTCTTAGGACATGGCAAAATGCTTTAAAATTTATTTCTTGTAGATTGTAGGGAACAATTAAACTGTTTCCAGGAAGCAAAAAATTATTCGAAGAATTCAAAGAACTCACTACTATAAATTAAGTCTGTTCGGACACTAATTCAAGTAATAATAATTTGGACATATCTTGCGTGGAAAATAAAACTGAACTTTCAGACTCTGAAGAAGCTGAAGATGAAATTGAAGTACGAGATATTCAAAAAAGTGATGAAGATGAATATGAAAGTGAAGATTCAGGGAGTGAAGATGAAATTCCCCAAAAGAGCCACAGACGCAGAAAGCGATTGCGAATATGTTCAGATACTCAATCAGATAGCCAAACAGAAACCGAAAAAAGACAGAAGAAAAATATTGCTCCCAACGGTACTGAATAGGAAGTATTAGGGAATGGTTTTTTTGGTAGACTCCCACCACATACTATATTCAAGGATAGTTTAGGCTCAACTGTTTTTGCGAAGCGGAACATTATGCTTGGTAATGTTAGCAGTGCATTTACACTTATAATTGATAATCGAATGATGAATCCCATAAAAACTTGCACTGATCTCGAGGCTAAAAATATTTTACAGTAGGACGATTGAAAAATTACTATTGAAGAATTATATGCGTTTGTAGCTATTTTGTATGCTCGAGGAGCCTACGAAGCGAGAAATTTGAAATTATAATATTTGTGGTCAGAAAAATGGGGACCTTCTTTATTTACGAAACTATGGGTAGAAACAGATTCTCAGAAATTATGAGACTCTACAAAAAAAGCTAGAGGAGTGTTCGCTTAAGAACTGACAAATTTGGATTAGCTTCCAAAATGTGGAAGTCCTTTATTGATAACAGCCAAGCTTGTTACAAACCAGATCAGAATATAAGCGTAGATGAACAACTGTTTCCCACAAAGGCAAGATGCAGATTTCTGCAATATATGCCCAACAAACCGGACAAATTCGGAATTAAGTTTTGGTTAGCTGTAGACGTGCGAAGTAAATATCTTATAAATGACTTTCCCTATTTAGGCAAAGATGAACTTAAACCATCAGGAGTACCTTTGAATGAATTTGTATTTTTGAATCTTGTAAAAAACTATAAAAATTGTGGGAGAAATATAACAACGGATAATTTTTTTACAAGTACACAACTCGCAAAGAAGCTACTGGCCAAAAGAAAACAAGTCTCGTTGGACCTATGTGAGCTAATAAAAGAGAATTGCCGAAAATAGCTAAAGTTAGAAAAGATAACATGGCTCTTTTCTACACAAAACTCTACTAATCAAATGATATTGTTTCTAAGAATTTACAAAAGTAAGCCTCGTAAAAAAGTACTACTTCTTAGCTCAAAACATTAATCCGTAGAAATTGCTTCTAATCGAAAAACAATTCCTGCAACTGTGTCGTTTTACAATGGGACTAAGTTTGGAGTAGATGTAGTTTACCAAATGGCCCGCAAATATAGCGTAAAAGCAGAGTCACGTAGATGCCTTTGCAGGTATTTTACGATATTTTGGACGTGGCAGCAATCAATGCGTGGATTTTATATAAAGAGACTTGTGATGAAAATATAACTAGAAAACAATTTTTATTTCAATTATCCGAAGAACTCTCCAGTGAATATAGGTGCTGCAAAAAAGAAGCCTCCTCCCAAAAACAAGAACGGAAAACTATGGATTGTACTCCAGAAAACTAATAAAAGTCCTTATGAACACAATCTTGCCAAATTCGATTGTGCAACAAAAACAGAGCGATTTATACCTGCAATGTATGCAGCAAATATGTTTGTGGCAAGTGTTCATCTAAAACAGCATGTACTTGTAAAATATTTGCCTCATAGTTATTTGATACACATAAATGTGCTATATTATGAATGCAAATATGAACTGTTTTTGTTTGTTTTTTTTATTATTAATTAATTAATTATTATATTAAATGTGGTTTTTATTAAATTATGTTATTTTATTTACATTAACTGAGTGGCAAGTGATCATCTAAGATAACATGTACTTATAAAATATGTGCCTCATAGTTATTTCATACATATAAATGTGCTATACTATGAATGCAAATATAAACTATTTTTGTTTGTTTTTATTAATAATTAATTAATTATTATGTTAAATGTTGTTTTTATTAAATTACGTTATTTTATTTACATTAACTAAGTGGCACGTGTTCATCTCAGATAACATGTATTTGTAAAATATGTGCCCCATAGTTATTTCAATCATATCAAATGTACTATACTATAAATGCAAATAGAAACTGTTTTAGTTTGTTTTTTTATTAATAAGTAATGAATTATTATATTAAATGTTATTTTTGTTGAATAATATTTTTTTATTTACATTAACCAAGTTAAAAGTTACAATGAAAGCCATGATCAAAAATCCGTCAATTTGACGGGTGTGGTAAAACTAGGTATATATAAAACATCGGTAGTTCTAGTGTTAAGTTACTAACTCATTTAGAAATAAATTTTGATTTAGTTATAAGTTAAGCCTCGGCGTATTGGATTTTTTGGGGGGACGAAATTGGGACCATATTTTTTTCTTTTGCATTTTTAGATACTTTTGAAAAAACAATTTTTCGCATTGTTAAAATTTTTTTGTACGATATTTGCCTATGTTTCTATGTGCGTGGGTAGTTATTCTATCTAAAATCCAAATTTGGCAGATTTTCACTGAAAATTACAACTTCCAAGGACCTAAAAGTGACTGGGGGTCGATAATGCCTTACCCTATATATATATATATATATATACATATATACCGGGTGTTTCACAAGTAACGCGATTAAAAAAAAATTTCTATGGGTCGGAGAGTCATGCGGTTTCCATCTAAATATTCAGCGTGATTCGGGATTTTGTACGACACAACAAAAAAATGAGTTCAAAATCTGGACAGTAGAGGGCGTAAATGCAGATAATTCCGTGGAATAATTTCATATTTCTCACACAACACAAGATTTGGATACAAAAAAGTGTACATGCAGTATTCTCTAATGTTTTGTTTCCATATCTTGCGTTGTGTGAGTCATATGGAATTATTCCGTGGAACTGCCTGCGGTAGCGCCATCTATTGTCAAAATTTTGAACTAAAAATCTTGTTGGTGTCATACAAAATCCCGTATTAAGCTGAATATTTATCTGCAAACCGTGTGTCTCTCCGATTCATAGATCTTTTTTTTATCGAGTTTTACTTTCGCACCGAACTTTTGAAACACCCGGTACTTTGAGAAACCAGCCAGGTTAATGGCTTCCTTAAATCTAGCTTAAATCATTCATATTTGTAAAACGTGTTATTAGCTTAATTAGTTATCTTCAAGCTTTCTACTCATGTATTTTATAAAACGATTATTGTTGAATTATTCTATATTATTGTTGAATACATTTGATTTATCAATTAATAATAATATTTTGTACAAGAAATATGATTTAACTCGAAGATAGAAAACCTTTGCTTTCTTGAACAGAGAAAAAGTGTTGATTTCAGAAGCATTCACTGAAAAATAAGTAACAGCGTTTTAAGACAATCAAATATTAGAATCTAATTTTTTACACATTTCTCCGCTTAAATATTTTAAGAATTTCATTATTTATCAATTAATAAAAAATGTCATTTAATATTACAGTAAACTCTGTCTAAGGCGGAATCGATCGGGACCGAGAAAATTTTCCGTAGTAGACATTATTCCACCTTAGACAAATTTTACTCTATGTCTATGGAATCGCAGGGACTTGAAAATCTTTCCGAATTAGACAGATTTCCGTCCTACTCAGTGTCTGCCTTACAGAGAGTTTACTATAAAAGATAATACATTTATTAAAAAATATCCTTTAAAAGAAGACTATTGACTGAAACAGTTACCTTAAAAAGTTCCAGGCATTTATTTTATATAAAAAAAAAACCTTTACATCTTTCGAAATCACTCAATTTTATTGAGAAATCCTTAATGTATACAGGGTGTATCAGGATTGATCATTCAAATGTGGTGCGGATGTAAAACATAGCAAAAGAAGGCAATTTCACATAGAATGGGCACAAAAGAATGCATGACCTTGTAGAGGGCGCTGGGTATCCACAACTTCTGATCACACGCAAAGCTATCTGATAAGTCCAGGCGATCATCATTCGACAAAGAGACTTTACAGAAGTAATGAATATTATACATTAAATGACTATTCAGATATTCATCTAACTTACGGTGTGGCAGCGAAAAGCGGTCGCAGATCTGGTCAAATGATTGCAGAACGCTACCCCAACCGGTGCAAATCTCAGCATTAAATGTTTGCACGTGTTCATAAACAACTGTGCGAAACCGGATCAGTTACCAGTACGTGTCATGATAGAGGAGGCAACCGATCGATACGGCCAGTTCCAATTGAGGAAGCTATCTTACAGTCTGACGAAGAACAACCAAGTTTCAGCATGCGAGGTATTGCTAGCCGGTTTGGTGTTTCGCACTCAACAGTGAGGGGGATACTAAATGAGAAACGTTTGCATTCCTTTTCAGTTGTTTATAAACACGTGCAAACATTTTATGCAGAGGTTTGCGCCGGTTGGGGTAGCGTTTTGCATACATGTGCGCAGCTGTCGGGCAGCTTTCGCCTATCGCACCGTAAGATGTATCAACATATTCATTTAATGTATGATGATTCATGTTACTTCTGCAAAGTTACTTTGACGAATGACAACCGACTGGATTTGTCAGAGAGCTTTCCACGTGATCAGAAGTTATGGATACACAGTGCCATCTAAAACGTCATGCGTTCGTTTGCGCCCATACTTTCTAATGTGAGATTATCTTCTTTTGCTATTTTCTACTCCCTACAAAATGTGAACAGTCAATCCTGATACACCCTGTATATCAATTAATGAACATTGTTTGTGGAAGAGAGATTATTATAATTCACTTTTTATATATAATAATAATAAAACGTGAAAGCTTCAGAGACTGAACGTCAAAATTACCAGGGTTCAACTTGATGTACAGGAGAATTAATAATTAACTTTTTATTATAATTTCTCTCTAACTGGAAAAATAGTAGCATTTTTCTCGTATTATTAAGTTTAAAATTAACAACAAATTAACTTCAACTGCGAAATTGGTTAATTTTTACGAAAATGCTTTCAGGCCACTTTTAAACAGTTATTTTTCTAAAATACAAAACTACAACAACAAAAAAAAGTAATACTTCGAGGAATAATTAAATTTCTTCGCGCGCAATAAATTTTCCTTTAGATTTTAAATCGTTAAAAAATCAAATATTGACGTGTTGAGTGCTTTTGTAAAATAAAATAGACTATTGAACTGTTTTCCGATATCTACTAACACACAAACGCTAAAGGATATCATCAGTTTTTAAAATTGACTTAATATACAGAATATTGCTTGCAATTCGGAAGACATCTGTCGAAGACTTTTATTTAAATATGGATCGCTAGTCTTTCAAATTTGTTATTTCAACAGTATTAAAAACTTGTAACGCTAGTAAGACTTTCAGTTAAAAGTTAAATTTAACTTGAAGTATTGTACTGTGTATCCGTTATTTATTAGGTAAAAGGAAATGTATATCTCTAAAAATCGCCCATAGATCGGTAGAGACCAAAAAGACTTTTGCTAATTTTGGAATCAATTATGTTATTGACATTTGAGTTTAAATAATGAATATTTATCTGTAAGTATTCTGAAATATTAAGTACCTTTTGATGCTAGGCATCTGAAATAATTTATTTATTTATCATATATCATAGTTTGAAATTCGATAGGTTCTGAAAAAGCATTGATATTATTCCCTCTCTCTGATATTTTAAATAAACTTGTTTAATTGCAGTGCTCATCATTAGATATTTAAAACAAGTTTAAATAATATGTCAAGGCGATCCCAATTCTACAGAGATATATCTTATGATATCTTAAATTAGTTGAACAAAAATTAGAAACTCATTATTTTCAGCGATTTTAAATTCTATTATTATAGAAGTAATTCCTCTTGAGTAATTCGCAAGAAACACACTTACCCGAATTTGGCATATTTGTTTTAGTTTACTATTGAGGAACACGAGAAAAATAAAACAAAAATATCGCAAACAGAATTCGCAATGTCTTGGCTATAAAGTACTTTCTTAATCTGTTCCTTCGGGTGAAATGACAAGAGGGAAATTTTCGACATTGCTTAAGAATTTATGTAGAAATATTAACAAGCTTTCTATTACCTGCCTATTTTTATGTTGTTATAATTACACAGTAATTTAATATTATTCCCAGAGATGTTTTTGGCTTATTATACATTTTTATAACAGTTTCTTTGCTAATTATTTTTTATAATTTCTTTTTAGGTTTTTTTATTTCTTTTTGAGTTACGATACTTTTTTTTAAATTTATTAAGAAATATATTATTTAGAATCATTTTCAAAATACTTAAAATACGGCAGGAATTTTAAATCAATGCAAATTAAACGGACTTTTCACTTTTTTTTTTTTCATCATTTATTCATTTGAATCCCTGATTATGTTTTATTCTAATAATTACTGTTTATATGGATGCAACCAAATAACTACTCATAAGATTAATAAGCTCTTAATCAAGATTCATAAGAACCATCTAATGAATAATCTTCATGTTTTCCACGAGTTTCATGTTATTGTGAATTAAATCAAAGTTGGGAGAGCAATGTTCAAGATTTTGAATTTATATCATTTTTAGTCAGCATAATTTCACGTACTATGTTTTGGAGAAAAGTAAATTCGAAAGGTTTTATTTTTGTGTTCTTCATTTGTCAATAATCACCAACAAGAAATCCTTTAGAACATATTATTGGAAATCCAATTATATACAAAATTCACACTATGCACATATTTATAGATGAAACACGTGGTTAATAATTGAAAATCACTTGTTTAAATATATATATATTCCTCGCTGGGAATCCAAGATAATTAATTTATAAAATCAAGACATTTTATTTTCTTTGTTCCTTCTAGAACTCATGATTCTAAAAACAATTAATATTTCAGCAACTATTTTCTTCTATAAGAAGCCATGATAAAAATTAGCGTTTTCATGCTGGAGATAAATTTCATTTAAAAAAATGTTTTTAATATTAATTCTCTAGACAGATCATGTGATCACTGGCGCCTATTCAGACTGGCTGAGAGAGGCCCGCTCAAAGGATTTGCGAAATATTCCACAAACTCCCCCCCCCCCCCCCAAGATGAACAAGGGTTCATCAAAATGGGGATTCAAAATAATTAAAGTAGAAATAAAATTATTCTAAAAGATCATCAGTTACACTATACATAAATACAATACAAATCAAAATATATACTTACATACTGGACTTCAAATAAAAATAATAAAGTTAAATTATATCAATTTAAATATTTTTCCGACAGATGTCTGCTACTAAAATAGAAAAAAAACAATTTAAATCTATACAAATTATTATAAAACAATTCAAGACAAAAATCAAACTAAAGATTAAAAATATTAACAAACAAAAAACATTTTTTTTTTAAAGTCAAATGAGAGGTTTTTTTTTTTTTTAGTCTCTTAATAAAATCAGTTCAGAGTTTTTTTTTTTTTAACTTGTTAGTTCTAAATTATACAGCAAAAAATCAATAGGTCTTTTAATGATGGAATTATTTGTCTTCAATTCATAAGACCTTATTTATTTTTTTGTATCTCTGCCCGCAAATACCCAACTTCCAGAAAGTTCTTGATACATGTTCATATGCATAAAAACCACATCATCTACTTCAAAGTCAGAAGTTTTATTCTGGTCCGTGTAGTGAGCAGATTGTAAGTTGAGAAGATACTCATTTTTCAAACGCTTCCAAAAATGATTCAGAAGAGTCTCACGTAAACGGAAGCGTTTCACTATAGATTCTTTGGTTGCTGGTAAGATTAAATCTTTCACTTTTATAGTTGGGAAATACAAGATACGTTTTAAAGGTGCTATAACTTGTTGACCAGGGCGTGCATTAGATTTCTTCCAGATTGTGCGTTTGTTTAGGACTGATTTTATGCACTGTCTAGATCTTAAAATCCAAAACTTTTCACGAGTTTGCACTAATTTACTGGACACTTCTGAATGAAAAACTTTTTCATGTGCATCTTTTACGATTATTTCGGTAAGTTCATGTTTTGCAGGAATCACAACAGGATGTTTTTCATAAAATGAGGAATCAGACTTTTGTAACCGTCTTCGTACCAACAGCAAACCTTCATCTGACAACATAGGATTTAACTGTAGAAGATACGACTCTTTAGGGATACTCTTCTTATATTTCAAGCATTTTATAACTTCAGGAAAACTTCCTTCTTGCACTAGCTTTAACCAAAAATTTTCAGCATGTAACATTTCCTCATCTGATAATTCTGAAAAATCTCTTTTTTCTACCTTTAATTTTATATTAGAAATAAGTCTAAATACCCATGCAGTTACTCGATACAATTTCTTTAGGGAGTTATACTTTTCAAGATTAAAAATGGGAATTTCATCAGCTTTATTTGTTTGAACAACGCAAGAAATGGTTGCTGCTTTTCGAGACTTCTCTTTAGAAGCATCAGGTAATCGTGATGCAGGTATTTTAACCCTTGGCCATTCTCATTCATTCATCTTCGTTCAAGGAAAGAAATTCAGGAACATACACATTAGGGTTAGCATCAGGAAAAATATGTAATTGGAGATGTTCTTTTTCCATGATCAGGTTGCTAAAATATTGTCAGGGAATTTTCAAGTGAGCGAGATTCGAAATTTCTGAAAGCCATTTTAGCCAATTATTTTCTAGTTCACCAGAAAAACTTTCATCCCATGATATTCCCATTATCCACAATTGATGTAAAAGGCATTTGACATGAATAACAAAAGGGGAAATAAATCCGGCTGGATCAAACAACTTAGTTGCAAATTTCAAAACATTCCGTTTTGTACAAGAATCATTGCTTAAATTTTCCAACAATGGTCGTAATTCTAGTTCCAAATTATCTTCTGTATTGTTCCAGATAAGTCCTAAAATTTTCAAGGAAGTATTTGGGGGTTTGGAACTTGAAATAGGTATGTTTTCATAACCTAAAACACTAGGATTAGAGTTAGGGCCATGATCCAAACATTCGTTTAATGAAAGAGAATCACCATATTTGAAAGAAGCATCATAGACTATGCGCATTTTTGTTGTAGGTTTGTTGTCACGGATAACAGGTTTGTGTGGCATGTAATAGGAATTATTGGAATGTTTCTCGGTGTACAATCCTATTACGCCCTCATTAAACTGCTCTAGCAAAATGGAGTTATATTCCTTAAGTAAAGAATCGTTTTTTAGAACTTTATTTTCTAAACTGGAAAACCGCTTCTTTGCTACTTCAAGATTATTTCCGAGCAATTCACGAGAATTTTTCCTCAATAATTTTTCTTCATAACGCCCATTAACGAATTTTAAATTTTCTTTAAATTCTTTTATTACCTCAAGATCGTAATGTTCTTTTCATTTCTTTCAGCAATGCCACTTGCTTCGAGATCCCAAAATGCTTTCAGCTGAGTATTTATATTTTCAACTGAAACACGCAAACAAGTTACTTCTTTTTTATTCGACTCTATCTGCCCTTGCACCGTATGACCGAAAATAGTTTCTGCAACGTATAACTCTTTTGTCAATTTTCCCTCGATTCCCTTTAATATTTTCCACAAAAAGTCAGACCCTAGCAAAATATTTATTTCCTGTTCAAGACCTGTATCAGCAGGCTTAAAGCCTCTTGTTCTCATTATGTCTAGAAGTTCTGGTTCTAGGGTTTTTACAGAAGCTCCAGTTATATTATCAACCACGAGAGCTTCGAACTTTATTGAGTTGATAGGTTGCACAACACTGGATAATTCAAGAGCAACAACTTCGTAACATGATTCATAAGGGCGTCTCCGCCCAAAGGGGTAAACGTAATAAATTTTCTCTTTGTAATGGCTTCGATTTTAATTTTTGTACTAGAGATCGCTTCACAAAGCATTTTTCAGAACCACTATCACATAAAACGCGAGCCAACAAGCATTGTTTACCAGCAGATACAGAAACTGTACAAGTCTGCAATAATGTAGCTTTATTTTGTTTATATTTTTGTTCTGACATCATAGATACAATTGCACCTTTCATTTCTTTTCGGGATATTCTTTTGTTGTTTCTTTAAAACAAAACAAATAACTATGGGTGTTGTTACCACATTTGGAACAAGGGTTAATTTTTGTTCTACAATTAACTGATAAATGCGACATATAAAAGCATTTGTAACAGCGACCTTCTTTCTTTAATTTATATCGTTTTTGTTCATCCGTGAATTTCGAACAATTTAGTCCTACATGATCAGAAGACTTGTAAAATATGCAAAACTGTTTTGTAGATGTATTTAAAGCAGCAGCTGAAGGTATATTTTTCTTTTGTGGAAAATTTTGATATTTAATTGAAGAATTTTCATATTTGGTTTTAGAATTTTCATAAGCCTTGCTTTGGGAATTATTTACTAAATTAGTAGATTCACGGCATCTTAGTTCCGTTTTAATAAAATTTATTAAATCAGTTACTTCACAGTCTTTATCGGGGTCACGTTTTCGATGGAAATATAGTATCATATTTTCTGGTAATAACCTTAATAATATGGGTAATAATAAATGGCCGTAAGAGCCTGATGTTACTCCTAACGCATCAAGATTTCTCATACAAGTTACAATATTATCATACAACTTTCTTAAAGAAGTAACATTGTTAGTGGATTTCACTGGTTCAAGATTTTATTCATGTAACAGTTTATTATATTTTCCCGCTTCCCATACCTTTCTTCTAACAACTTTAAACATGTTGAATAAATTTGATCTGTCAGTTCAAAACCAGCTACAATATTATATGCAGATCCAGACAACAAAGATTTAAGATATTGGAATTTTTCAATTTTTGATAACGACTCGTTTGAATCTATCACACTAGTAAAAAAATTGAAAAATTCTAAGAACTGGCTTGCATCACCAGAAAATTTTTCTATGTTAAGTTTAGGCAGCTTCACTGCCGAAACTGGTTTACTACGGATTTTTGAACCGTTACTTGATTCTAGTAAAACTTTTGGTTCAGTTTCGATTTTACATTTTTTAAGCCTCATCTTAATTTTAATTTCAAACTTGATATTTTTTCAGAATATTCTTCTACCGATTTTAGTTCTTTTTCATATTCAGCTTTTCCCTGAATTAGCTCATCTATTTCGGAATCTAATTCCTTGAGTAGAGATTCCTTTTCATTTACGAGCTCTAATGATTCCATTGAAGAATCGCAATCAGTCTTATCAATATCAACAGATAAAAATATATCACATATTGTAATTACTTTCGTAATAGCTGCGCGAACAGTAGCTCTTTTACTTTCAAGTTTTTCTGGTTTATCCATGTTTAAATTTTAATTCAATTTTCAAAATAAATTATCATGAAAAAGCGTTGTTTTCAATAAATCGAGAGTCAATAGTCATGCAGAATAACAAAGGTATTTCTTACCTTTTCCCGGGTTTCGGCACCAAAAAAATAATGAATAATCTTAATGTTTTCCACGAGTTTCACGTTATTGTGAATTAAATCAAAGTTGGGAGAGTAATGCTCAAGATTTTGAATTTATATCATTTTTAAAGTCAGCATAATTTCACGTATTATGTTTTGGAGAAAAGTAAAATCGAAATATTTTATTTTTGTGTTCTTCATTTGTAAATAATCACCAACAAGAAATCCTTTAGAACATATTATTGGAAATCCAATTATATACAAAATTTACACTATGTACATATTGACAGATGAACACACATGGTTAATAATTGAAAATCACTTGTTTAAATATATATATATTCCTCGCTGGGAATCCAAGATAATTAATTTATAAAATCAAGACATTTTATTTTCTTTGATCCTTCTAGAACTAATGATTCTAAAAACAATTAATATTTCAGCAACTATTTTCTTCTATAAGAAGCCATAATAAAAATTAGCGTTTTCATGCTCGAGATAAATTTCATTTAAAAAAAATTAAAACATCATTTCTTCTATTAGAAGACCAAGAGAAACAATGCAGTTTACATACTGCGTTCAATTTTTTACATTACTACTAAACTAAAAAGAACAAGAAAAATGTTTTTAATATTAATTCTCTAGACAGATCATGTGATCACTGACGCCTATTCAGACTGGCTGAGAGAGGCCCGCTCAAAGAATTTGCGAAATATTTCACACCATCATTCATAAGATAATAATAACGATATTTTTTTCTATCGAAATGCTACTAAATTGCTACTGCAATGTGCAGAACAATTCGCGTCTTTCAGATTATTGACGTGCTTCCTTCCTCTGGTTTAGCCATTCTCAACGTTTTCTTCTCGCGTACCGGAAAAGTATGTTTGCTACATTAGATGGGCCACAACACGCATTACCTACAAAATAATGTAAAAAAATTGGGTAATTAATACTAGAACAGCCGACAATTTTACTCAAGTTTTATAAAAAGTATTTCACACCAGAATTTTTATTTAAAGCTATTTAACTTATTTAATTAACCTATTTTTGTGCTGCAAACATTTAACATACCTTATGAAAAAAATTCTGGTTCTAATTGACTATTATCAATTTGGTAGGGAGTCGAAATGATCCCTAATGGCTGTTCTAGTGTTAAAATAGTCAAATAACACATATTATAACAAAGCAATATAACAAAATCAATATAATTAATATTGCTTGCATCTTAAGTATAAAACCTATTAATATAGTGATGCAAAAGATTTTAAAAAATGAGATTTCCTTTAATAAATCAAGATTTTACTCAACACAAAAACTTTTTAGCTTTTTAAAGTATAAAAATATATAGTGCAAACTCAAACAATTTTAAATAATATTTTATCAGTATTGAAGGTAGAAAAATATATACACCACTGTAACGCAAATAGGACTACATGTAAAAAGAACTTTCAAATAAACAAATGATATTTAGGATGTTTCAATATCCTTTTTAAATAGTTGTAAATAACACGGCAGATTTTGTATTCGCATAGAAACAGAAGTAAAGTCAAATATCTTTTATGTCCGCATCAAAATTCTAAAATATGAATTCGATTGCGGGTCTCGGGGCGCACATAAAAGGATGGTGGGCCACATGCGACCCGCGGGCATCAGATTGCGTAGGAATGCATCTAGCTCAAAATCATAACTCTAGTTATGCTTTGATTTGACAGGGTAAATATTAAAATCTTTGTTTTTATCTGATGTTTTCAAATGTAAGCAACCAAATCAAGAATAAACACCAAAACGTCTTCCCACGAAAAGTCTACTTTTTTTCCGTTTTTTTTTTTTAATTTGGAGGCTTTTCTTTTTCAGTACATGTAAAAGTTATCTTAAGTTATCTGTTTCAATACATGTAAAAGTTATTTGTAGAAATCGTATAGGTATCGCATATGTAGAAATCGCATAGAATCACAACATTGATTCATAACAGCTGTGGTCATATCTCTTTGTATTGATAAATGCAACCTTTAGCTCATTAAAAACCAGAGTTTAGGTGAACCTCGACAATATGAATAAAAAATCCTTTTATTTATTTTATTTATTTATTCTTAATTCTTTATTATCCTGCAAAATAAGAAAAAAAATTCTGTTCATTTTCTGGGCTCTGGTATTTGTTATAGGTGGGTGAAATGACCTTTAATTTTAAATATTACGGGATAAATATACCAAATATTATTAGGTAGCTTCCATTACAAAATTAATATATATATATATATATATATATATATGTATATATATATTAAAGATGAAATCACAAATATATGAACAAATAGCAAAATTGTAAAGATGAACAAAATACGAACATAGGAAACCAGTATGTAAAATAAGAAACTATGAATAACCCACAGAATCATCAGAGGAGCTTGTAGGTTAATTCATAGTGAAGATGCGTTATTTCATCCAATTTTTTCGGCATTAAACCTAAAATGACAAAATTTAGCTCCTAATAGCGCATCATAAAAGAAAATAAATGATATAAAACCAAGGGATCTAAAGAAAGATAAACCTCACACAGGGTATTAAAAATTATTAGAGCACAATACCTCAATTACATACTAGTATCCAAAACTTCAGAAAGTTGACTCACTATATTAAAGCATGTGAGGATGCAAACAGATTTAGGATTATTAGAACATGTGGGCAGCAGTTTCTGAAAACCAAAACATTGCTGCCAACTGGTGTGAAAAAGGAAAATTATATTGTAATTAGGTTTTCATTAAAATCTTTAGTGCTGCCATCTATACCCATAGAAAAGAAATGAAATTAATTGAAGAAATCAAGAAATGATTACGATTAACATTTATTTAAATTAGAATGAAAAAATAGGAATAAACTTAATAAGTACTGAGTAAATATAAAATAAAATAAATATCTATGTATAAATAAATAAATAAAAGGGCATTTATTAAATTGACTAGTTTAAAAACAAATATTATAAAGTAAAAAATGAGTATATAAATAACATTTAAAAAACAAATGAGGATTATTTTTCGATAGTAGTTGTTGTATTATGTGAGTTGTTGTATTATGTACTAATATGTGAAAATTTATGAAACATTTATGATGTTAAATGCATGAAACCCTTTTATATATATATATATATATATATATATAACCATAACATAGCTGCCAGCTTGTACGGATTTTTCTGACCACTAAAATTTATTAGAAATTTTTGTCTTGTTTAAAAGTTAAACATTCTTGAAATTCGGTGATTCAATTAACAAAAAATTACTATTAAATTTTTGCGGTGTGAAAAATCCGTACAAGTTTGCAGCTATGCCATACAATATATAAGCAGACATACATACACATATACATGTTCACACGCATATAAACATATAATGTTTTAAAACTATTTTTAGCATTCCCGACCTCAACCCTCTATAATGGTATTTTTATTTTTAGGTAGATTCGGTATGAAATACTACCTATTGGCGTCATTCCTATGTTGGAATTTCTGAAAAATTTTTGCAGATCTACACCGATCATGACCCCTAGAACCCAAAACCACCATCAATAAAAAACTTTATATATATATATATATCACTTTCTTCTGGACACGATAACTTCCAATTCTGCACAAATCTCTTCAAAATCAAGGGGCATAAAATCTCGGTCAAGTTCGTGAATGGGCAAAATCAGACCAAGGAGATGGAAATAGGGAGGGGTTTTGTGAAAACAGAAAAAAACCCATAACTTCTTAATTTTTGTACATATCAAATCAGTTTAAAGTTTTTATTACTTCTAAAAATAGGACCAAAAATTTATGTATCACAGATTTCGGATAAAATTAAAAATGGGCTCAAGGGGCGCAAAAAATAGGGTTTTTGGGAGAAAAAAATTCATAACTTCGTCAATTCTCAAGATATCAAATCCAATTAATTTTATTATACATCTCCTTAATATTATCTACAACTTTTGTATTCACAAGTTTTTGATAGGACCAATTCGTACCGCATAAAAAATTAAAAACGAAAACAAAAAAAGAGGGGGTGAAGAAGAAAAATTTCTATAACTCCGTCAATTCACAAGATATAAAATCCCCATGAATTTATCATATATCTTCTTAATATTGTCTTCAACATTTATATAGACAAGTTTTGATAGGACCAATTCTTACAGCAAAAACAAATTAAAAATACATAGCGGTTGAAGAAAAAAATCATCTCATTAAGAATGTATTCAAATCCAAACTGCTTATTTTCTTACTCATTTTTAAATTAATTTTTGCTGTCAAACGCGTCCAACTGATAGATTCTCTTCTTCAGAAACTATATAATATACCGTAATTATCGATTTTTTGATAGAGGCAGAATATATTTCAAAAAATGATGTCAAAATGGACATTTTGAACAGAATTTCCCGAAGCGATTGTGATAGAAACGAAAAATATTGCACTACTGAGAAAATAATTTTTTATTAATCAAGTTTCAATTAATTGCAAGAAAAATAAAAACACAGGTCGCTTATAAATCTTTTCAAAAATCACGTCAGCAAGTTTCGTATTTTTTCTATTCAAAATTAATCTGAAAATGGGCCAGAAAATTTCGAGTTGTTGAGCATGGAAAAGTATTTTTTTTAATACCGCCTTAACATGATTCTGATAAAACCAGCTCTTATATAAAAATTAAATAAAAACTCGTCAAAAGCGGCCAGATAAAACTGTTAAAGTGGATTTATATCTAATCATGATTTAGTTTTTGTTGGTGTAATTAATATACTTAACTTCGAAATCTACCTCCGCCTGTAGGCCGGACCGGCAGGGATTTTTTATTTTTATTTTATAATAGTGTATAATGTATATAAAACATACACACATACATACTTTTTTTAAATATATATATATATAAATTTTTGTGCATTTTTTTATAATTTTTGAGCAATCTACATCCCACCCTCCATAATAGTGTTTTTATTTATTTATTTATTTATTTTTTAACATATTATATGCCTATACTGGTAAAAAGTAGAAAAAATGAATATTAAGATTTGATCCATGCAGAAATAAAAGAGACGAGATAATTATAAGACAATGCTAATTGCTTTAATTTTAAAATGTTAGGCTGTAAGAATTGGGAGGAAAATAAACGTTTGATACGAAGACTATGATTAAGTAGAATATTTCTATATACTGAAATATGTAAGCAGGAATTGAAGTTAGTAAAATTAATTACATTAAATGAAAAGTCATTACGTTTATCATAAATATTGAATGTTAATGTGTTAATATATATATATATATATCGGAATTTGTCATGCGATAGCTCTCGTATTTATTAACTGATTTGGATGTGACTGAGCATTTGACGAGGTCTCGAACAAGTTCTTTGGCCAACTTAATCGCCATCTAGTTTCAAAATGGTTAAGAATTCCAAATTTTTACCACCTTCTTAATAAATGAATGAGATATAGCAGTTTTAAACTTTAGGGTGGCTGATTTTTCCATAATCAGGTATCATTTATGAGCTTTAGAAAACGTGGTTTATCGTAAATTTACTTTAATTATTGTAACTATTGTTGCTACTCTCATACGCATAAAGCAACATAGTCCTATTAGCCAGCGTCAAATTCTTGCAAAGCTTGGCGATACTTGGCGAAATATTGCCAAATTTTGCGACCAAAAATAAACAGTCATAAATGAAGTCAGCTTGGATATAGCTGACAAATTTTGCGAAATTCGCATTCAAATATTAGTATTAACGAAAACTAGGATTGAATATACTAAAATCGAGTTCCCAGTCATTTTAACTTCGTATGTTTGAGTAAAATTAGTTACTTTTTTAAAAAAACTAGGAATGTGGAAGCTACCTTTTCCTCGCGGTAAAGGACTGAAGGACTTGTTTTCGATAAATTCGCCCTTAAGACTGTTTTTTAAGACCATTTTTATAAGTTTAAAAGGAAACAAAAGAATTAATTCTAAATATTCAGTAGAATTACTCGTATTGAGTTTTACAAAGATGTAGTCTTTCACACATTAACAACTGGAGAAATAAAGAAAGGAATATCTCTATTTTCATTTAGCGCTTTAAAAAAAAAAAAAATCATATTCATCTTAATTTTTTTAAATATAATATTTCTAAAGGAAATGCACATTAATGTTTACAAGAGAATTTTAATTATTGAATTAGCATAGAAAGGAAACACATTTTTTTGACTATTGCTTTTGTAACGTGAAACTTCTGAGGGCTTGTTGAATTTAACTATTTCGATTGAACTAATGCAATTGATGAGAATCTCTAAAATATATATGCTTTAAATTAAGATTATAGTCAAAACATTTTTTGACTGTCCATGTCTAAAAACACTGGAAGAATAATTAAATATAGGGAAAATTAAGGGTTCAAAAATGTGGTAGAGCTGGATAACTGAGATGACTCACTGGCTTAATGAATTATAGTTTCCTTTAAATAATTTTGAAAAGGAGAAAATTTAATTTTGTCCAGCCATTTTGGTTAAATACACTGGTATCCAAAATTAAAGACCAGTCACAAAATGCTAATTTTTAAGTAAGCGTATATTCAAAAGGAAATAATATAATTCGAATAATTACTATCTCTACAGTACAGCTAGTCCATATAGCATATCATTCATGTCACACATGTTCACAAGTGTCACAGCCACTACAGTGAAACAAAAAATAGAAAATTCCACACGTCTCATTATGAGTCTCAAATGATCACTATATGTGACACCACTGACACGTCAATGTGACTACAGCTTTGTGACGAGTCACCAGGTGACTTTACCATGTAGTTATATTGTGACTCTCACGTGACTGTCATTTTTAGACTCAATTTCAAAGTCATCATGAACGTTGCATTATGATAAGTTATCAAATAATATCACATTATAGTCACATGGTGACTTTTCACAAAAGAGCACAATGGTGACTTCACAGTAGTCTCTCTGTCACCTGAAAGTCATCATGTGACTTTAATGTGACATTATTTGGTAACTTATCACAATCCAACGTTCACGATGATTTTGAAATTGAGTCTACAGATGACAGTCACATGAGAGTCACAATGTAACTACATTGTAAAGTCACACGATGACTCGTCACAAAGCAACAGTCACAGTGACGTCTCAGTGGAGTCACATATAGTGATCATTTGAGACTCATAATGAAATGCATGAAATTTCCTATTTTTTGTTTCACCGTAGTGACTGTGACACTTGTGATCATGTGTGACATGAATGAGATGTTATATGGACTAGCTGTGCTGTAGAGATAGTATTTATTCGAATTATATTATTTCCTTTTGAGTATTCGCGTACTTGAAAATTAGCATTTTGTGATTAGTCCTTAATTTTGGACACCAGTGTAGTACACTGCGCATCATATTTTCATTTAATATGTTTATTCAAATTTCAGATTTCCTAAGCGTCAGTCTGTAAGTATAAGCCGAAAACAACTTATGATCGTAGACGAGGAGACCAGTCCCGGAAACTGATATCATAGACTCGTAACAGAAATAATATAAAAAACTGCTTCGTAAATGGTTTTTATCTGAAAGAAAAAAAAACAGGCGAATAAAAAAAGTGCGATAGTTTACCGTTACACTTCTATTCGGCAATAGTGAGTTTAACAATGTTTTTATATGTATGCCATACGTCAATTTTAACTCAAAATGAACCAATTATAGAGGGTGATCACACATTCTGGAATGATTTTGGAAAAAGAAATGCGTAAACAAAGATAAGAATTTTATTTTCTAATACATTCAGCTTAATAGCCCTTATTTTGAACTATCATTCTGAAACTTGATTTCCAAGATAAAAGAGCTTTTCTTAAAATATCAAGGTTGATATTGCTTCCCTCTTCGACCACAATCTTCCACAGTCTATACAATGTTTAAGGATGCCGCTTATCAAGAGCTTGTTTCAAAAATCCAAATGCTCTATAATACATAGAAGACATGTCGGCGACTTGCATTTAAACAGGTATGCATTTAAGTGGAATGCACACAATTCCCAGTTTCATTTCTGATTTTTTTCTAAAAATATATCAGTAGATTTAGAGGCGCGGCTAGTAGTTTTATTCTGATGGAACCAGGGGCGTGCCTAGCGGGGGGTGTTGGGGTGTAACACTCCCCCACTTATTTGGAAGAGTTGGTAAAATTTAGAATAGTCGGAAAGTTAAGAACACACCCTGCAAAAAATCCCCTCTCCTGTCGTCAGTATCATTTCAATTCTCTGTTGTCCGTCATTTAAAGGGGAAAAGAAATAACTTCTCACGGAAGATTGTGTATGATTCTGTGTGGGAGGGAGGGGTTGTCAGAGAGCGGAGGTGATAGATAGAGAGAGAGAGATTCGCGTTTCTGAGAATTTGAGACTTTCGGGAAAGGAGGGGGAGGAGGGGGTTGTTGCAATCTCTATTGTAAGTTTTCCCATGTAGCATCTTTAATTGCTCTCTTCTGCTATGGACTGATTCTTAGAATTTGGTGACCTCTTGGCTCTGGATTTGGCGCTAGTTATTTGAGATTGTTGCATTTAAAAGATGAAGTCACGGACACAGAAGAAGAGCGATTTGCGAAAGTTTGTTTTTGTCGCATGATGGCGAATAATTCAGTGAAAAGTTTATGCACACACTGTGATCGTGTACACACACATTTCACAGAAAAAAATAAATTTATATCGCCATATAAGAATATTTCATCCGAATGAAAACATCAACCTCCAGAAAGGAAAACGGATTCAATGTAAAATATGTAGATATTTCTGCATTTCTATTTGAGGCCTGCATAGTCATATTCAAACAGATCCTCCAGATGTAAAATTCAGAGCTTCGTAAAAATGTTTCCGAAACATCATTTTCATCACAAAATTTTACTGCGAATGTTAAGGCTTTTGCAGACCGGGTTCGGCACTACAGCGAAAGTTTGATTGAGGAATGCGATAAAATCCTAATTAGCAATTCTATGGAAAATGTCAATGTTTCTGAAAAGGAAGATTCCTCGACTTTTCTAAGTTGTGATCCAGCCGATCGTATTGGAAAGAATTTAACCGAAAACCAGAAACTTTTCATCCTGTCTCGTGGACCTTATCAACCTCAGAGATCATCTTACCCTGTGAATCATGACATAGATCCTAAGAAGCAGAATAAGTTTAGCTCCTGCTGGTATAAAGAATATCCATATTTAGAATACAGCGACCAACTGGATGCCGCATTTTGTTTTGCTTGTTCACTTTGCTCTGATGGCCCGGGGCCTGAAAACGCAGAAGGAGCTTGGTTCAGTGTTGATATTCGTGTATGGCATAAGATGAAAGGCCGAGGAAAAAACCGTAAAGGCAAGTTAATGGTTCATTTTACGAGCAATGCTCATAGAACCGCAGTGTATAAATTAGATAATTTGGCCCAAAAAAGTAAGCACGTTGACAACTTTCTATCTAGTCAACGTAGAAAGGCAGCAGCTAACGCGGAGCAAATTCGTCTAAGAAACAGAGAGATTATTAATATACTTCTAGACTGCACCAGATATCTAAGTCGTCAAGCATTTGCATTTTGGGGACGAGAAACTGACAGCGGTAACTACATTCAGCTCATTAGATTATTGGCCAGGTGGATTCCAACTTTAAAAAACTGGATTGATGATAATCATCTTCGCCCATACCATGCCAACAAGTCACAAAACGACTTTATTGGGGTTCTTGGATCATGTGTCCGTGAAAATATAGTTGCAAATGTCAAAAATTGTAGATTTTTTAGCGTTATGGCTGAAAGCACACCCGATATCTCTCATCTTGACCAGCTCTCAATTGTAATCCGATACGTGACCCAGTTTCACCCAGAAGAAAGGTTGTTAAAACTAAAAGATTATCTAGCTAAAACAGGCGAAGGAATGGCTAAGCTTATTTCTGAAATTCTACAGTCAGTTGGAATATCGCTTTCCCAAGCTCGTGCACAGTCTTACGACACCACATCATCTATGTCCGGCGCATTTTAGGCTGTCAATCAAAACTTTCAGAAATAGCTGGTAGATCTATTTTATACATACCCTGCCTCGCGCATAAAGTGAATTTATGTGTTGAACATGCGTGAAAAGAAAGCAATATAATAAAATTGTTCTACGACAGTATTCAGGATCTCTATAACTTTTTTTAACTGAGTACAAAGCGATTCGGCATACTGACAGAGAAAATAGAAGTTCTTCAGAAGAGTCTTACTTTGAAATTTTTGTCAAAGACAAGATGGGCTATGCGAGCGGATTCAGTCAGAGCTATTTTATCGTCCTATGATGCCCTCATCCATACTCTGCAAATTATTTCTGAAGACATGAAGGTTGACAAGGATGCTCGAGCTAAGGCGGCAGGGTTAAAAAGCAAAATGATGTCATACGATTTCATTGTTTCTTTACTTGGAATGAAAACAATTATGTTTCAGACCAAGTTAGCAACAGAGTAATTGCAACGTGACGACCTGAACATTTTAGAGGGAACCGACATAATGCAGAAAACTTACGAAAGCATTCAGAAACTCCGGAATGATGACACGGCGGCAATAATGAACATCATTAAGGAAGCTGACAACATCTGCGAGATACATGGAATAAATCAAGATTATGAGTTCAATTTGCGGCACAGGCGACGGAGGCCTCCATCGAAGATCGACGAAAATCCTAAAACTGTAGTTCTATTTACACGAGAGAATTATTTTAAAGCAGAAATTTTGAAGGTAGTAGATCGGCTTACAACTGCATTTGTAGACATTCATAAGTTGGTATTTGAGAAAGTTAAACCACTAGCCTGTCTCCTTCCATCTAGGATCAAGTATAGCTCTACCGAGGACATTTCTAAACTATGTCAACTATTTCCTGGTGATCTCAAAGATGTAGATAACATGGAATGTGAAATTGATCTCATGTCCTCAGAAATAGCTAGTTCTGAATCGGATACAATTGGCGCAGCAGCGCAAAAATTTGTGGGGAAGGCTCATTTGTATCCTAAACTTTCTTTGGCCTACAAGTTGGCCTTAATTATTACAGTAACTGTAGCAAGTAATAAAAGAAGTTTCAGCAGGTTAAAGTTAGTAAAAAATTACTTGCGTACCACCATGTCGGAAGAGCGACTGGACTAACTAATGCTATTTATTAACCTGTGAAACAGACGTAACTGACATGTTGGATTTAGACAGTGTAGCTGGAAAATGGGCTATTCTGAAGGATAGGCGGGTGATAATTTAAAAATGTAGAAAGATAATTTTTAGTCTCTTATACTAATATATATCTTATTTTTAGCAAGCAAGATTTGTCTTTTTTATGTATCTTAAAATTTATACATTTACATTACACAACAGCATGCGGTTTTATTTATAGAAACATAAATTCCGAAGTACTTCAAAATTCTTAAATTGTTACTTTTGAGAACTGGTTAATGTACAGTACATCCATACACATTTCCTTTTAAATCGTAAGCAGAATCCTAATTAATAACAGGATTCTGAACTCTACTTATATAGTAAAATAATTTTTAAAAAATTACACATATTGAACAACAACATTTAATTTCGACTGTGGTTAAGGAGAATGCAGGTGAACACTTAAGACTTTTAGTGATTTTTATAAATTCACAGTATTGTAGAACAGTTGACTCCGTCGCTGAGAGGAAAGGGGGGGCTATCACAAAGTCTTTCTCACCCCCGATTTTGCAGTCGGCAAAATTCAGTTCACACCCCCCCACTAACACAGCCTTCGGCACGCCCCTGGATGGAACTTAACACAATGAAGATTGTTTGGGTAAATTGATGTAATGTGTTCTTTGAAAACAGGTGTTAAAACATATTTTTGATAATAATCTGAGTTAATTTTGACATTTTTTTACTTTCCTTGTTTTAAGTTTTCCGTTGTAAACGAATCCAGCAGTAACCATAAAATCTTCGGCAAAACTTTCATTGTTTTCTCTGAACCAACATTTTAAGTCTTTTTCTTCTGTTTTTCGGTAGTAAATCGATATTTTTCATTGCAATAAGAGAATTATATCCAAGCCTCATACATTGTATCTATATAATTCCATTTTTTACCTGCAAGATCATTGTCATAAAACAACAATCTGCGCATTGTCTTATGCTGAGAAACATGTTTTGCATTAGGGGGTAGACATCAGGTTTCTTTTTTTCTTTTTTTTTTTTTTTTGGTAGTTGTGTTTTTAAGCTTTAAATCAGAATTTATAATTTTGTTTATAGTTCCTACAGAGGTGTTTAAATGTTTTGTGATATTTCCTTGGAGGGTTGGATTTTCTTTTAAAACATAAGATGTGACTTTAGATATCATAAGCGGTGAACGTACTTCTGTTGGGTGTGCACTTATAATCTTTTCCCAGTAAAATGTAAACTTTTTCATGTCTTTCCCTTTTTATTAATTATGTCACTTATTTTACTTGTAGAAATGTTAACACCATCCTTTTCACATCTTTATATATATATATAATCGAATAAGAGTATTTCTTTCTGTAAAACAAAAATGCATAGCTTTCGATCCATTGTTTATTTTCCAGCGATATTTAAACCAAAGGATATTTTTAATTATGCAACGAATAATTAAACCCTATTCCGAATTTATGTCATATAGATTTTTTTTCATTTAAATTTAAATCATCGTGAAAATAAAAATCGTTACAAAAATGTGTGAACACTCTCTGTATGGAACCCGACGTTTTACCTCCATGGCTTCCCCCGTACTTGATATGAAAAGAAAGCTTATTGATTAAATGTTGTAACATGCTTTTTAATTTCTTGTACTTAATGAAAACCTCTTGTATGTTCCAAGGTCATCTGTTGTGGTATAATTTAAAAGGTTTTGCATGTAATTATCTCTTTGCTCACACCAAAGGAACCTATGTATGGTGGTTCTTTATTAATAATAATCGTAAAGTCACTGAATAAATACCCAAATATGAATATGAGTGATTAATATATCGCGCTCCTTACTTTGTGCAGTTCTTCAAAAAAAACTTCTTTTTATTTTATAAGAGACGCAAGGTTTACAATTTGTGACGTGATGGGATTGACAGGGAAAATGTATTGCAAAAAGTTTGTTACTTAAACCTACAAGAACTTAGGCTTTCTTTCAGAATCCAAAACTTCAAAACAATCTAAACAAGGAAACATAGAGTTGGAGCTTCCTGATTTTAGCATTTTTAACCCTTAAATACATAGTTATGCATATCTGCATCACTTTTTATTGAACTTTTAATAAACATATTAAGTTCTTAGCAAATACATAGAAATATTAATCCTGCAAAAATTACAAAAATATGCCATTAAATAAAGTTAATAATATATCTTAAAATTTCTGGTGTCTAATTCTTAATATAAGAATAAAAAACACAATTCTAAAAAAATAATCCATGCATTTAAGAGTTAATATTGTATCGTTAAATGACAGAAACAAAAAATAGACAAAATTTGTAATATGTATTACTAATATGTTACAACATTTATAATGAAAGAAGACGACATGTCATGAACATGGTGATTTCAACTTTTTTTATTCATTCATAAAAATCGAGGGGATTTTGCTAAACTTTATGGTTTCTTGAAAAGTTTATTTCAGCATAGTTTTTTCTTCAATTTAAACATTTGTACTAGATCCTGTAACAATTTGGATATGTTCCTGTAAGTTTCTGTATAACGGAGTTCGAATAATTTAATAACTGGTTCTCTTCCTTGATACTGACTATTTCTATATACAGTGGCGGTCAAAAGTTTCCGGCCAGCATAAAATTTTTGGTTAATTTGTAAGTATAGGCATGTGAAGAGGAATCTCAAAATGCTACTTATACACCTTATTGACATAACAGTTAAGAACTTATTTATGGAATAAAAATTAAATGTTAATAAATTTAATTGACAAAATTAATTGCGAAAGAAAACGCATGTTCTCAAAAGTTTCCGGCCACCTTGGCAAGTTTGGAAAAAAATGGTGTTTTAACAGAAAATAACAGTGATCGATAACATTTACAATTAGTATTTTTTATTCATACATTTAGCAATAAGTACTGCGGCGCAGCAACGTATCATCGATTCAATTAACGGTTGTAGATCATCAATGTTAAGTTTTGTCCACGGTTCTTGCAATTTTTGTGAAAATGCTGCTGAATTGGAATATTTATAATTCCACACACGTTTTCAAGTTAGTTTCAAAGATTTTCCATTGGATTCAGATCGGATGATTGGGCTGTTCATTTCAAAAGAGGAATTTTTTTGTTCGAAAGCCACTGCTTGACGAGCTTGCATGCATGCTTTTGGTCGTTATCATGATGAAAGAAATAGTTGCGACCACAATTTTTCCTCCAATAAGGCAGCAATTGATCTTGCAAGATATCCTTACGCATTGCACTATTCATCTTGCTGCGGATTTCAAATAACGGACAGGTACATTTTCCAGAAAATGCTGCCCACAACATAACATGTCTTCCGCCATGCCTCATTGTAGGAATAATATATCTCGCATCTTATCTTTTGATTTTAGGTCGTCGGTTGTAATGACTTTTATGACTTCCAAAAAGATTGAACGCCGATTCATCGGAAAATTGTACTTTTTTCCAGTTTTCACTTGACCAGTCTTTGTATTACTTGGCAAACGCCAGTCGGATCCTCTGAATATTTTTACTTATGAAAGGTTTTTTAACACCGACTCTTCCATAATGTTCTACGTCACAAAAGCATCTTGACACTATAGACAGACTTATTTCAGCAATATTTTAACACCGTAAATCGCGTGGAATTGCAGCGGCATTTTTACGCGGGTCATCAACTGCTTTTTTTTGTGATAATTCTGTCCACGAGAATAGTTGGCTTCCGGGGTTCCCTGGACCGTGGAAAGTTCCGAAGGCCATGACCATCTTTATATATTTTTTAAATATTGTTTACAGCAAATTTTCCGATCGACAACTTTGCCGCAATCTCACGAGAGGATTGTCCCTTTAGCGACAAACAAATCACTCGTTTAGGAACAATAAATTGTTAAACTTTTCATTTTTGAATTTCAAATACGTTATTCATGTTGATTAATTAACAAACATGGCCAAAAAATCACTTTAGCGATAGCAAAATCTAATGGATGACGAATGGCCGGAAACTTTTGCACGCGCGAATTTCGAATTCCTCCCCTTTGCATCAAGTATCTTAAGTATCCAATCAAAATGATCACGTGGTCAGAGGTACTTTGCTTATTCCTAAATTTTGGAGCAAATGTGCTTCTTCTTCGCTGCAACGTTCTGTCAAACAAATCAAAGAAACTAACTGGCCGGAAACTTTTGACCGCCACTGTATATATAAAAAAAATAATGGTACTCCACACATAGATTGGGAAGCACTTTCCAAATATATCTTTATGAAGTATTTTTATACAGTTTATTAAGTATTAACTATAAAGTATTAATAAAGTTTAACAACTTTATCCTTTCACGATATTTTCACAGATAGTAATCAATCAAACACAAAGAGAAAAATGACACTTTCTGAAGGTTCTTAAAACAAGGATAACTAAAATGACAAGGGTATTTCAGATGACAAACATGTTGCGCATATAATCATAATTCTACTTTTTCATCATATTTCATAAGCACGATGTAATGTGATTAGAAGACACTTTACTTCAATTTTATTTTTTCTTAATCAATAATTCATGAAAAAGATTAAAACAGTTACTTTAAAAATGGTTTTAACTTCAAATCATTCAATAGAAGTTCAAAACTTCATTCTAACACATTTTTAAAATAAAATTATCAAAACAAAATAAAACAAAAACTTTTTTTAAAAGTGATTTACTTATTTATTCACTTTTGAATATCGTAAATTCCCTTTAACCTTTTTAAATAAATATATAAGTAATACTATAGGGATGAAGATGTTAAAAATTAAACTGTTCAGGTTATAGTTTGTGAAAACACGTTTGGGACATTCAGTTATGCTAAATTTCTTACTGTAAAAAAATAATAAAGTAACAGCACTACACTGTAAAAAAAATCTGTAATCCTACAAAAGTAGTTTTTTTAAAACTACAGAAATCTGTATGTTTACTAGAATTTTATCTGTAACCAGGTAAAATATTTACCACTCGCATAGTACAAATACATGAAATATGTTAGTCGCACCTGGCAGCCAATGAGAAAGGACTTCAATGATGACGTAATGACTGTTCACGCAGCCACAGAGGTGTTCAAGGCATCCATCTTGATTATGATTTCTAATTAGGATGTAAGTAAATATTTCTTCTTTATGAGTTAAATTTTGTTATATTTCCATTCTCCTTGATTCCTAATAAGTAAAAATGAACTACACAGTAAGACCGTTTGATTTCGAATTATAATGTATTTTAGCAGGTATTAAGGCATAATCATCCTATTATTTTATGTTAAATATTTATCATTCAGTCAAATGACTATTCTTTACATCAGTGTTTATTACATGCGTGCAATTTCTAATGCTTTATGTAATAAATCAAATTTGCAATATGGTTAGCAGATTAAATATTTTATTTTTAATTAGTGATACAATGAATAGTACTCCCCCTCTTTGACTGATAATGAAGGCCAAATATTCCACTATTCTTCTGCAGAATACTTAAAATGTATACCAAAATTATCTTTCTTAATATTAGAGTCGTGCTGTGTAATAGGTATTTATTATACTAGATTACGACATCGGGTCGGGTTTACTTTACTTTTTTGGTTCGGATCGGGTCGGTTTGGGTTTTGAATCATATATGTCGGGTTCGGGTTGACTGATTTTTCAAAAGAATTTCCAAAATATGTTTTTTCAGTTTAAAAATCTAGGTATAGGGCAGATGTGCCAGTAATGGATAAAATTCAAAGTTTTTTGTTTATAAAAAAAATTAAACAATAAAAATTTTACTTTAAAAATTTTCTTCATAACACCCCCCCCCCCCCCACTGCACCGCTTACATATTTTATAATCTGTGTTATTGTTGATACTCTCAATCAAACCAATTAGGAAGCAAAAAGTGATCCTTCGAAGTTCCACTGTTTTTCATTTATGTCGGTGAACATGCAAACTTAATAAATTTTATATATTCTTTTACTTTCCTGCAAAATTTGTTTTTGTTTTGGTAGTGATAAAAATTTTTGAATATGATCATTCTAGACATTTCATCAATCGCACACTAGATGAAATAATGGTAGCCCAATCTCCAGTTGAAAAAAGTTGCATAAGATTTCAATTGTATAAAGTAAAAGATTATTTCAAGAATCAGAAGTAATTTTGCTTCATATACTTTTTATGCTTTCTGAATATTAATGACTTGTTTATGCATAGATGTAATAGTTTCCCTATTTATGGAACATTATACTGTATATTATCCATAAT
This sequence comes from Maratus speciosus, assembly GCA_963932465.1. Classification (NCBI taxonomy): domain Eukaryota; kingdom Metazoa; phylum Arthropoda; class Arachnida; order Araneae; family Salticidae; genus Maratus; species Maratus speciosus. The sequence goes on along the minus strand of OZ010787.1, from coordinate 335,214,312 downwards.
ATAAACTAATCCTTCAAGCATGTGTCTAAGCATGGATTAAACTAAGGATGGGACAAATTTTGAAACTTGCAATTTCTTTAATTATAAAATTGTTTATGAAATTATGTTTCTATATTGTTCAAGGACAGTAGAAAGTGTTTCATTTTGTATTCTATAAACTGAAATATTGTTTTTGTGTCAAACAAAGTTCATTTTCTTATTTTTGTAAAAGGTGTCCAATTTTTCCATACTCTCTCCTATGCTTCTAACTCTGAATATTGGGCACTTCTCTATCTATACACACGTATCATGGGTATGTGTTTTAAAACTATCAGAAATATTATACATGTGTTTGCATGTATATGAAAAATGAAATGTTGGTAATATTTTTCCTATTCCTAGAGAAGAATAAATGGTTAACTGTGCCTTAAATAAAAAGAATTTATCACATTTCTTATATACTTTTTATTTCTTAACCTTTAACTGATGTTACCGGTCTCTCAGACCGCAGCTTTTTTAATTTTTATAGTTTTGCCATTTTTTATATACTTGCAATTTTCAGTTTAACTACAAACACTACCGAAATTTTGTTCCGTTGTGAACTTCAGTATTATCACCAGACACTTTTGAATAGGTGAATTTTAATCATAACAATCCTGTACAAAAAGTTTAGTACAAAAACACCATCCTATGAGTTAATCGTGCCTTTTATTCATCTTTCGATAAAGCGGTCTCACAGACAACTTCACACTAGTTGACTTCACACTAGTTGTGACAATTTCTGTGACATCAGTTAAAGGTTAAGGAGTAAATTTAATAATAACTCATTCATATTGAAATATGTATTTATTTTATCTGAAAATTGTTCTGCTCAAACTTTTTGTGAAAATCTTAGACTTGGAAAAAACCTAAATATAAACATTTGCATTTTAATTTTACGTGAGTTTCTGAGCGATAAAATGCCGAGTTTTAACTTTCTCATGCAAAGAGAGATGTAGGGTAGGTAGGGGTAAAGATACGAGCGGGGAAAAAATACGCACCGGCTGATTTCATATGAAGCAACATTTCGGCTCTCATGACCAATAGGTGGCAGTTTTGTTTCAAGTGTACTAGCTATTTGTTTAAACCTTTGATAAAAGTAGCAATTTGTGCTAAGAAAATGAGGTAAGTTTAAATTTTCGAATTTTGATCTAATGTTTTTAAAATTTCACTTTATTCTTTAGCTGACAGTGGAATTTTTACTGGAATTTTTCCAAATCCAAAATTTTAGTGGAGATCGAAAGATTTTTAGCTTCTAAATGCGGTAGTTTGCCTCGATCACATTTGTTTATACTTATGGGTAGCCGGTTAAGCAAAATACTGCAGAATAGGGTAAAAGTACGCATCCTTCTTGGGATAAAGATACGCACATGTTTAAGATACGGGACATTGCCCTATCGATTTAGCTAGATGCAAAGCTTTCCACGATTTCTAAATTTGTATTATATAAAATATAATAGCTACTTAACTAATAAGTTAGTAAACTACATTTTCTTTTTTCTAGTTTTTTTTTTTTTTTTTTTTTTTTTTTTTTTAAATATAGAACGTAGGTATCTACCTACCTACTTTTAAAAATCAATATTGTTTCATGAATCGCTTTTGTTTTAAACCTTAATCCTTAACTTCTGTTAATGGTCTCACCGACCGCTGCAATATTCAGTTTTCACAGTTTAACTTGTAATTTTCAATTTAAGTAGTTATGTTAGTTTAATTTTGATTCGTTTGGTAAATTAGAAGTATAGCTGAAGACTTCTGAATGCGGGAAATTTTACTATAATAGTCCTTTGCATAAAGTTTAGCGCAGAAACCGCCTCTTATGAGTCAGTCAACCATTTTATTCAATCAACGATTAAGCGGTCTCGGAGACCGCTTACAGTATTTATGAAACAATTTTTGTCACAACAGTTAGAGGTTAACTGCTATTTGCGATCTCGCAGACCGCTGTTTTTTTCATGGTCTAGTTTAGAATTTTCAGTTTAAATACTATCGTAATTTACTAATACTTTTACATTACTCATTCATTTTTGTGAAAATGGGGCAAAATCCGGCCATAATGGGGCAAAAATGCGCGCTGCGTATCTTTACCTCATCACTGCGTACTTTTAGCCCAACCAATGGGGCAAAGATACGTAGAGCAATGTTTTTTAAAAATTACAATTTCTCACGGAATTATAATTTGACAGAATGTCGTTTGATAGTGGAACGTGCCTAAGATTTTAATACAACCTTTTAATCAGTCGTCACATAAGTTTAGATCAATGTGTTCGTTAACCCGTGAGAACTCGCTAGTGAGAATGCCCAATTGCTTTTCTTTTACTTTACATTCATATAATATCAACTTTTTTTGGTTGGCTTAGTACTTTTATTCACAAAAGGGTAAAATAACTGAAATAACATTTTGAAATTTTAATTAAAATGAAAAATGGTTTAAATAAGAGTCTTAAAAAAGTACGACGGTGAGAGAAAATCTCATGCAGCGAGTTCTCCCGGGTTAAAAATCAAAATTAATGATAAGTGCCGTAACTTTTGCCCCCACCTATCCTACATCACTTAGGTGTGTCATGTGATTGTGAGCCATGTTGAGGACAACTTGTCACCAAGCGCCACTGAGATCAACCATGATGGTGAATATCGATGGCGCTTTTTAACAAGCTGTCCTCACTTCAAATACTTGTGGGCATGATACCCACATATGTTTGAATATTAAAGTATATACATTTGTCCATTTTCCTACATAAAACATAAATTTTTATTAGAGATGTAATTGTAGATTACATTTCATAATATCAATAAAACACGATTTTCTTTCCTTTTATTTCGGGTTCGGGTTGAAATAAGTCTGGGTTGAGTTGCAGGTTGCCGAGAATTATTTTGGCTGATTCTGGCCAGGTTGCGGATCGAGGAAATATTTTTGGAGGGTTCTGGTCGAGTTGCGGGTTGACTTAAGTATAATATTCGGTTTTGTGTCTGGTGCAACTTGACCCGTGCAGGACTACTCTGTAGTCGAAAAATTTTCAATATATCAGCATTCGTACGGTCCTTAAAAGTACTTGCATTTTTCAAAAGGATTTTTTTTGTGCTTGAAAGTGCTTATTTTCATACAAATTTTTTAAAAAGTCCTTAAAAGTGCTTTACTGTCATATTATTTCTTAATCGGGGGTGGAACTCTTCTGCATTTCTTTTCATTTCTGATTTAAAAAATAAAGATAAAACCGCCATTGTGATAACCTTTCTTCTGAAATTTCACCTCCCCTTTTTACTCCCTTCTCCACAATAGCAAAGTTTAAACTGTTTAAAACTTTTTTTTATCCGTTAACTGATGTTACCGGTCTCACAGACCAGTGCTTTTTTCAATTTTCATAGCTTAACTTGCAAATTTCAGTTTATCTACAAACACTACTGAAATTTTGTTTCGTTTGAAACTTTAGTACTAATACCAGAGACTTTTGAATAGATTAATTTTAATTATAATACACCTGTGCAAAAAGTTTAGTACAAAAACAATATCCTATAAGTTTATCGCGGTTTTTATTCATCTTTTGTTGGAGCGGTCTCAAAGACCGCTTCACACTAGTTATGTGACAATTTCTTTGACATCAGTTAAAGGTTTAAAAAAAATTGCACTACTGTATTTGTTACTTTAAGTGAATAAATAATCAGTCCTAAATTTCATTAACTATTCATTCCATCATATCCGTTTGATTAAAATTTTGTCTGAATTTCACCTTCAAAATTTCGTTTCCCCGTTTTCTTCACCTCTCACAGTAATAATACTTAAAGTTTCAAAACTCTTTAAAAATGCTTAAATAAATTAAAAAAAATCTGTTCTGTGTCATTTTATTGTCACAATAAATAATCAAGATTTTTCTTCCTACTCGAAATTGGCATCCCCCCCCCCCAAAAAAAACTTAGAATTTTAAAGTCTTTAAAACTCTTCATAGACCAGTGGTAGGGGAGGAAAAAAGGGCCGCATTTGGAATTAGGGGAAAGCTGGAAATTGTTTTAATCCCTTTATTTTAAGTCTAGAATGAATGTACAAAGTTTTCTCCCTCTTACTAGGTGAGTGGTTGAAGATATGTACAGATTTATAGTCAAAAACACATTTTTATTAATTACCATAACAATATCTAAAAAAACAAACTCTATCAAAAACATTGTCAATATAGATGTTGTAGAGGTTAAAATTCTGATTGAAATGTGTACTTAATATTTTTGTTGAATTTTTACAATTATAATGCAAAGTTTTGCCTAATTCGTTAATCAAGTGATTGAAGCCAGAACAGACGAGGTTCAATTCACCCTGTCTCTAATTTATATATATATTTATTAATTTATTGAGGTATTATTTGAGGATTTTGTAATTATTTTAGGCTTTATTTTGGATATTATCAGAGTTATGGCTTAAACTCTTGATTACGGATTATAGCCCAGTGGTAGGAAATGAAAAAAAGAGGCCGAATTCGGAATTAAATACGGGAAAGCTGGAAATTGTTTTAATCCCTTCGACATAGGTCAGAAAACGTACTAAGTTTTCCCGCCCTACTAGGTGCGGCTTTGCCGCTACGAACAAATAGCTAACTTAAAAAGTGCATTATTTCATGATTTTTAGCATATTTCAAAAAGGATTTGTAAATGATGGGAAATATTGTTTATGATCTCTGATATTGTATTTGAATTATGCGTCGCATTTAATTTGACATATATAGTGAATAACAGTGCGTATCCATCACATTTAAGGAGGTCGAAAATAGTGGGGAAGAGCGATGGAACAAATGAGTGTGCAGGATTCTTGTCGCTAGAGGAATTATAGGTCAACCAATAGCACGATTTTAAACTTCGATATTTTACGAAAAGGACTAAGATGGTTTTAATAAAAATTATTTTCGACTAGTATACGAGCATCTTAAGTTCATAAAATTTTAAAACCTTCGTAATATTGAAAAAAAGTATAAGTTTTACTTTTTTTTTTTAACTAAGGTTTAAGGTTGACGATATCAGTTGAGAAATGGCATGTAAAACGGCTGTCAGTTATGTACCTCTTTCTCGATAACTACTAAATTATAATCCTCAAAATATACAAAATAAAGCATTAACATAATTACAGAAACATCGCGAGGGCCTCAACAACTTACAGAAAATACATGTGTGTAATAAACGGAGGCAGGACGGATTGATAACTCTGTCTCTCTCTTGATTAGCGGTTAAGGCAAAATTTAGAAATAGAATTGCGACCTTAATGTTCAGCAAAAATATTAATATGGGTACTCATTTTATTCAAAATTTCAAATTCTACGACATTTGTATTGACAATGTTTTTGAAAGAATTAATTGCTCTGAGATATTGTTAAGATAATTAAAAAAAAGGTGTTTTTCGACTATAAATATGTACATATTTTCTAATGTTCACCTAGTACGTGGGATAAAACTTAGTACTTTCATTTTAGACCTAAACGGAAGGGATTAAAACAATTTCCAGTTTCCCACCCACATAATTGTGAGTTACATCCCCCCGATCACGGGTCTTTGAAATAGAATTGTGACAATGTTCAACAAAAATATTAAATGTAGTTCTCATTTTACTCGGAATTTTAAGCTGACGACGAGCTGAACACGGAAATTGCAAAACCTAAATTTCATTCCAGATTTCAAAGTGCTGCCATTTGCAAAATGACGTCAGCGTTACGCACAGATATATTTGTTTTTTATAATATAGATAGATATAGATTTTATTTTCATATCAAAATCTTGGTGGGGTTTTTTTTCTTTTTAAACTAATTTTTTTCACCCTTAAATCCATTTATATCTTAACCAAATCAATACTCGATCATTTCAAAGCTACTGTATAACATTAAGTGTGTATTTTTCAATAATATATACGTAATGTGAGTCGTACAGTAAAATGCGCAGAAAAACAGATAAGTGACTTCGGACAGTGAATTTTTTTTAAAGATTAATTTTGTATTTTTTTAAATGTATTGCAGTATTTCAAAGAGAATTGAAAGTATGTGCTTTTTGGTATTGTTATTATTATTTGGTATTAATATTCTGCATAATTTGATTTTTGGAGTCTTATGTGTAATTTTGAAATATGCCTGGAAAGGGAGGTGGGGGAGGGATAAGGTTCTTCCAGTATTTTAAATTCTTAAAGTTTGTCGTTATCATCCAGACTCTTTGAAATTTTTAGATGTTAAAAATATAATGTTTTCGTAGCCCGAGTGAAAAAATATTAATATTTAGTGGGAAAAAGGCTGGTAAGATTTTTACCACGATGTAACTCTGGTTTTTGCTAATTTTGTCGAAGTTTTTGCAGATTTTATTTAGTAAAAAATATTTATATTTGTCCGAATGTTTCGAAATTTTCGTAGGTAAATGTAAATCTGGCCTGTTGAGTTGCTCTAAAAAGATTGTGTTAAAATACGGACGTTTAGTTAGTTTTATGGTAGAAAAAATATAGTCTTTGTGAGGCGCGAAGTGACCTACGCTCACCAATGTATTTGAAAGAGTTAAAACTCACGTTTTTAAAAATCAATTGCATCATCAGTTAGACGATTTTAACTTTTAGAGCATATATATATATATATATATATATATATTTGCCGATACTTCCAAAATATCATCCTGGAATAAATTGCTACAAATTTTCGGAAAAACTTTTTTGATCTTTTTTTCAAAAGTTTAACTGCTAGGTGTGGAGAATATCGTAAATTTAATATCGGAATATATCAACGTGTTAATATTGGTGATATATCGCGATAACTACCGTAAAGTGAATGCGAATAGAAAAATTGCTTATTTTAAAAGATAAATGGCATGTTACCAAAAATTTTAGTAGAAACAGATGTAGAAAGGAGCTAATAAATGTTTCAGGCTATTTTTTTCTACAGCATCCTTTAAATATATATATATATAGGGAAGGTGGGGCAAAATCGGGTACCATAAAAGTTTTTTAGTCTCAAATGCTGTGAAATGGGAAAACAAACTTTGAACACTGTTTTATTATAGCCAAGGATTCGTTTTACATTAAAAACATTCTTTTCAAACAAAATATATATATAATTGTTTATATAAAAAAAATAGCTTTTTTCAAACGTATGCAAAAATCTGGTTTTACCTCGCTGGTTGGGTAAAACTGGGTATCCATTTAAAACTACTGGAAAACTCATTTTGGTCAAAAAGGTCTTGCTTAATATAGTAAAAAATACATTTTTATTATTTTTAACAAAACGAAATTGCACATGTGTTCTTCCATGTGTAAAAGAAAATAATTCGTTAGCAAATTTTCTACGTTGTATAGGCCTGCTTACTTTACACTGTACCTTTTAGAGTTCTTTTAGCTTCAAAAATCACAGATGAATTTGTCATCATATTCTTCTGCATTACTACATGCTTCGTGTGCCTATCCGTGGCATTTCAAACATCGTATTTGGATTTAGAATTTGAGTAATGTTCATAGCAAAACATACAGGTTTCATTATCCTCTGCTTCTGAAGATGTGTCCGCAATCTTTTTTGGTTTCTTTTTTTTTTCTTTTAAAGAAACTTCTTTTTTCATCTTGCAGTTTGTTTGGCTTATTTCTCCTTAATATCTGTTTCGATCTGTAATTTATAGGGAGAAGAAATCAATAAGTTTTTCCCTTTCTTTTCTCAATTCTAAAGCCTTCCTTAGAAGGGGATAAAAATATTTTAGGCGAAATTGGAAATACAGATTGCTGGGCTACATAATCTGAAGATGTCGAATGGATAATTTTACTAATGTATTCTGTAGATGTAACATTTTGAATGAGTGATGACGTCTGTGATTGTGATGTTAACTGCTGCATCTGGAAGCAGCTCGACGTGAAAGACGCTGGATGTTGTCAACTCGTTTATGTTCGGAAGGTTGAGCTCCATTATCCTGTGATGTTTCAGAAATATTTATTTCTGCAGCTATGCAAACCTGTGGCTGCATAGACCTAGGTGTGTTATCATGACTTTAATGGGTTTCTCTGTCACTTCCGAAAGGAGCAAAAAGATGGTCTGGAAAAACATTGTTGTAGGGGAAAATCCCTGTTTTCTCGAACCTTCTGATTGCAGTATTTACAATTGCTGCTCTCGGAAATGTCGTTTTAAATAATTTTCCAATTTGATAAATTGTTACAGATCGCGCAGAGTTGGAAAATAACCACTTCTTCACCTCTTGTTCTTAGTATGAGCTTAGAGATGCATGAATGACACATTAAGGGGTTGAAATCGATGCGTTGCGTAAGGAAAGAATCATATATAAATACATTGCTTTCTCTTACTAGATTAACTGGATTCTTTTATATGAATTGAACACCTATTAAAGATTTAAAGAACGGGCTTTTCAGGACAAGGATTGGAAAAATCTATACATTTTTTAACCAAATAAAATAAAAACCTCTTTCGTAATCCATCCACTCCTATTATATACAGCAAAAGAGTCTGGGAAAGTTTCATTCATCAAGAGGTTTTATTCTTGCCTGTTTAATATTTGATTAAAAAAAATCCTGTTACAGATTATATAGCCTAGTTATATAGGATTGAGATTTTATGGATTATTTGTCATTTTGGGCAGATTATTTTATTTAGAGAAACAAGTCACGAAATATATTTGCATTTTAAGTGGACCTATAACGCAAGTTATTACACCTCAGATTAGAAAGTTATTTATTAAAATGTAATAAGCATAATATAAAATTATGCCTTAATAAGTACCATTATTAATTTCATTAATAATTGCAAATTATTTAATTTCATAAATGTAAGTTAAAAATTAGACCCACTTTTTAATATAAAACAAAATCAAAATTAAAGTTTTTTCATTATAACTAGATAGATTTAGAATTATATTATAACTTAACAGCATTAAGAATGCAATTTAAAATTCCATGCTAATTTATTAACTATACTAAAAAAACATTCTATGAGTGTCGGACAAAATCGGTTATACCCAGTTTTGACCCACTCTTAAGTACCCGGTTTTACCCCAACATGACAGAGTTTAAAACATGGCATCACTACTCTTAATCCTATAAGCAAAAGATCAGTAAAAATTTTTAAATATTATCAGGAAAGGAAAGAATTAAATATAGTACTCAGGAATATTTAATATGCTGAAACGAAAGTGGTTATACGCGTAAAATCTAGAATCAAATAAAACAATTTTTTAAGAGTAATTGAAACTGATTCCTTCACACTAAAAAAAACCGCACACAGTAACGTTTCAATCAGCTATAAATGTCATAATGTTTACCGACAAGTAATTTCTCGTGTTGGCTGATAGACAGAAGTACAACCGAAGGAGGGATCTGCGCTACCCGGTTTAACCCACCTACCCTATTTTTTACAACTCGCCCATATATATATGTACACACATACAAAATAAAAATATTTTTTTAAACAAGAATGTAAAATAATCAACCTTCAACGACAGGTTATAATTTTCCAACATATTCAGAATTATGTAAAAAAAAAAAAAAAAAAAAAAAAAAAAAATCAACGTTTAATAAAGTTAAATATGATGGCAAAGTAAGCAAATTACAAAACACGTAACACATTTGAAAATTAAAGTTCAGCAATTATCAGTCGTCGGAAAAATATCCGAATTCCTTTGTGCGACGCTATATATGATCTATAGATTTGAATATATACCAAATAGTATGCTAAACATTAGTTCATTTAAGAAACGCATTTTCACAGTTGAAAAATTTCCTTCAACATATTTCGTCAATAAACGGAAATGTATACATCTTTTTTGCAGCCCTGTATATGATTTACAGATTTTATACATACGAAGTAACTAAATTAGTTAAATTAAAAAAAAAACTCGAACCACAACAGATAACGAACTTCCAGCAATTATTGTTTATTTATACAGTACTATAAGCGAATCCTTTTGTTTCCCCCCATAAATAAACGATTAATGCTATGCTCATCATGTTCTATAGTAAGCATCTTTTTGTACATTTCAGTGATGTGTATCAATTTCTATATGTTTGAAATAGTGTAATATCATTCCAATATATTATAAATTATTTTTCCCTACAGACCATTGAAATAGACCATAAAAAATCATTGATTAAAATCACAAATTTTCTAAAAAAAAAATCAGTTGATTAAAATCGTTAACACCCTATTGCAGCTAAATGGCAATTAGTTTTTGTTAATCACGATTGATTGACGAATTTTTTCCCTCAACCACCTTACGCTTTTTGCAATATTTTTCCACATTTGATTTAAGAATTTCACAATACTTTCCTTCTACCTAACAAACGGAGAATTTTGCAGCTTTTTCTTACAAACTTTCTTTGCATTTATCCAAAATTTTCAGCCTAATAAAATATAAAATTATAACTAAAAATTAAATAAACAGCACATAAAGAAAAACTATAATTCCAATATTTCAATTGACTAAGGTTTAATGCAGTTTTATTTATTTTTTAAAATAAAATTGTGCGATTTGTGTTTGGTTGCCGTTTTCTCAGAGACGGGAAAATTCAAGTTTACCTGTGACCCTGTGAGAGAGGGGGGGGGGGGGGGTAATCTTCCTGCTGACCACTAAAATTTTCAAATTAGTGGTCCAAATGAATTTTTGGTGTTCTCGGACCAGCGGACCACCAATTATTTCGAACACTGATTGATTTTTTAAATGCTGAAGATTTCCTTGTAAAAGAGATTTGAATTGATATACTGTTTAATTTTTTGATTAATTCCCCTGTGTGAAATTTGATTATTGTTATGTCTGCACAAGAAATATTTTATGTCTTAAAATATTTATTATTTCATTTAAAACAGGTGGAGAAATTAATTTGATGCTTGGATCTATTCCTGACTTGAAATCCTGATTCAGAACATACTAAGCTTCAAGAATTCTTTGTTTGATGAGCTGAATGGTCAGAGAGGGTGTAGCACCCTCCTAAAACTGTCTGAGAGAAACTCTATGTAAAATGATATTATATTACAGTAAATATTAGTCTGACATACTATACATATAATTTAATGGTTATATAATTTGTATTTTCAATAAATGGAGCGGCATACCGCAAACCAACTTAAATGTGTTGCTATTTAATAGTGTCTGTAACCATTTCTTTTTCAGCTATTGCAAGGCTGCTGGTGGTGAATATTTTTCTTTTTTACGAGTATTGTTAAAAAATAAATAAATCGTCGTCATAGATTATCATTTAGGAATACTGAAAAAATACTTATATATGTGAGAATAATTACTCGCTTGGTGACGACACTGCTGTTATTAAATTAACCCTTCAAAGTAAGTATTTAATATACTATAGAAATACATTGTGTATTTAAAAAAAGCTTTAAAGTTTAAAGTAATACTTTTGTATTAGCTGATATTAGAGGTTAAATAGATTCTGCTACTTATAACTGCCTTTTTAATGCTGATTATTTCAGTGTTTATGCATATACTTTGATTATGTATTCATTATGTTTGTGCTTTATTTATTCAAAAGTGTTATATTCATTATTGAATGTTAAACAGAAACAAATACTAAACTTTTTTTTTGTTTCATATTCAAATCAATTAATTTTTCATAATTGAGCTGTGTTGCAATATAAATTTTAAAAATATTTCTATTTTATTTTTTGTTTTGTGAAAAGAAGGTAAAAATTTGAAAACTGTATAATATGAAAATTTCAGCATCTATAGATTCACAAAAATTAAAGAAAAAAAAACATCATGAAAGTAGCAGCTAAGTGCATTATGCAAAAAACCTTTTCAAACTCGTGCAAAAATTAATATTGGTTGAAGAAATTTATTCAGCCATTGTTTAAATTAAAACAATAATAAAAACAGGGTATGTATTTAAATCTAAAGAAAATTATTATTTTTTTTATATTTTCTTTGTGAATAAGCAAACACTAAATGGACTATAAGTGTAACTGAGTGCGAAGAAATATTCCAAAATGTAAAAGGACAGAATGGTAATATTTGTGGGGGAAAAAATGCAATTACTTTGTGAAATTAGATCAAATTGGTTTGCATTTGTTTTTTAAATTTATTTCAAAGACAATAGAATCAATAATTAAAACTTAAATAATTTTCGGTTTAATGAAAACAAAAAAAAAAAAAAAACAAAAAAAACAAAAAAAAAAAAAAACAAAAAAAAAAAAAAAAAAAAAAAAAAAGCTTTCCCACTGCAAGATAATCTCGCATAATCTGAAATCTTATTTATTATTACACCATAAAATGATAAATTGAAAACCAAAGTGAGGGGGAAAAAGAAAGCTACAATCCGGTGTAACCATTCCCCATAAAAATAAGAGAAAATCCTGAATCGTGATTCAAACTTTTAGCAAAAAAATTGGAATAGAGAAAACCTTGAATTATGATTTAAACTTTTACCAAAAAATTGGATTTAAAAACAATCCTGATTCGTGGTCCAACCTTTTACCTGAAAATTTGATTTAAAAAAAAAAACTAAATTATGATTCAAACTGTTACCAGAAAATTGGATTTAAAAAAAACCCTGATTTATAGTTTAACCTTTTATCAGAAAATTGGATTAAAAAAAAATCCTGATAAATGGTTCAACCTTTCACCAGAAAATTGGATTTATAAAAAACCTGAATCATTGTTTAACATTTCACTGATATAATGGTATTTGAGAAAGCACCAATAAACTGGTAAAACTTATCGCCAATATCTTGCTTGCAGCTAAATTTCAGTGACTTTTCACCATTTTCTTGGTGAAACATCACACTTTATTTTTAAGTGTATCGATAACATTTTTTGAAAATTTAGGCATACTTTATAAACTCAGTAATGATACTTTACTTTCATTATTGTTTCTATTCGCTTTTTTAATTTAACTAAAAACCGTAAGATCTGCTTCTGCTTATCTGCTTATTTACTGCTGTTGTTATAATGCTCATTTAATATGGAAATGATTTTTTACCTATTTGAATATCTACAGTGAAGCTTCAGTCAGTTTTTTAAAGCATAACATACGAATATTTCTGGCAATTGCTGTGGTATTACTGAAAAACACGTCAGGCCATATTACTTATTTTGATCGAAGTATTTTGATCGAAGGATTTTGACTTTACTCCAATATCTCTTGCACGGTTACAAAAAACTTTCTGGCGAGAATACTAAAACTATTTTAGATACAATACTAAAAAATCATTGGTAATTTTTCTGATGGTACTTTAATAAATTTACCAAAAATTTTTTGCTGAAGTACGTGTAAAGTTTTGGGTGCAATACTAAAAAAATTCATAGTAAATGTACTATGAAATCCTTCGCAAATTTACAAAAAAATTCTTAGTCAATGTGCTAAAAATTCCTTTGTAAGTGTACTAATAAATCATTAGAAAATTCACAAAGTATTCTTTAAGAAACTACCTAAAAAAATCGTTAGTACCTTGACTAAATAATCCTAAGTAAATTTACGAAAAATTCTTTAGTAAACTCCCTAAAAAATCGTTAGTAAGTTTACTGAACACTATTTAGTAAACTTACAAGGAATTCTTTGTGAAACTCTCTAAAAAATCCTTAGTACGTTTACTAAACTATCTTTGGGAAAATTACCACACTTCTTTAGTAAACTCCCTAAAAAATCACTAGTAAGTTTACTAAGAAATATTTAGTAAACTTACAAAAACTAATTAGAGAAACTCCCTTGAAAAACCGTTAGTAAATTTACAGAACAATATTTAGTAAATTTACGAAAAAAAAATTAGAAAACACCCTAAAAATGGATAGTACGTTTACAACATATTCACTGATAAATTTACTAAAACTTATATAGTAAACTCCCTAAAGAAGCATTAGTAACTTCACTAAACAATATTTAGTAAATTTACAAGAGTTTTTTTTGGGAAACGCCCTAAAAAATCACTAGTACGTTTACTAAGCAATATTTAGTAACAGTTACTGAAGAAACTTTTGTAATTTTACATGATTGTCTTTCGTTGTGGTTACATAAAAAGTTCTAGGCATCCCAGTTTCCGACAAAATTCTTAGTAACCTTACAAATTTTTTTTAACAGTGTAGTGGTGGGCAATACACGTAGCCAGTGATGGGATTCGAATAATGTAATAACTGGTTCTCTTCCTTAATAATAACTATTTCAATATTAAAAAAAAAGAAAAGAAAAATCGTGCTTCACACATAGAATGGGAAGCGTTTTCCACATTTATAAAAACAATCTTACAAAATTTGATCTTTTGGTGAAGTGAAAAAAAAATTGAAGATGTTGGTTACCACTAAAAAGACGCATTCAAATTTGTATCAGAAAGTGCGTCAAATCAACATCATGCTGTAAGTAGTACACAAAAATAGTAGAAATTCAAACTCGCGCTATCAAGTTTGAAGCCATCAGTAACTGATAATTCTAACTGTTGGCAAAACGCAAGATATTGCTCAAGTCCCTTTTATGATAAAAATGATACATGGACTGTCAAACATTCCTATTTATTCTCTTGATTAGGCGAGAAATGTGTGCAACTTTTCCACAATTAATTAGGAAAATTCTTAATAAATTGACTTTTATGGGTTATAGAGACTTGATTTCTGAATTTTGTTTTTTAAATATGTGTTTAACGCTATGATTTCTCACCAGAGTTGTCAATTATCTTCATCAATGTCGACTTTTATAAATAATCACAAATTTCTTTAAAACTATTTTTATAGCAACAAGGGTGCGTATGTGGGGAAGACATAGGGGGGGGGGGGCAAAACCTCTCTTTTACGATTAGACTTTTGTCACCCGTGATGACAATGTATGGTACAAAATATATTTGATTCGAAAAACCGGTTTGTTACAAGTGACCAGATTAGCGTAGCATTTGGTGAAATTGTTCAATCCCTATCTATTCTTCTGTGAGCATTTATAGACAATTTATTCTACCTTTCTTCATTTTTATGGAATCTAAATATTCCAAATTCCTTCATTGACAGGTTTGAACAATTTTCTGCCGCGCAACCGTCCATTTTTAACAATTTGTAACTCGATAATCATGTAAACGCTTCTCGCCACATGGGCAACAATGAGCAACAAACAGTAAGTTGGCAACAAGATGCTAGATGAATCAGCTTATGTTAAATGGATTCTACCTTTACTCAAGCATCATCGGCTGTATGATTCTTTCTTTACTAACTTTTCACTATAAGAGTTAGATACCATTCTTTTAAAGTTATGCCGATTAGAGTAATTGTCATTATGTTTGATACATTAAAAACAATTTGCCGGCTTCTATACTATGAACATATTACATTCTTCTTTGAAAAAAAAATCCTTTCTATATTTGCTGAACTTATAGTAATTGTTATGACAATATTTTTAGTTTTTTCAATATTTTCAAGGATCTCATTGTTCTTGGAATTTTTAAAAACATTCTCTGCAAGATATCAGTGATCATTATTATCTATTTGGTAATTAAAAGTGTCATTAATTATGAGCATTTGTTCTTCAACTGTTTTCCATGGAACTACTACTTCTTCAATATTTCAGTAATTTGGTTCCAAAAAATTAGAAAACTGCAATTCTTTTTTATCTTAAAACTGGCTACAATTTTCTTTCAAATGTTCACAATCCATTAGTTTTATTATTATTATCATCATCATCACTATTCCTTATGCTGTTTTTCAAACGTTTTTCCCAAGGAAGTCCAAGAAATCAAGGATTTTCTACCACATTTTTACCTTTGAACGTTTCTGAATTATTAATCCGACAACTTTGTGTGTGTGTGGATTTGAGGGTTCTTCCCTTTAGAGCATTTCGAATGGTTTAATAAATATCACAGGTTTTAAGCCTTTGTGATGTTTATATTTCTTGCTAGCAGTTCATTTGAAATAAGTGTACTTGCCAGATATTTTACCTTAAAACTATTTCTATCGGTGTTAAATGATACCTTTTTAAAGTTTTGATTTACATATTAAAATGATTTTTAATTTATTTCAATCTAAAAATTACAAATAAAAAAACATAAACCGAAACTTTTAAAATGTGTCATTTGACATCGGTAAAAATAGTGTTAAATTACGGGAAGGACATTTTTATCCGAAAACTCTTTAAATCTTTGAATATCGGTACCTCTTTGTTATAGGGTCTAGGCATGAGGGGAAAAAATGCAATTTAACAAATTACAATGACCATTTGGAAAATGATTTTTTCAAAGACTAAAATTAAAGACATAAAATATCGCACGGAGTTGATCATACATTACGTACGCCATGGATTACAATTTTCGATACTGTAAATTTTTAAACTTCTACGGAGCTGGTCATACATTACGTACGCCATGGATTAAACATTAATATTCCTGAACAAATTTTAAATTAAATTTCATTATTAAACTTCTAAACATCCCACAATATTACTTTTTACACCGTCGTATACAGAAAATAAACGGTCAAGTGCGAGCATTACTCGCGCACAGAGGGTTCCGTAGAATAAATATATGAATTTGTAATTGTATTATAAAAAAAAAATAAAAAAATAAATAAATAAATAAAAAAAAAGTTGCTAAAAGAATACTAAGACTTTTTAAAAAACTATATAACGGAGGGTTGGGTATAACTGTACATATTAGAAAAGTGTAATCGGGTATACCATGAAAGTTCAATAAGATATATGGAACAATATCAAATATAGCTATTCGTATAACTCTTTTTTTAATATTATCCTAATCTGTTTATGGTGAACTTAATTCGGTACTGACAATAAAGGCAGTGCATAGTTAAACTTCATTTGGCATTTCATGAAACTAAATTCAGCGTAGTAATAACCTTTATTTCTACAGTGTATCTAAAACAAAACCTTTGTTCAAAGTTTAAATTTGGCATTGTGCTAAGCGCGCTTCGAATTGAGGTCTCAAAGTTGCAACGCCGCCTTGGTCAGTGCCGCTTTTTTCCAGATAGGCGTTTAATTAACTTTTAAAGTCACTCGAGGCTTATTGGGAGATACAATCAATGCAAACTATCGCGAATCTCACAGTATTTATGCGATTCATTCTAATTAAATATTTCGAGGGCGATGCCCTTAAAAAACGGACACCTAATTTTAATTCCAAAACAGACAAATGGCACCAAGAATATTAAATTAAAATTTTCCTTTTATCATGTACATGAAAATAAGCAAGTGCGCATTTTCTAATAAATTCGTTTATAAATTCTGGTGTCAGTTCATTATCTCATAAGTTTATAAATAGAATTACTCCGTGCCGGAAAGGATTAAGTGGTCGCAGGACTCTTAAAGCTTCAAAATTTAAGAAATTTTAATTTTTTTAGATGTTAAACTCCTATCTTTTCTGAATATTTTGATATAATTGTTTCCTTGAAATTCCCATTAGAACAGAAGTTTTGGCTTTTAGAATTATACCCGCTCAATAGCTGAAACGGCGTTTCCGAAACTTTAAAGTCATTATTTTCCAAATTGCGTTTTTCGGCATAACGCGCAGGATACCTCAAAAACTTCTGAATATTTTTTCATGAAATTTTCAAAACATATATTCCATGTTATTCTGTATAAACTGAACCTAAAATTTCCATTTTATTGTTCAAAAAAATATTTTTTTAGGTGATTTTACTGTTGAAATTTTCAAAATTTTGCACTAGCTAAATGCAGCATTGCATTAAAAATATAAAAATGCTTTAAATACAAATTTATTTAAGTTCAGGGAAATTATTGCAATCTGAAGTATAAGTAAGCACCAAAATTTTCATTCTAGTTGCAATATTTATTTTGTAATCCTGCGCGTAAACTATTATGCCAATTTTTTGTTCGACAAATGTCTAACAGTTTCGAGCCCCTTATAAATACTAATTCTGTATCTTGCAATTATTTAAATACATGAAACGAAAGAACATACTTATATCTTTCATTCCAATTAAAATTGTGTTTTAAAATCATATACATTTTAAGACATTAAATGTTGAAAATGGTTTTTTTTTCATTTTTTCCACTTTTTAGAGTCTCGAGACCCCTTAAATTAGTATGTTTTTAACAATTTGACGTTTATTGCTTTTATACTGTTACTGGACATTACATTACACATATATATCATTAAAAGTCGTTAACTAGGCATAGAGTACGCCGCCCTGTCCTTGTGTATGTCCAAACTGACCGTACCGTTAAGGGTTAATATCTCAGCTAATTACCGATGATTTTTTTCGAAAATCATTATCAACAATGCTTTTATTCTTCTGCAACGATAGGTATATTCAGCGATGGTCAACAATTTTTCTGAATGCCCGTAAATCGAAATTTGTGTATAACAGAAAAATGCTAATTACTCAAAAACTATGTGACCTAGGGTAATTGCTATAATTTTCCAGCAAGGTTTATATTAACATCTACTACCTCTAATTTTTTCATAATTTTAGTTTCAGTAGATTAGGAATTAGATGGGGGGGGGGACATATTTTTGCTCTACATTTTCTACAATATCTTTGAAAATATAATACCTAAAATTAAAAGGAATGTATTTTTGAGTTCAGCGTTACAAAAGCTTTCACAGGATATCCCACATGACATACAAAGAAAAGATTTTTTTTTCCAAGTAGCATAATTAGCCCCTCTAATATTTTACTAAATATATTTATGAATGTTTATTGATCTGAAAATATGTGGGTCAATGGTCTTTATTACTTCCCCAAATTTGAACTTTCCACGTTCCATAGTTTACGATTAAAATGGCTGTGACAGACAGACAGACGGACAGACACAGGAGTGATCTTATAATGGTTCCGTTTTTACTTTTTAAGTACAGAACCCTAAAAATGTACTTTTAAATGAAATTTGTTTGAAAGCTGTATCTCAATTTGTTTCTGAGTTATTATTATTATTTTTTTTTTAAAGTTTTTATTACTTTTTTGTCATAGTGGCAACAGAAGTAATCCATCTCTGTTGAAAGTAAAGGGAAAATACAGATTACTGTATAGACCAATCAGAAAGCGAATAAAATGCGGATTCAACTAATAAAACGCTTCAGATATGTTCTTAATTTCCTACCTTGACCGGGAACAATAACCATTTTTCCAAATGGTTAAAAATATTCAAGATTGAATTTGACGAGAAAAGAAAAATTTTAAAGGGCACTTTCCGGCAACATTTATTAACATTTTAAAACGGCACCAGATTCTCATATCTTCAGGAAATAACTCTCAATGTATCAAATGTACTAACAATTTCCTTGGCCACCCATACTTTATTGATTTAACATTCTGGAAAACACATATTTACACCATTTAAGACATACATTGCGAAACAATTTTTTTATGCATAAAAACATCATATTATAATGTAAAATATATTATGTAATAAAAAAGCCATATATGATTGGAATTTCTTTTATTGGTCGCCTTTTCACTTTCATGAAAGTTTTGGCGTGAAATTACACTTTCTTAAGACTAAGTTATGCCAAGGACCACTATAACAAAGAAGCACCTAAATTTCGATTCCAAGTTCTTCAGATATTTTGGGAAATGCAATTGTGCCCTTAATCAATTGCTGAAAAAACGGCGTATATCTTGTCAATAAAGCTTTTTAAATGACTACGTGCATTATATTTCTTTTAATAAATCATTCAAAACAAGATTGAGGGATGATTTAAACAGTTCCATATTTGGGAACGCGTGTAATTTTAGTTTTTACTCCAGGCTTACTTCCGAGTATAACGTTAGCACCATATAAACAAAATTCTATTATTTTTCTTTGTAAATAGTTCTTAATAAACCTAATATTATAAGCATAGATTAAACTTTGTGCGAATTGTAATAAAAAAGATAAAATCTTAAACAACGATTTTACGCACAAATAACGTACACAACGATAAAAAACACCCATACGATCGTTTCGAGGATTCTTTTATCCCTTTCCTCAGTGAGAAAAAAATGGTGGTTTTGTTTTCTGTCCAAGCAATAAAATTTCTTTCTCCAATATTAAAGATCCTATTGACGATCATAATACCTAGGGCATTTACAGAATTTTTTGTGAGTGCGGCTTCTCTTACATTGGGCAGACGAAGCGTGCACTTAGAATTAGGCTGAAAGAACGCCAGAATTACGTTAGAAAGCAGGAAATTGAGAAATCTACAATAGCGAAACATTGTTGGAATTCCAACCACCAGTTTAATCATTCAGAGGCAAAAATTATTCAAAAATGTAACTTAGTTTTTCATCTAGACTTTTACGAAGCTCACTATATTCATAAACATACTTCCTCCTTAGTAAATGATATTACCAGCACCCCTTTTCTTTCGCCAGTGTGTAGAGATCCTGTGCAGTGACTTGTTTTCAGTTCTGTTCAATTATTTCATTTCTTTAGGATATATAAACTCTTGTTTCCGCCTTTTCAATCAGTCCATAAGCCAGTACTCGGGGCTATAACCAAAGGGGTTCTTCGATCCCATTTTAATTCTTTTTTTTTCACTGAGGAAAGGGGATCGAGAAATCCTCGAAACGATTGAATGGGTATTTTTTATCGTTCTGTTCGTTATTTGTGCGTAAAACCGTTGTTTAAGATTTTATCTTTTTTATTAAGCCTAATATTATTTAAAATTCCCTTAATTAAAGAAATGATTATCTCTGCACCATATTTTTTTTAAATATTTAATGAAAACTGTTGGTGATGTAACAGAATCAACAACTTTTAAAGAAAAGTGTCATGACCGGTCTGCCAGATATTGTCGAACTTTTTCAATAATCAAAAATATGTTTCGATTATTTTCAATAATTTTATTGAATATTTCTTTTTTACTTTTCTTTGCCAGTAAATATTAATAAATCATGTTTAGAATATGATGTTAAGCAGATGTACCTTTTTAAGGAGTGTAAGAAATGAATATATTTAAATTCCTTAATACAAATAGAGTTAGTTGGGATAATTATGAACATGGGATAATTCAGAACAAGCGCCACTAACACTCGTGAAAGATTAGTTGATAGTAAAGTGGAATAGAAATCAAAGATTTACATTCCTGTTGAGAGTATGAGTGCATTCCCGCCGTTTCTTCTTCAAGATTGGCACCCTTGCTTGCGCTTAACAAATACCTTAACAGTTCAAAGTAACAAACAGTTTTGTAGCGCCCGCACCGCCTGATTGTCAATTGGGAAAATTTCCACCAATAAAAAAGAATATAAATTTTTACCTTATTCAAAAAAGGAATTCTGCATGAATAAATCGTTTAAATAAGACGAAAATTTCTGCTAAAATTTACTGCTGGAAGTTAGCTCCGCCGGTACTAAGGCACTGGATGTCCGTGAATATTCTTCGTCTCTATCAGATAAAATAAGGTCAACTGTTGTTTGCAGTTCCTTTTAATGAGTTTACAGTACATTAAACATAATGGAATTCACTTGCATTACTCAGGTTCACTACAACATTTTTTCTCTAGAACATGGAGGGGAATTATGAGCGGATCCACTGTCTTCAAAAGCATAGACACAGGTTTGGATCGAACTCGCTTTCTTGCGTCGTTAATAAGGCTATCAGTATAACGGGTGACCAAGGGGACTCGTAATACTTGGGATTCAACTACGTAATCGTTAAAATAACAATTAATATCATGAGGTACTATAAGCCATTTTGCCTTTAACTTAATTTTTTCACCTAGAATTTGAACGTGTACTCTCCGAAGAAAATTAATTTTGTGTAGAAAAATGTTTAAAGTAGCAACTTTTTCTGCAAAGTTTTCAGTAGAAAGAGTTAATTGAGATATCGAATACTCGCCGTTGTCGCTGTCATTAAAACTAAGAATAATACACTAAAGTTATTCGAAAAATGCCGTTAAACACTCCGCTACAGTTACTTTAAATCTAAATAAAAGAAGAGAGGTTGTCTGTCCGTGTGTGTGCGTGTGCGATGGCTATGGATATCTACCGAACGTAGCGGTCTGAAAATTTGTGTAAGGATAGTCCAAGGCAAGTCTTGATGCACCTGAGACTCAGATTTTTTCTCTTTTGTTAATTAGCCGAGATATTAATTAAGCCCTGGAACTTAAAAAACGACAAAGGTGTCACAACGGTGCGTTTCAGAATCCCGTTCCGAAGCGTCCACCTCGGAGAAGAACCGAAGGTTACGTTTTTTGAAGCGCACATCAGCAAAACCCTTCAAAATACGGGCAAACTAAAACATATTCTTAAATTCCGTACATTTTACTTTCGAACGTCGCACTCTGTTAAAAAAAAAAAAAAAAGAGTACTAATTTTAACCCTTTCAAAAAAGTTCTCGCGTTTTTTTTTCTCCTTTTTTTTTAAAAGTCACCATCGACTTAACTATCCAACGTACGAGAAAATAAAAAACCCACTTAACGAGAGTCTTTATTCTCTACAATGATACAATTCGATTGGAAAAATGCAAATATCAACCCGTTAAAAAAAATCACGACTTGAAGGGATTTGCACTAAAAGACTCCTCGTTATACTAAAAGCAACCTAGTCAAAACTAAAAGTAACTAAATTTCGGTATTTTAACACAATCTTTTCACGTGTTATTTGGACACGTGATTTGCATCACGCATAAAAATCTCGAGACATTTAGATGATTAGAAGTATTTTATAAAAAATAAAATCTGCAAAATTTTCGCTCAGAACGTGAATATGCGGGTCGCTTTTGCTCAAGTTTTTAGAACAAAACATCCATATTTTTGCACGAAAATTTTACGCAGGCTTTCAAAACGTTGTAACATGTGAAAGGTCGAACGTTGTAAAGGTGAAATGTTGTAACATGTAAAATGTGAAAGAGTTCAAATGCTAAAAACTACTTTGGTTTTTAAAATTAAATGACCTAATGCTAAAAACAAAATGTCAGAAGAAAACACAGCCCTAGGTATTCTATAATTTTCTTTATTGTGAGCAAAAATTTTCGTAATTTTCTTTATTGTGACAATGGAGAAATTTACTTCCCGTTGTAAGAGAAACTCAAAAAAATTATTTATAACTATTGGGTAACTGGATCCAGCATGGTCCAATTACCCAGGATACATGTCCCAGTTACCCCATTCTTGAAAAATTTATGGGGTAACTGGGACACCGGGCTTACATTTGAAACATGAAGTAAATATGTATAGATACCTAATAATATTAATATAGTTATATGCCTAATCTTTAAAAAAAAAGATTGTTTAATAAAAGTACTTACAGTATTTTAATAAAATGCCGAGGAAATTCAACCAAATTGACGTTGTTTTTAAAAAAAGAAACGTAAATTTTCAATAACCTATCACAGCAAAGAGAGAGTTATGATTGAGTTGACACACGTTGTTTTAGGAAGTAGAGGTTAAGGGTCTTTTTTCACAAAAGCTAAAACTTAAAATACATCAACGGTTTTTTTATGAAATATCCTATGGCCCAGTTACCTCGTGGGTCCAGTTACCCCAACTAACCTTATTTTCTTACAAACGCCTTTACTACTAGAGATCAATATTTCTTCACGAACTCTTTTCACAGGATTAGAAAACATTATATTTATGATTCATAAAAATTTCAAAGAATTGAGACAATAAGAACTATTTTTAAAAATATATATATTAAATGACCTGATGTGAAAAAAAAGTTTCCACACTCTAAAAACGACGTTTTCAAAAATGAGTAAAAAATACTCAAATCTGAGTATGTCGCATCGTCAAAATGGCTCCGAAACAAAATTACTCAAGTTTGAAACATGTATATACTCATTTCTGAAAACATGCACACACTTAATAATGAAACATCATGTGCTCAATTTTGAGTATGCCAATGTTTCAAAAATGAGTATGAACTGACCACTATGTGCTCATTTTTGAGTATGTCCATGTTTCAAAAATGAGTATGAACTGACCTCTATGTGCTCATTTTTGAGTATGTCCATGTTTCAAAAATGAGTATGAACTGACCTCTATGTGCTCATTTTTGAGTATGTCCATGTTTCAAAAATGAGTATGAACTGATCTGTATGTGCTCATTTTTGAGTATGTCCATGTTTCAAAAATGAGTATGAACTGATCTGTATGTGCTCATTTTTGAGTACGTCCATGTTTCAAAAATGAGTATGAACTGACCTCCATGTGCTCATTTTTGAGTACGTCCATGTTTCAAAAATGAGTATGAACTGACCTCCATGTGCTCATTTTTGAGTACGTCCATGTTTCAAAAATGAGTATGAACTTATCTGTATGTGCTCATTTTTGAGCATGTCTATGTTTCAAAAATGAGTATGAACTGACCTCCATGTGCTCATGTTTGAGTACGTCCATGTTTCAAAAATGAGTATGAACTGACCTCCATGTGCTCATGTTTGAGCACGCCCATGTTTCAAAAATGAGTACGAACTGACCTCTATGTGCTCATTTTTGAGCATGTCTATGTTTCAAAAATGAGTATGAACTGACCTCTATATGCTCATTTTTGAGCATGAAAATACTCAAAATTTACATGTATTTTTAGGTTTAAGGTGCATTGGCGAGATATAAAATAATTACCAATCCTGCACGCCTCCTAAGAGAAAACTGGTTCACTTAATAAAATGAGCATATATTTGAAGCCTGTAAATATATTGAAACTATTTTATAAAAAATGTATCAGTCGGTCAAAAAAAAATAAATAAATAAACCGTATTAACTCTAATACAAATTATAGAAGTGAAATAAAATTGCTGTCTACTTCAATTTTAAGACTTTAAAATTTTTAATCAAGGGGTCATCTACATATTAAAATGAACAGTAACTTTATACTTTCAATATAAACCCCCCAATTTGATAACAATCGGAAAGAAAACAACTCAATTTAGCCCAATTACAAATTTTTAAGACATTTCACAATTAGTCCAAGAGTTAGTAGACATAGGACTAATGAGTTCTCAGAGTGAAAGATTTTTCTCTTAAAAAAAGTGTTTATAAAATTCGTGTTACTTATAATTCCTACCTCTAATAAATCTTCAATTGTAGAAACGTCTCTTAAAATAGTACTTCGGGTAGTTGAGTGTGTTCTTTCTAACTACATTGTCAAATTTGGAGGTTTACATTGAAAAAATTAAAAATTTGTGGTCAAATTTGGAGGTTTACATTGAAAAAATTAAAAATTTGTGTTCACCTTATCATGTAGATGAAACCCTAAGGAAAGTTTTAATAGGTTAAATTGAAATAGACAATCCATGTTGATTGATACCAGTTTCATTTCTCTATGATACTTTTTATTCAAATTAGAATTTTTTTTTTTTTGACCAACTGTACATAAAGCTTCAAATGCATGCTTGTTTTAATAAAAGCGCCAGTTTTTCTATAGCAAGTTGTTTAGAAAATTAGCAATTTCTCTATACCTCAGCATACACATTGGTCGTCCATCAGTTTATATGTGAAAGTTGAAAAAAATGTGATGTGTGATACAGTTTTATTGGTCCAGCAAGAAT
Source organism: Maratus speciosus (assembly GCA_963932465.1). Classification (NCBI taxonomy): domain Eukaryota; kingdom Metazoa; phylum Arthropoda; class Arachnida; order Araneae; family Salticidae; genus Maratus; species Maratus speciosus. Next base: position 335,188,946 of record OZ010787.1, on the reverse strand, counting down.
AATTTAGTAATGAGTTTTATCAATTATGTATCGTATCTTTAGTGCTATGGTTTCTTTCATTTGTGGTTTACTTCATCAGTGCAGATGTCAGAAATACACTACACTAAATCAAACACTTATAAGTTGATGATGGAGTACAAACAGAACACAAAAACGCATCTGACGGGATGTGTTAATTTTAAAAGTTTTCATAAGAGCAATCTCATCTTTTTTCTCCAAAAAAAAAAAAAATATATATGCTCTGAAAATTTTTATTAAAATATATTTATTTTGCAGATTTCTAAAATCTAATTTTTTTTTTTTTTTTTTTTTGTATACATATGATGTGAATGACTGATTTGCATAACAAAAATGCTTTTGAAAAATAATTTAAAAACCAGTTGTAAATTCAAATCATTTAAGTTTCAAAGAAGTCCCTCTGAGTCTTAATTTTAGAAATGTTTATTATATTTATATAAATAAATATTTAGTTTTTATTTGAAATTACACCCACATTTAAAAAATGGTTGGGTCCCTGGGACATTCAAAGAGTCCATTCACATCACTGTCCTTGCAGTCTATTCATTTTGACAGTCTTTCATATAATGTAGGATTTATCCAAATCCGCTAATGATTTCATGTAACATGTTCAAAATTTTATATTTCAGAAGAAATGTCCTCATTAAATTATATCATAATTGTCTTTAATATCACTTTCACCCTAGAGATTAATTTGAAAATGCACTTCTGCATTTTACATATATTGACTGAAAATGGACCAGCACCCATTATTATAACTTGTCAGAAAAATTCAAAGTGAATATTTCCTCAAATACAATCATCAATCCTTTTGAATTGACACTTCTCAATTACTAAACTGAAAAAAAAAAGAAACCAAATACAGTAGACTCTCTCAAATCCGCACAGCTTGGGACCAGAGGTTGTGTGGATTTCTGGTCATTGATTTGTTTACATTTTTTTAAATGTAATTTGAATGTAATAATGCAATCAAAATTATAATGAATGCTTGCAATATAGTAAAATAATTAAGCAAAGTAATAAACTAAAATAATAAAAATCAAGATAATTTTTAAAATGATTAAATTATTAAAAGTAAAGGTCAAGTAAATGATGTACAATTAAATATCCATAATCAAGATGAGGTACATTTTCCTTGAATTATTCAAAGAAACTTTCCTCTTAAAGGTACCCAATTAATTTATATCAAAATCATGAAAAAAGGAAGACTTAATAACAGAAAAGCTCGATTATTACATAAACATATTTGCTAAAAAGATTGTGATTACCATTGATATAAGCAAAATCTTGATTTTTTTTTCAGAAATAAATTTATGCTTCCTTCATGAAAAACCATGAGTTCAGTCATATCGAGAATTACATATTAAAATACATACGGAATGATATAAAACTAAAATTTTTTGTCATTTTGACCCTCCATCTGAAAAAGTTTTATTGTGTACATCTGCGATTATGTGCGAATTTGAATGAGTCTACTGTACTATGAAATCATTGCTTTCTTATGTAATATGTTTGATTTCAAACATTTTTATGGTATGTGCCAAAGCCAATTCTTGTTTATTGCTTCTGTGTTTTTTTAATAAATAGTCACAGCTAAAAGCAATGGGAAGTTAAGGCTATTCTCAACTGCTCTGCTCAACGAGCACAAAACGTTTTGACACATTTACAAATTCATTTTTTAACGGAAAGATATAAAATTGGAAAGCCTCACCATGGAAGCGATTTGGAATCGAACTGTGTTTTCCATTTTTTGATCAATCAGTTACCTATTGAGTTATAAGAGATTTTGATCACGTGATACGGCATTTTTCTCCATTTACTGACTGGATTTTCTTCTTTCGTTCGGAAGTTCAGTTCTAAATGCCAACTTTGACAGTATTTTCTGAAAGATCTATTGCGTTTACAAGAAAACGGAAAAAAACAGTTTGATCACATAGTTTCTGAATAACAACACCTGCTAGTTTCATGCGTTTGCGAACAAAAATGAATTAAAACTTATGTCAGAAAGTTGGCCCTTTGGATTTGAGAACAGTCTTAAATAATTTTTAAGCAAAGCTTCTGCTACTGACTATACATATTTTTTATAAATTTTCTAATTGAGCAGTTTATGATATTTGCTTAAAAATCACTCAATTGTAAACTTAAAATTACACGAGGCTCTGACTTTTATACATGAAAAGAGCCTTTCTTTTTTCAAAAAGATTACTACACGTTCTTCTGCTATACCTTAAAGTTACTAGAAACTCATTATGCCCATTATAATTAATAAACATAAAAATAAAACTAAAGTAATATCAAAATTGTTTATTTAAAATCTAACAAGTATTTTTACAATCGATAAAACACAAAGCATCAGTACAAAAATAGAAACTTAATCTCTCTCTCTATATATATGTAAAACAGTTAGTACAAAATTGCCAAGTGCTTTAAATACTACAAAACTCAAAATATAGCAGAAAGTATTGAAACCAAATTATTTGTTATGACATTTATTCATTACAGGTCAAATTCAAATCTATTATTATTTGATTTTTTACTTTTGTTCTTATTCAGTCAGGTGCTTTCGATGGCTATTCCCTGTCTTCTTGGGGGCTCTTATATTCCTTGCAGGCGTGGCGTATGTCTGCTTTCCCCCCTTTCTCGTTTGTGGGCTTCTCTGTCCGGTAAGCATGCAGTACCACCTTCCGTCCAATCTGTAATGTTCGGTTTCATTTACTGTATTTCCAAAATTACAGTGGAACGGAAGGCGGTACTGTATGTCCACTAGAGAGAGAAGCACATAAGCCAGAAATGAGGGAAAGAAGATACATTCATCCCGGGGAGAGATATATCAGCCCTCAAGAAGAGTGGGAATAGTGATTGAAAGTTTGAGGCTGAATAACAATTCAAGTTTAAATAAAATGATAAACATAAAAAGTAAACAATTTATTGCAGAGTAGTTTTGTATTAGTCTCATATGCTACCATTATCTCTGACTAATGTGGATTCTAGCAAAAAGCTACTAAATTGTTTCAGGAGATAAAAGTTGCAAGATAACATTCAAAATTTTGAAAGTAAATTAAAGAATCTTAATTAAAAAAACATTAAACTTGACTTTGGAGTTGGGAGGGAGATCCATCAACATAAAAATCTGGCTTACAGGCAATGTAATATGATTATATATGCATAAACTCGTGCGGAAATTAAAACCGTTAATTATCATAAACAATTTATGATTAAATATGGTTCCATCGGCAAAAGGGAAACGAGTCAGAGATTCATTCGGCCCCAGGTCAGATTTTAGGAAATTTTTTTATGTAATGAGGGGCTTACCGCAGCAGGGAGACGAGACAGTTTTGTTTGGTTTGAGGTTAGTTTTTCGCTAGAGGTTCTGGGGCCCACTAGCCAGCGAAGCCAGCTAGTCCTTTTTTATATGGATCTTTTGTTCAATAATAACCTATTAAAACACAGATGCAGGTAAAAATTCAGACAAATATACATGCACATTGGCATACAATCATACTTTTGAATACGAAACTGTTACAAAGCTGCCAAAACTTTGTATTTACCTAATATATAGCTGGATCCCCTTCAATTAGTTTTAGATAAATGTCTGCTAACTTCTTAACCTAATCTCCTTAATATAAATCTTTTTTATAAAGTTATACGTAGAGAGATAAGCAGAACACCTAAGTGAAGGAAGTGGTTCAGATGTATTTGCAGTAAAAGAGCAGACACATTCAGCATTATCTGGACAGGTATAATATCAGATACATTATTAGCTATGGTAAAACATCACATGTTTCTATTTCCAAACCAGAAAGAACGCTTTTGGGATTTGAAATGGCGTCAAAATTTATGTCTAAACCAGAAAATTTTCAAATAGACCAAGATGGTCATTGAAACGAAAAGATGCTGGAATTTTATTATAATGTTATTGCTATTGTTGAACCTTTCAACAATGTAAAACTTTCTTTGTTGATTCCTTTACCTAAAAAAGTGCATTGATGCAAGAGAGTTGAGAAAAGACTGTGAAAGCAGAGACATTAAGAAAAGTATATGAAGTATGGCAAATAGATAAATAAAATGGACAAGATTAGAGTTTGCTGCCCATAGAAAAAACAGCTGGATGCAACCATAATAATATTTACATAAAATGCAAAAGTCTTTTCAAAATTTTCCTTTTAAATGTTATATTTTAATTACACAACAGTTTAAGTTAGATTTTTTTGCCAAATTTAACAACTTTGGACAATACATTCTATGGTTATTATTTCAAATTATGAAAAATAATGAAAGCCAATCAGCTATTAAAATAGGTGTTTTACTGCTGCTTTGTATTGTACAATATAAAAAATCCCTTACCACAAAACATATGATACAACCCCATACAAATTAACAAATTTTTGGCCAACTAGAAACATAAAACTGACTGTACTACAAATATAAAGAAAACAATTAGTACTAAATTTTACCTCACCACTGATCCATAAAACTATTTCAATTGAATACTGAAGATTTACAACAATAGTTTCCTGATATTCATAATTTTAACAAAAAGAACAAAACTAAAGAAAACTAAATATAAATTTATTTAAAAAACAAGCAATCTTTTAAATTATTTCAAATTTTTCATTTGTACAGAATGGATTATACCGCAGTGTAACATACACTGATTTGTCATTTAAATCATATGAGTTTCTTATATGCAATGGAACATAGTTAAATAAATCGTTTATGTTTATTAGATTAACAGCACCAGTAGAACTTACAACATATCAGTGAAAATGGCTGTCAAAACCTAAAAACTCAAACAAATCACAAATTAAAAATGCATTATTATTAAGGACAAACATTTTTTTTTATTTTACCAAAAATAGGTAACTCATCAATGCAAGAAACAAACATAACCATATTTTTTGAATATGTTGTGCCATTATAACGAAAACCATTACACTGCATTACTTCCGAATTGTCACTCAAACCGTTTACTTCAAGTTTCAAATTATGTTCCTTTTAACTATGCATTTTTCCATATGTTGTTTCCAACACATTTGATATTGCATTGCATTTAAAATATTTCTCATGTAAAGTATGTGCAATTTATAACTGATGGCGTATGGCTACTGTTTTAGCAACATTTACAAAATTTTTGCTAGCTGATGCACATCTTTTTGAAGGATAATGTTTGCTTACATATCGCATGCTCCAATACATAACTGGAGGCCCTAGCTGCCTTATGATCCTAGGATAGTGTACTGCAAAATGCATTTTTGGTGATAAATGTTTATCTGGAAAAAGCTCTAAAAAAAGTTTGTGATGATCTGCTATATTTTCTGCTAATTCAAAAGTTTCAGGTAATGTCTGGAGCCATAATAGTATCAATTAATTTCAACATAAGATTAAATAACTCCCAAAATTCGTTATCTTCAGAAATTTTGTCACCAATTAATAAGGGTATGTTTCGAATCAAGGTCCACATTTGAGATGCACTTTGCCCATTAGAACCATCAAGATTTAAAAGTTTTTCTCTGTTTATTGACACTGGTTTAGAACTTGATTCATATTTACCATAATTAAAATTTATTATCTTATCATTTAAAAGACTAAGTGAAAATTTTGGCTTTAAAAACAAACTGATGTACTATTAAGAAGGTTTCACTAGCACACCAACCTTCAAAAAGATCGTGCATTACATCTACAATCAAATTATTTGTCACATGCCAATAACTTAAATCATTTAGGCAGCAAGGAGTTTTAACACCACATTCTGATACTGTTGTGTCACCAGAAGACACTTTATTAACATGCATGTCATGCTCAGTTTTATTACGTAGTAAACTAATATCTTCCTTTATCTTTTTATACAAAATATATTTTTTTGCTAGACAAAATCTACAACAAAAATTAGCAGTAAAGCTCTCAACAAACCCCAGCAGTTTATTCAACCCTAAATTATCACCTACCACTTGCCAAATTACAACTTTGTATATATTTCCCTGAAATTCTATACCTTCATCTGAAAGCTTTTTCAAATCATGAACAAGTCTATCTAGTATTGTCCGATAACCATATTTTTCGACATCAAGAGAATAGTGTATGTTAGTTATAAATATTGAATCTAATAAAGATTGAAGGTGCACAGGCAAATCTTTAATTTTAAAATATACGAATCCCAATTTATGTACACCGGTATGTGACCCCAATGGATTTTGTAAGCTCCACATCATCTATATACAACTCGATTACTATTGTATCCACAGAGCTTAAAATTGCATTGGAATAATAATAAAATCCATCTTGGATACTACAAAGGGTTGCATTTCTAAGACTTTTGTTTTGTTTGTATGTTTTGAAAATATGCAAAAATCCATCAATAGAAATAATTTTTTTCATTGTGTCTGCTATACTTATGTATTGGCATGTGTCATTTTTAAGAATTTGGTGAGGTAGCCATCTATAAACTTTTGTTCATATTGTGTACCCAAAGCAATCTCCTTTGGCTCAACATAGCGACCACTTGCTTTAATGGCATTGACTATTTTATGTTTTGAATCAAATGTAGACAATGAAGAAGCAGCAAAATCAAATGTTGCCATCAGTGATTTTGTGTTTTTTTCACATTTCATTCCATTTTCAGTTAAAAAATTTACTGTTTCTGATTTTAAATAATTTACAGTATTGTACAGAAAAGATGAAGTACTATTGATAGATGAGATAATACTAGAACAGTAGTACACTGCTTTTGCTACATGTTTCACTGCAATATTGCAAAATATCCTTTTGAAATTGTTCATGTTTGCATATTTCTGAATCACCCAAAAAATTGATTTGAAAATATCAATTTGAGGGTAAATCATCAGAAGACAAATCACCATCTTTACTATTTATCGGCTGATTTGAAAAATTACGACTTTCTGAAATGTCTATTTCTACGTCACTAGCATGAAATCTTTTCAGATGTCTCTCATAGTTAAACAACTTCATAAATGCTTGTCTACAGCTTTCATCATAACACACATACGGCTTAAGTATACATGTCTTATGATAATTTCGAATGTGACGGCAAAGATCATGTGGATTTTGAATTTTTTTTTTTTTGCAAAGTGAACAAAACATGGCTGCAAATTTTTAAATACAAGTTGTAGCTGATAAAATATAAGAAAAAAACAGAATTTAAATGTTCTTTTAATTCAGTCTAAAAACAAGTGCAGAAATATTAAAGTCCCTCTCCCAACTCCCTATGAGAATATTTATTTCTCAAATGACAATTTACATTAAGATTAAAATATTATATTAATAGTCCTTTTTAGTTCACTGATATAGGATGTCACTTCATTTTGTTTTTTGTGCATCACATTTAGTATAAAACAGGCATTGAGAAAGTTTCATACATTACTACAGTAAGGAGATGAAAGGCTTTCCTACACCAGCCCCAAACAAATGACTATCTCAAATGAAATAAAATTTACATTAGATTAAAATATTATGACATTCAGTTAATATCTATAATAATAAAAAAAGGATAACTAGGATGAAAAGTTTCATACTGGTACAATGCAAAGTAAAAATATGATATTTACACACTTAAAAAAATCCGTTCTTTCAGTTCTCTGATACAAGATGCCATTTCATTTTGTGCATCACATTTATAAAAACAGACATTTAGAAAATTCCATACATTACTACAGTAAGGAGAAAATTCCAAGTTTAAAATATGTTATCTTAAAGCATAAATCAACTACTTTTAACATACTACTTGTTTTTATACAATGGTTTTCAAAAATTAATGTTTGTACAGGGTTTAACGTCCCAATAGCTAATACAAGCGGTTGTTTACAGTCTCCACCCAATAGTCTGTCTTCTTTCATAAACTTTTCGATGCCTTGGCACTACCTATAAACAAAAGAAAAACATTTTAAAAATAAGTGCAATAATTTCTTGATTGTTGTCACCCTGTGAACAATTTACAAAAGCAGCATGATTTAGGGCACTTCAGAAATATATACAGATTGTAAGAACTTTGTGTCGTGTAATGAACTCTTTTTGTGAGCTCCTGTAAGTACTGTATCCCATGCATAAATACTACACACTTAATTTTCAATAGCAATCTTGCTGCAATAATCCAATAGCATATATCTTTCACAAGATTTGGATGTAAATACAGAATTATCAGCACTTACAAACTAAATTCAAAAATAAATAAATAATGAAAAGTGTTACATTTTTGTGGGGTAACATTTATGTAGTAATTTTAGAATTCATTACAAAATATTTTTTTAATTGAATAGTTTTAAAAACAAAAACGTGATAATTATCCTACTGTTGTTATCATATAAACCTCACAAAAATACAATACTTGATATTTATAATAATACAACTAATATTTTAATGTAAATCAACAATCACAAGAGTTATTGGCAGACCCATAACCAGGATTTTCCTTCGGAGGGGGCTCAATCTTGGAATTTTTTCTGATATGATAGCAATAATTTGCACACTTTAAAGTATGAATAAAAAAATAAACAAGGCTTAAACTAAGGTGTATTCCTCCTTATAGTATACTTGATACCCATGTCAAAAATTCTATTTTTTTTTTTTTTTTTTTTTTTTTTTTTTTAAGTGAAATTTTATTTTATGATCAAAAAGACAGAAAACGTACTGGTGACTATTTTTATATTCTATTCGTATCATTATTTTAAAAGATAAAACTTTTTAGTACATTTCACTTGCACACATTGTCAAAGTACACTATGTGACATTGAACATGCAACACCAAGAAGTAGGAGAGGACAGATATTTATTCAAATTTCAGGATAGATGCATGTCATAGAGTTATTTAAACGATATGAAATGCGCAGCTCTCCAGTGCATGTTGAATAAGATATAACGGAAGGAACCTGCAAAATGGGCAGTATTCGTAGCTTTACTTCTGCTAGGGAAAGCATCGTAGAAATTTTGTTCTTGTCTCCCAGGACGCGTGTAATAGCAGAGAATGCCAGGCCACTGTCAACGGAGACATTTACAGCAGACAGACGATTTTACGAAGGGCATGGTGATTGGACTGAGACGGACAGGTTGGTCCATATGTCATATTCGCAGCTGAGACACATCTGTATGCATCCACAGTGCACCGCTGTGGCGAAGGTGGTTGGAACGAGGAAATGTGGAAAGTTTGAAGGGTGCTAGTGCAGCCAGAGTGACGTCAGCACATGTGGATAGACGCTTCCCCCGAAAAGCAGTAGTGAACCCGCAAGCCACTTCTACCTCCACTTTGCAGTGTGTTCAAGACACCCTGAATGTTCCCATATCGACCAGAACCATTGTAGTACTCTCATTGACTCTGTACCTAGACGTGTTGCTTCGTGTATCGTTATCCACGGTGGTCCTACATCCTACTGAGCTGATGGTATTCTCGCTTTGTATTATGGCTATATTTTCGAAATATTGTTCAATTCAACTACTGTCCGTTGCTGTCTCTCTCTGTTTGTCGAGTTTCATCATTTTCTGGCCACTCTTTCCTGGTGTTGCATTTTCAATGTCAGGTAGTGTATATGTGAAAATATTTTGGTTTGAGAAAGTGGTGCAAGACAGAATTAAAAATTAGTTACCAGCGGATATTTTATTATCAATAGAGATCTATCATCATTATCTCTATCATAATTAAAGAAAGATTTTTTAAACTTTCGGGGGTGCTTCAGCCATCTCTCTGGCTATGTGATTGTGTAAATTAAACAATAGAAGGATACATACAGACAGAAATTTGATGAAATGATCAAGAGACTGGGTCCCAGTGGGTTTTATTATTATGTGCTTAGAATTTTTGGAACCAGATTTTCTAAATACTCCTTGGTAAAGTAACATTGGGAGTAAAATTAATGCACAAAAAATTTCTGAAAGAGGAAAAAACTTTGTAAATACCAAATTTTAGATTTCTCTGAAATCATAATCTTAAAAATAACACCTACTAGCTGAACCGCCATTGCCCAGGCATATGATAATAACATTAAATAAACCTCAAAATTATGATTTTATATATTTGACTCTATTTTGTCTGAATTTATATTTTTAAATGAAAAACTTCTTGAAAAAATATTTATTTTTAGTGATAAAACTGCTTTTAAGAAGACATTTTTTCACTTGGTTTATTTCACTAGTTCTTGTCTGAATTTTTTAAGATATTCTGTAGTTATAATATAAATATGAGAGTTATAGATCCCATAACAAAAATTCGAAAACAAAAATACTGATATCTAGTTGATAAAGAACTGTGTGTTTTTTTTTTTTTTTTCACATCAGCTCCATCCGTACAAAACTGTGAAAAAACACAAAGTAAAATGCATGTTTGGATCTTCCTTTCATCCTAATGCACAATCTGATACTAGGCATGCATTACTGGTTGACGCAGAATAAGAGATGAGGTTTTGATGAGAGTTCATTATCATTTTTAATTAATATCTTGACTAATTAACAAAAAATTGAAAATTATCTGGTGCATTAGAAAAGGTCTTGGCATGGTTCCAAGTTACAAAATGTGCCAGGACTGAAAATATTTTTGATTCCCCCTTTCCCCCAGCTGAAGTTGAAAGGCTAAAGTATATAAAATTTAAGAATGTGTGCAAATACGTAATATTAAAAAAAATTAATCTTGATACTGCTCTAGGGAATTTTTAAAAGACAAATATGTCATGTCCTGGTGACAGCCGACGGAAGACTTGCACCCATGAGCCTTGGACTACCCTCACTCAAATTTTCAGCCTTGATGTACAGTTCGTAATTTTTTTCTAGTCATAGCGCACAGAGCAAAACTTTGTTTCATTAGAATAAGATATGGGTCAATAAGAAAAAAAATGGTTCATTTTAGGAGGGGTTGGCACGGTTGAAACCGTTTCTTTTTTTTTTTTTTTTTTTTTTTTTGTCAAAAAAAATCATTTGGTATTTTTAGAACAAATTTAATATAACATTTTTTCTTTTTTGTAATTTAAGTGCTTTTAATTATTAATAAAAGTAATTTCTACTTTTAACACTTCATTTCAGCAGACAACATGAGACATAACGAGTCTAGATCATGTTTCCATGCATGTAAAAGGAAAAATAGCATGTGCTGATGAACATGTCTTGTCTGGTACTCTAAAAGTTTATCTTAAAACATACAAAATTAGAAAAGATAAAATAGATAATAGTCCAGGCAATAGGGAATTTTACCTAGCAAAATTAATGGTAGTTCTGGAAATAGGCTTACTTATGTTTTTTGGGTCGCTGAATCCGAATTTGTAACTACCCACCAAAATTTCCCCCGGCAACACCCCCAAATTTTGGTAAAAAGCCCCCCAAAAAAGTTTATTAAAAAATCAATTTTTTTTTTTGTTTTAGAGAAAAAGTATCTAGAAATTCAGAAAGTAGACAAAATTTGCAACAAATTAGATATATGACATTATGACTTAGGATGAAGGGGAAGGGGGGATCTGCCTTGGAACATGCGCCGCGGTGCTGCGTGGACTAAGTTGCACAATTCCACTTAACCACTCACACGTTTACATTCGCCCTCCCATGTCCCCTACGAACTTTCTCTATAAGGTTTACTTTAAGTTTGTTGGGTCGCTGAATCCGAATTTTTAACTAAACCCCCAAAATCCCCCACCGAAAACCCCCCAAAATAGTTGTTTTTAACTTTAATTTCTTATTTTTTTAGTGGAAAAGCATTACGAAATTCAGAAACTAGACAAAATTTGCAACAAATAGGATATATGACATTATGACGTAGGATAAAACAGGAGAGAGGGGGCTGCCTCGGAACATTCCCCGCGCGCTTTTCTCAAAAACCAAATTTTTTCAAAAAAACAATTTTTTGGGGGGTTGCCGGGTGAAATTTTGGTGGAAAGTTACAAATTCGGATTCAGCGACCCAAAAACCATAAGTTGAGTCGAAATCCATAACTAGTATTAATTTTGCCAGGTAAAATCCCCTATTGCCTGGACGTAATAACTTAGTGCATGTAGCGCCGCAGTGCATGTTCAGAGGCAGCACTCCTTCTCCCCGTTCATCCTACGTCATAATGTCATATATCCTTTTTGTTGCAAATTTTGTCTAGTTTCTGAATTTCGTAATGCTTTTCACCTAAAACAATAAGAAATTTAAGTTAAAAACAACTATTTGGGGGGGGGGGGGGGATTTTGGGTGGAAGTTAAAAATTCGGATTCAACAACCCAAAAAACTTATTTTTAAGTAAACCTTTTAGAGAAAGTTCGGAGGGGAAATGGGAGGGCAAATGTAAACGTGTGAGTGGTTAAGTGGAATTGCGCAACTTAGCCCACGCAACACCGCGCGTATGTTCCGAGGCAGATCCCCCCTTCCCCTTCATCCTAAGTCATAATGTCATATATCTAATTTGTTGCAAATTTTGTCTACTTTCTGAATTTCTAGATACTTTTTCCCTAAAACAATTTTTTTAATAAAAACCTTTTTTGAGGGGCATTTTACCAAAATTTGGGAAGGGGGGGTTGCCGGGCGTAGCTCATAGGGGGCAGAGCCCCCCAGTATCTTAAAACATACAAAATTAGAAAAGATAAAATAGATAAATAATTTTCAATATTTAGCATAAAATATTTTCATTTAAAAAATGCAGATTATTAAGAGCTGTTAATAACAAAATACAATGATCTTTAAGATTTTGTCAAGTTGTGAAAGAACATTTTCTTGATTGGGGGAGATTATTCTTAAAGAATTTTAAAAACTAACTTAAGATATGAAGTTGAATAATACAGATTGCAAAAATTGAGTGCTAGTTACAGTATTTCAATAATGCCAACCAATCTTTTTTGTTACTTGCTGAATCTAACGGTAAAAATTTTTAACTTGGACACTTGGAGTATCATCAGAAAACAAAATAACCAGAAGTATTTGTATATTTAAAACCAATAATAATAACTACAGAACATTATATTTTCATGAAAAGGCATCAAATATTTATGGATTATTATATTATTAATCAAAAGTTTCTTCATGCGATTTTCAAGGTATCAATGTTTCACTATGTAGAACAGTTTACTCTTTGAATATACAACATAGCGTTACTAATAGATAATGTTTAAATTAGAAATTGATTTCAATTTTCTACTTAATTGACTACTATTTACTTTTAATATTTTCAAGTGAAGTTATATTTCTTATAGATACAATATCCAACAATGTTTATTTTATCAACAGATATGTAGTTGTATGCAATAGCAAATTATATATTAATCTGGGTTTTTTACAAAACAGATTTTTGCCACCCCTGATTTTAGGACCCTTCACAGAATTCCATTTCCTAAAATGAATCCTCCACAGAATTATATTTCACAAAAAGAACCATTCACAGAATTGTATTTTTTACACAAGGACAACATCATAAAATTTGCTTTATTTTCTATTCTATTAAAACAGTCCTTTCACATGTATTTAAATTTTTAACTGTGTATGTTGAACGAGACATTCATACTTTTTGTGGAAGATTCATATATAGAAATGTAAATGAGTCCGTAGGTAGAAAATGCATCCCCCCCCCCCCCAAAAAAGGATCATTTTTTTAAAATGCTACTTTTATTTTCACAAGTATTAGGGGACAAAAAATCGCAAAATTTCACAAAAACACCCTGTCAAAAATGTTAATAGAACAGTTAAATTTATTTTAGTAAAAGTAATGAATTTACTATAGAATATACATTTAGAAATTTACTATACATGCACATAAATATTTACTGCATACTTTCATTGCAGGGTTCAGCTGTACTCATATCTAATTCAAGCCAATTTGCAAATTCCTCAGCTGCGGACCTTCCGCAATGCCTACCTTGTAAGATAATGGAATTTGAAACTATTCCAAATTCTGAACAAAAGCTGTCGCCTTTCCTTTCATCAAAAATTAATTTGAATTCAGAATCAATCTATAAAAAAATTAATATACAATAAGAGATGCATTATAATATTAAATACAATTATATTAATAGCTATGATAATAAAAAGATAAAGCAAAAATTTTAAGCTTTTCATTATGATTGTCACACTACATGTAAGGATAAACCAAATCTCCTAAATTTCAAAGCATTTTCAAAATATTAGGAACTTTAAAAGCATCCTACCTTTATGAATTGCTAACTTGTGCAAAACTAATGTTAACCTTGAGAGATCTAGGTAAACTGTAACTTGTATGCAGGGGTGATTCTGAGTAAAAATAAATCTTTTGAAATTCACAGCAAATTATCTCAATGGTTACAATAGAGGGCGGGGGATCCTACTCTGGGGCTAATTATGCGATCCATTGACGAAAATCGCATGTTATATGCAATTCTTTGACAAAATTTGCATTTTACATGCGATTTTTTGATAAAATTCGCATTTTCTCCCGCAATCTTTTGCTTAAATTCGATTTTTTTCGCAATCCTTTGACTAAATTCAGGCTTTTTTTTGTCACGCTTTGATGAAATTCAGGCTTTCTTCCATCATCCATTGATGAAATTCAGGCTTTCTTCCATCATCCATTGATGAAATTCAGGCTTTCTTCCATCATCCATTGATGAAATTCAAGCTTTTTTCCATCATCATTTGATGAACTTCAGGCTTTTATCCATCATCCTCTGATGAAATTCAGGTATTTTATACAGTCCTTTGACAAAATTAGTGTTTTTTTTAAATCCTTTGATGATATTAGCATTTTTGTGTGATCCTTTTACAAAATTTGAGTTCTTTTTCAGCGATCTCTTGATGAAAAGCACGTTTTTTCCACGCGATCCTTTGACGAAATTCACGTTTTCCCCTGTGATCCTTTGACGGAATTTTCATTTTTCACTGCGATGCTTTGACAAAATTCGCACTTTCCCCATGATGTATTGATTAAATGGATTTTTTTGGTGCCCATTTGTCAAAATTTATGATTTTTTTATGTCTGAATTTTCAGACGGATGGCCGATATTTTAAAACTTTCATAACCGAAGATTTAAATTTTCGAAAAATTTAGAACAGAATCACCCGTGATTGTATGTTTTTATTTTTATTTATTTATTTTATTTTGCTAATTTATAGGGATGCACCGAATAGTGATTTTGGCCGAATGTCGAATATTCGGCCTACAGGCGAACCGAATTACCGAATATTCGGCTGGACAAATAATTTTTTATTTCAAAGGCATTAAAATATTAATTAAAAAATACATAATACTTAATACAGAAAATAACATTTGGATAAACAGGAGCTTTTTATAAGTAAACTTTATACTGAAAAAAAAATCTACTTTGAGTTACTTAAGAATAGGATAGTTATAAACTTTTTTAATTAATAAAATTTTAAATTTCATGACTTCATCTGTGAATTAAAGCAAATGAATATTTTCTTAATTTCTAAAACAAACATTTTAAAATCAAAGAGAAATTGTGAAAAAAATTGGAAGAAAAACTTCACAGGGTCATATATACTCTTTATTTGTCCGGAAGCGACTAAAGTAAAAATAAATAATACAATCTATACAAATGATGGCAACTCAGCAAGGAAAATTTTAAATGGCATCCTAGATTAGTCTCTGAAATTTGCGATCCTAAAATCTTTCAACAAACTTTTAATGGAGATAATGTGGTCAAGAAAATCTTTTTTTTTAAACATTAATTTACTAATTTTCTTAACTTTAATTTTACAAACAGCAAATAATGTAAAATTATTATTTTTTTTATTTAAATATAATTCTATTTATTTAATTGTTCTGGATATCATTATAAGTCGACAGTTAACATTAGAAGTTGTGCAAGGTTTTTTTCAGTATTCGGTGCGCCAATATTCGGTGAGATGTCCGAATACCGAATATTCGGTGCATCCCTATCCCTACTAATTTACTTACTGTACAATAAAGTGTCGTGTAATGTTTGCATCTTATAATACAGGGTATATACAATGATCCGTTTATATGTTTAAGTTAATAAGATAACAGATACTGTATGAACATTACTGAAATTGCATTTTTTAGCAATGTCTACATGGGGTGTCCATTACTGGAAATTGACTAATTACGTGTTCCAGTAATGGACCTAAAAAATAAATGATAATAAACCTAAAAAATAAATGAAATTTTGTAAATGGCCATTAGTATATTCATAAAATTTAAAGTTTTCTATTACTATAAGTTATCTATTACTATAAATCAACCATCTTGTGCGAGTTTTAATGCATAAGCTAAAACCTTTTACAATGTTCAAATGCACAAATACGTACAATACCATGACACAAAAAACCACATACGGCCGTTTCAAAGAGTATTCTTGGATCCCCTTTCTCAGTGTGATAAAAAAAATATTAAAAGATTAAAATGGGGTCAAAGAATCCCTCGGTTATAGACCCTGGCTATTTTTGTGATTCACCCCCGCGCCCCTCGCACTGAAGAAGGAGATCCAAGAATCCTTGAAACGGCCGTATGTAGTTTTTTGTGTCATGGTACTGTATGTGTTTCAGCGTTCGAAATCCTTGGTGGTCCGCTGGTCCGAGATCACTAAAAATTCAATCGGACCACAAATTTAAAAAATTTAGTGGTCCGAAGGACCAGTAACTAACAGTAACTTTTTCCCCTCTTTGACAGGTAAACGTAAATTTTCCCATCCCTGAGAAAACTGCAACCAAACATTACAATAAGCATAAAATTTGCATAAACACTTAGTCAGTTAAAATAAATAGACGGAAATAAAAAACATAACAATTTCAGTTTTTGTTTATGTACTATTTATTTAATTTTTAGCAAATTATAATTTTACATTTTATTATGCCGAAAATTTTGGGTAACTGAAAGGAAGTTTGGTTTATATTCTCGGCGGAGGAGAGGGGGGGGGGGTGTCACTCAAAGGGTTAAGGTACTTATATAATTTTATGTAGCAGTCCAGTAACGATGTCTGCAGACCAGTAAACTCTGATGTTTACTGGTCCTTGGGATCAGTGATTTTTTTTTAATCAATTCTACCGCTGAAAATAGTCAGGGTTGCAAAATCGCTAAAAAAAATGTCGGTCATAACAAAAAAGATGACAGACCATCAAGGGAGAATATGCAAGGGATATACAAAAACTCATTCAATTTCATTATAAAAATTAATATAAGGTTAACAGATAATATTAAAAATTCAAAACAATATTCTTGTATTTAATAACATTTGTTATAATACTTGTCCCCAAGCAGCATTAGCGATAAATACAAAATATTATTTTGTCTTCAAAAGCATCGGTAAATTAGAGAGAGATGGGGGAGGGGGAAGAGAAATTTGTAAAAAGCAAATAGTATAAAATTTTGTAATGATAATGATTCTGAGATTCATATAAATATTAAAATTGATCTAAGTCCAATAAAAAACAATGATGTTTTCAAAACAAAATACCAACATTTTCCAAACGTTATTTCTAAAAAAAGAGAGGGGAAAGGGAATTTGTAATATAGATAGTGAATATGAAATAGTAAAAAAAAAAAAAAAAAAAAAATTGTGCATGCATGTGGCAGTAAGTAAAAAATACTGCATGTATGAGCACTGCATGCCCATAAAGCAAAAATTCAAAACAATATTCTTGTATTTAATAACATTTGTTAATGCTTGTCCCCAAGCAGCATTAGCGATAAATACAAAATATTATTTTGTCTTCAAAAACATTGGTAAATTAGAAAAATTTCGGTTAAAAAAAAAAAAATCTATTCAATATGTCTTTTAACATTCCGCTGAAGCAAGTAACTTTTTTCCCTCTCTGACAGGTAAACTTAAATTTTCCCATCCCTGACAAAAACCGCAACCAAACATTACAATAAGCATAAAAACTTAGTCAGTTAAAATAAATAAACGGAAATAAAATACATAATTAATAATTTCAGTTTTTGTTAATGTACTACTTATTTAAATTTTAGCAAATTATAATTTTACATTTTATTATGCCGAAAATTTTGGGTAACTGAAAGGAAGTTTGGTTTATATTCTCGGAGGAGGAGAGGGGGGGGGGGTCACTCAAAGTGTTAAAGGTACTTAATATAATTTTATGTAGAGGGCCAGTGACGATGTCTGCGGACCAGTAAACTCTGATGTTTACTGGTCCTTGGGACCAGTGACATTTTTTAATCATTTCTACCGCTGTGTTTGTGCATTTGGAGATTTTAAAAGGTTTTAGCTTATCTATTTTCTATTACTACTCCATCAAAAATATTCAAATATTTCAAAAAAATTGAAGAATATATAAATTTATTAAATGAAGCCAGCTCATAGAATCTTCATTAAGATTTTCCCTGAAAAACTGCATAAACTTTGAAACATTATTTTCTGTTTAATGATTGATTTGATTAAGGGTGTCAATAATAATCCAGATTATAAAACATGCAAGAGGGAGTTTTGAAAAAACAAAATAATGCTAAAAGTTTATTGGTTATTTTTTTTTATAAACCAAAAACATTAAAGCGTGTCTACTACTGGCACATCTACCCTACATATTATTCAATCAGGAAGAAATTAAATACATGACAAATGCTAAAGTCAAATGTTATATGGTATTAAAATATCTTACAGAAACAACATGCATACATTTATACACTTAATAATTTCCAGTACGTATGAAAACATGTGCAACAGTACAGAATCAAATCAATTTCGAAGCTTTTTATCAGCAAATTTTTTTTTTTTTGGTGCCTAGGGATGCACCGAATATTCGGCCTACAGGTGAAGTGAATACCGAATATTTGGCTCATCGAATACTTTTATATTTCAAAGTTTATAGCCATTAAAATGTTAAATTTTAAAACAATTTTAGAAAATATTTAAAACAGAAACTTTTATTTTAATAAAGAGCTTTTTTTCAAGTAAACTTGGTACTTTTCGGTTAGCTGGCCGGCAGTATTATGTATACATAAATATGTATACATACATATTTATATACATATATACTATGTGTGTGTATATATAAAACATATGCATAGATATATAATGTATATATACATGTATGTATGTATATATATCTTATATCTATATATAACACTGGCGCCCAGCTAACCGAAAAGTACCGTAAACTTTATGCTGAAAAAAATCTGTTTTGAGTTATTCAAGAAGAGGATAGTTATAAACCTTTTTTAATTAGTAAAATTTTAAATTTCACGGCTTCTTCTGAGAATTAAAACAGATGAATAAAATTTTCTTAAATTCTAAAAGAAACATTTTAAAATCAAAGAGAAATTGTGAAAATATTATGCAGGATCATATATTATTTGTTGGTCAGGAAGAGACTAAAGTAAAAGTAAATAAATAATACAATGTATTCAAATTTTATATGGTGGCAACTTAACAAGAATAACTGTTCTACTCCCTTTGATTAAGCAAGGAAGTTTTTTAATGCATTCTACATCAGTGTCTGGAGTGGGAAATCCTTTTCAGAGATTGTAAACGTTGTTCTGAAAATCTTAGAAAGAAACAGATTATTTACGGGAAAATATTCAGAAACTTGCATCTGTACATAATTAATTCCTATGAAAATCCTTGTGATTGGTTAATTTTCTTAAATAATACTTAACAAACAGAAAATAAATAATGTAAAATCATTCTCTTTTATTTAAATATGATTCTGTTTCTAATTATTCTGAATATCTTTTTAAGTTGACTCTTAAACTTAGAAGTTGTATACGGTTTTTAATAAAATGTTTAAAAAGTTTTTTTTAGCCGAATACTTCGATATTCGGCATACCGAATAGCTTGATAATCGGCCAAACCGAATATTCGGTAACATGGCCGAATACCGAATAGATACCGAATATTCGGTGCATCTCTATTTATAACATTAATATTTATTTTAATTCATTAATAAGGAAGATTAAGAACTAGAATAATTCATTATTTGGCTGAGATAAATACAAAAGAATACAGAATATTTGTGAGATTAAACTCTATGGGTACGGTTATTTTCGAAGAATAACTAAATATGAGAAAAAAATTCTCTTATTTTCATTCTATTAAACGTATTTATATAAAAATCGTAATGCACATTATTTTAAACTTCATAATATGCTATCAATATAAAAACAGAATACTGAATTTCAAATCATAAAGGGAAAATCTTGTTTGTTTCATTTACTGCTTTTAACAAATGTTGCAACTAACTTTAAGAGGGAAGGGGGCGGGGAATCTAAATAAAAATTGGATTTCATAAACGAAGTGAAAATTTAAGCGCCAAGTAAACATTAAGTTGATTACGTGAATTTCATAGTCTAACGATTGCTATTATCATTTTTATATGAAAAATAAAGCATTATATATCAAAATTAGTAGTCAAAATAACAGAAAGAACAAATGAAGACAAAAACATTAATGTTACAATCATCAAAATGCCGAATGTGAAACATCGTGTATAGCTAACCCTAATCTTAAGACAACTTACAGAAATTGTGAAAACAATAAAAATATGGGAAAAAATTTCGACAACAACAAAATGAATGAACTTACTTTCAAAATTTTCGACGAATTCTTCCAAATTCCACTGCCGAAGTCTTTCGTTAACGTGATCGTCCATTTGCAACCTTGAGTAGAGCAGCAACAACAACAAAAAAAAGCCTCTACGCTTCCGCTTCTGCGATCTCACCTTACGACGGTTTTTAAATGTTCTTCCGCGGACACAATAAAAATGTAGTTCGCCACGTTTCATGTAATAAAATATTACTGACAGGAGCGCTTCATTCGAAATCATAAGAAATAGTGATTAATGTTAATAAATTGAACTACCTTGGTGAAATTTACCCCATTTAACGAATAAAAAGTAATTTTGTTTGAAACTGAGTATGGCTGGTATTTCAAAATTGAAAGCATTCGGTTTTCATATTTGAAACAAAAAGTTTCAAAATAAAATGAAAACATCGATTTACTCAGATTTGAAAGCGTCATTTTTCTCAGTGCACGTACTTTAAAATTACGAATCCGCTATTTTTCGTCAAAATAAGGAAAACCAAATAACACACACTTAAAGAGCGTACATTTTACCTTAAAAAATAACCCGCATTGTTTTCACTGATGCGGGCTAAGATTATTAAATTTGAAGAATTTGAATTTTTTGAAAAATTAAGCTTAATTTGAAGCAGTAATTTATTTTACATATTAATAATGAAATGGTTAATACTGATTCCAACATTTTATCACAAATTTTTGGAAAATAATAGCATATGTATAATATACTGGTTGAAAAATCGAAGTATCGAAGTGATAAATTAGAGCAAAATGGTTTTATCATTTCCCACAAATTTATTTTATTGCCACGGGAAATCGTATTTTTGTGTACGCTTCGCATATAACTATTTTGCATATTTCTAAGCATAAAGAGATGTCTTAATAAATTTAGTCTATCCGTTACTGACATATCATTTTTTTTTTATAAATTTAAAGGAAAAGTTCCTATTTTAAAAAATGCTTTTCATATCACAAAAAATACTTTTAATAAAATTTTGAAATTCCAGATATTGAAAATAATATATTGAAAATTAATTTAACTGAGTACGTACAATGTTTCATACATATGCCTTTCAAGAAAAATTTATATAGTTCTCATTTATACTAATTATCTAACAAATGCAAACTGTTTTCTGCATTAATACTTATACGCATACATCTAATATATATTATTGGATAATAGCACAAAATTCATTTTCTGTTTGCAAGAAAAAACCTTATTAACCCGGGAATGCTCACACATATCCAGGATATGAACGATTAACACTTTGCCACCAAAAAATTCAAACAAAAATCGTCATATTGACATTGCTCTCAAAAATAATTTGACGATTACTTTTCGAAAATTAGTTGTGAGAAATGTAATAACCGTGCCCATCCTGGGTATGACATACCCTGCGCGAGCAATCTCGGGTTAATAAAATTCTTTAACCCCTTAATTCTCGCTCCCGTGATATTCACGGGCTGTATCTTTTATTCAGATTGTTTGATTCCCACCAGTTTATAAAATAGTGTAATTGGCTTTATTATGGTACCATTTTACCTCTCATTAAATAAGGTGAATATTTCTTTTTCGAAAAAGTGGTGCCAATAAGGAATTTCAATTTTTAAACCGTAATTGAAAGCAACCGTTAAGGAGTTAAACTGTGGCTTCGAGGGAGAGGCTCTGTGATAAGTAAAATGCATCATGTTCACTGTTTAGTTACAATATTCGTTGGAAAAAAAAGAATTAAAATAAGGCGCAATACCCGAAATCCTGGTAAAAAATATTTTTCGATGTAAATATAGTCCGATTGGCTTGAAATTCTTAGATGTTATTGAGTATCACTATGGCATGTTTGGTATTGTAAATGAAGTCTGTATCCTTCACGGTTCATTTACAGAGACACCTAAAAGAATTCCCTTACATTATGGTCTATGGGGAAAAATCGTTTGCTCTGTATTTTAATGATATCACACTTTTAAATGTGCTGAAATTTATATACATCACTAAGGTGTACTAAGACACTTATTGTAGAATATGGTGTGCATAGAATATATCGTTCATTTACAGGGACGCACAAAAGAATATGGCTGAAGAATAAATTTAACTATTGAAGTCTATGACCAATAATTGCTGGGAGTGCGTTTGTAGTTGTGATAGGCGTTTTAAAATAGAACAATTTTTTTTAAATATTACTTGGTGTGGATACATTCTATAGATCACATACAGCGGTGCACAAAAGTTCTCAAGTACATTTCCGTTTATTCACGGAAACGGCTGAATGGACATTTTTAACTGTGCTATGCGTTTTACTGAGCTAACTTTTAGCATACTATGAAGTATACCTACAAATCCACAGCTTAGTTTAATATTTTATATCTTAAAAGCTGACGAAGTGTAAGTAAGATTTCAACATTTCACATAATAATAAATATACATTTTATAAATATTTTGACAATTAAGAAAAAAAAAGAATCATCGTTTAAGAAGAGCACAAAGAAAACAGAAGTTAAAATATTAATTTACAAAGTATATATTTTAAAAATACGAATAAATCACATGTCCATTGACTTAACATTACCGAAGGGAGTTTGAAAGTCGAGCGACATGTAACCTTAACTATTTACTGTTTTAAAATAACCCTTTTACACATTTAATGTTTTTTTTATTACATTAAAAACGAAACTATTTAAATTAACACATAGTTTAACACCAAGCTCTGACCTTTGTTAAACACGTAAGCCCTCTTTAGTTTCAATTCAACTATTCATTGAGCCACAAAAAAAATATATTTAAACATAACAACAATGCCAAAAAACAACAAAAAACCACGTCTTCTCAGAAAGAAACTTCCTCTTCAGAAGAGGCCAAAGAGAATCCAAAGATAGTTTCTTCTACATCAGAGGTCGTCAATCTTTGTACTATTTGATTTTTACAAATTTTATCTATGAATAATGATTTTTAAACCCATATATTATGAATTTCTGTTTTTCTTTTCCAAAAATCTGTGATAAAATTTTGGAACAATAATGTTGTACGTATTTGAATTTTTTAAACGTCTGCTTGCGCGTACACACCCAAACCTTTTATTATTAATATGTAAATATGTCGGGTGTACGCTGCAGAAACATACACAGTCCGATATATGGAGGATTATAGAAGTATTTGTGTATTCACAAAATGCAAATACTAACAAAGAATTTTTACAACTACCAAGAACACAAAGAATGAAGCGGTGGCCAAAAATTTTGTGTTTTTGAGTGTGAATTAATCTTTCATTTTTTTTTCACATCAAATATCATACATACAAATATCGTACAAAAACACCGTACAAGTAGAGAACAACGTCTTTCTTCCAACCAAAACGGATGCATACTATACTACCACTAATACAAAATATATAGCTATACATATAAATATATAAGGCTTCATAGACACACAATGGCTCACGGTCACATAGCTGAAGAATCCTTGTATATATTTTAGTAATCTGTTGTTACAACAAGACGAATACGAGACACAAAGTCCTAATAATTATTCTTAACTTGTAAATATTTTGATAAAATCAAGCTTTACTCACAGATCGTTTTGAAAGTTGCCAAATTACTGCTTTTCTACTGAATAATTAATTCTTGCTATATATAATTCCGTTGAATAAAACGTAGCAATAATATTGAAACTTTTATCTCCGATTTAACTTATTCATGCATTATTTCAAAATTTTTACTTTTTAAATCATAGCATTTATCCCTTTCAATTTTTTTTTCATGCTTTTGAAATTGATTACTAACAGTTACATCCGTTTTAATGTGGACAATTTTATGGAAATAGAAATGACTCCTAAAATCTTAATAACATTTGTCAAACTGCTAAAAATATGTGATTAAATTTAGGTTATCCGAATTATGAAAAGGAAAAGTTTTCATCTTTGGCTTGTTCAATGAAGCGAGTGTTACCGAATGTGACTTAAGAAACCGACCTCCTTCAAAGAAAACGAATTCTTTAGGATTCAAAATTCAAACACTCATTTCTATGTCTGGTCATGATATGCAGATTCAAACAGAAACATTTATTTCTGAGACATCCGTTGACAATTTTTGCGAGGTTTGAAATTTGTACCCCATACAAAACTTTTTAGAAGAATGGAAATGTGATAGATTGTTTTCATAATCATCGCTTTACAAAAGATATTGAAATCTATCTGAAAATTTTCTCTATCTTGTATATTATCAGATGTGTTTGCAAAGATTGTGAAATGTGAAAATGAAAAAAATTATGAAATACGAAACACATACTTTTAACATCCACTGCCAGCATTTAAAGGATAAATTAAAATTAATTCCAATTTTATATCATATTTGCATCAGTAATCCACGTGACTATCACATTAAATTGTGATAAATTTTACGTCACATTTTGAAACAAATTTACTTAAATATTTGTCTGTAAAACACTTATTGAGATTCATTATAAAATCTATGATATTTTTCGCATACGTAGCTCATTTTATTATTTATCGGTTTTTTAAGAAGAAAAGTAAATGACTTTTCCAAATTAACTTATGAAAAATAAGCTTGTGTTGGGGAGTTTTAAGTATATGCTGATTGTATCCAATTCATAAAATCTCTAGATTGTGTATTTGTATTCAGTTCATTATACTTTTCCTTATTAAAAATTTGAATTTCACTGAAAAGTAAATATGTCCTAAAATAACAAGATAAATATGTTAAGATTTATGGAATATTCTTTATTATGAACAAGAATGAAGCTTTAAAAAAAAATAAGTATGTGTTCGAAAAATTTGCCTGTCATTAATTTTACTTTTAGAATTATAAAATCCATTATTAAAAAAAATGCAATATTTAAAAAAATATGTATGTTCTTTATTGTCGATGCCATCGTATAACGAGGAATTTAATTATCAAATTAAATTAAACTTTACTAATATTTAGTTTATATTAAATAAATTTCTTTAGTTTTGAATTAACCATTTATTTGTTCTCAAAAATAAAAAAGACTTACAGTTTTAAATGATAATAAAATTATTTTAAATCAAAACTCTTATATATATATATATATATACTTATACATATATTCATGTTCAAAATGAAGAAAATTTTCAGATTTTGTCAATTATCTTCATAACTACCGGACAGATTTTAATGAAATTAGACATGTACATAGGTTGATATAATGCAAAAGAAATAACCATTCAACAGTTAAAATGCACACGCATGATCGTGCATCAGACTTATCAGCTTCAGAAAGTGTAAAACAGAGCTTACAGTATCGAACCAAAAAATGGGTTAATAGGAGGTATGGTTGCGTCTTACAGTTATACAGTTCTCACAGTGTGAATTCATACTGGAAATCAGGCAGTTTATGAGTCCTGGTGGCAGTTGGTCTCACTCCTCCCTCAGCGCTGTTTTCAGGCCCTGAGGGGCCAGGCAGGGGGCAGGCGGAAAGCAAGTTCCAATTGTCCTCCCCAGAGCGTCCCAGATATGTTCTATAGAGCTTAGGTCTAGAGTCACTTTCAGAAATTCGTCGACCAGATGAGCTCTATCTGGGTCCGCATTGTAGTCTATTAAAATGAAATCAGGGCCAACTGCACCCCTGAAAAGTCGAACATAGGGTACCAAGATATCATGCCTCCACCACACACCAGTCACAGAACCTTTGCCAAACACAGGGAGGAGTGTGTGCCAATCCTACATGTTGCTGCCCAGACCATCAAACCTCCCCTACCACAGTGGTCTCTTTCTAGGACTTTGGAAGAAAGGTAGAGGATATTTTGTATTCCTCAGATGAAAGTACGTCGAGAATTAGTGTTTAGGCTGGTCCAAAGTCCTGGTCCAAAGTCGATTATCTTTGCACCATGCTAAACGGGTTCTCCTGTTTGCAGAAGTGAACGGGACGCAGGCAGAAGGCCTTATTGCAAACAGCCCTCTGTCATGTAGCCTTCTGCAAACAGTAACATTGACACTCGGCTTCCTGTGGCCGCATAAAGGTCACGAGACAGCTGAGAAGCTGTTGCAGTCCTGTTAGTCTCGCTGTAATGGACAAATAGCGATCTTCGTTGGCCATCGTGGCTCTTGGATGACCTTGTCCAGGCTTTCTCTCTATGGATCCAATATTCTTAAACTGTTTTTATAAGTTGGACACGATGCTGAGCGTTACATTGAAGTCTCCAGGAATCTGTACTGAAGACTTCCCTGTTTCCAGTCTCTCCGCGATTCACCACCTCATTCCATCATCCAAACGTTGGTGGTTACTCATTTTTACTGTTTGCTTCTTAATTTCACCGAATGTCGCAAAAAAAAAAAAAAACACCAAGATATTCGACAATGTGTGCGAGCGAACAAAACATGAAAATTAACACACTCGCTTATAAAGTATGTTCCTGTACTCGCTCCATCCAAACACATGTGTACGCTTGCGTATCCGGCACTAAATAGTTGCATTTTTGTTTCGAAGCATTAGTTTTACCTTTCGTTAAGTACTTTTCATGAAATTCGACAAAATATGCAAATTCTCTTAATTTTGAACAGAAGTGTATATATATATATATATATATATATAATAAATTTGAATATATATGTGTGTGTGTGTGTGTGTGTGTGTGTATATAATAAATTTGAATATATATATGTGTGTGTGTGTGTTTGTGTATATATATATATATATATATATATATATATATATATAATTAGAGAAGGGCGTTATTTAACATAATAAAATAAGAGGTAGTAATACAGACGTAAAGCTTATTATTCCATAATAGAGTAACAAAAAGTCCCAGTTAATTTTGAAACTCCTAATATGCAAAGCATTAAAAAAATTTAAAGCTGGAAAATATTTTAGGAATGCATATTCACATAACATTGAAAATAAAATTACCGAAAATTGTTTTCTATCGTATAACTATCATCTTAATGTAAGACAAATAAAATATACTTTTTATGTGCATGGACGTACTTCAGTGGGTGGAAAATAATGAAGAATGCCATTATTCACATGATTAGACGCATGCAACAGTATTATGTCATTATAATAGTGGTAGATATACACATGTGTATCAAAGTCGTAGCCGCAAAAGCCACAATACAATAAGCTCACGTAAAAATAAATTGCAGAAAAAGATAAATCTTATTAAATTTAGTATTTTGCATTCTCAAGGGAGCGCATTTCAAAATTTTTGCTAGGGAAAAAAGAAGACAATAACCTTAATGTTGCTGGTAAATAAAAAGTGATGCAAAGCCGTCTTTTGAAATATATATATTTTTTAAAAGAATTAAAAAATTGAAAGAAAAAAATTAAAAAAAAAAATTAAATTAAGAAAATTGAGAAACACTTTTATACATTGTGGAAAGAGCGCTCATAAGCTTTTCGCCAAGGGCGCAAAATTAATTTGAGCTGGCTCTACATGAAACAATCATTATGAGATGGGAGTGCGCGACTAGTTTCTTATGTGAAGTAGTTGCTGATTCGTAGGTTTCTGAAACCATTAGCATGGTGCTGGGGGCAATTTTCTCGATTCCTTTAAAAGTTTCAAAGTTGAGAAATTTTTCAATTTTGTATTTTTTTATAATTTTGAATAAAGCTTTGTGATTAATAGACTGGAATGAAACTCTTTTAATACTTGCGACATTTTTAATGAGTACATATTCCTTTTATCACGCAAACGAGTTTGAATTGCAGTTGCAAAAACTAACAGTTTCTTTTCATGTTTTAAACTTTGTGCTGCATTCATTCCCTTTCTATCAGAAAAAAAAATAAAAATTAAAACAAAACGTGGTTGCCAGTATTTGTGCTTCAATCCTCATATTGCAATAATAGAGGTAGAAAGCTGCAATTTAAATGATAAAAAGCTATTTTAACAATTGGAAATACTTTATACGAAAAATATTGCATTATATCTCAACGTTTAAAACATGTTATTCAGAAATAAATCACACAAATAATTCAGAATAGCTCTCATTTTTCGCTCACTTTTGACACAGAAAAGAATACTCAAAAGCATTTAAAACGCTTTTGGAAGATTTAAAATATCGTACTACTAACTCTTGTGAAAGAAAAAACACTGGACTTTTCTTTTTATCAAACACCTGTCACTTCCATATCGAAAACGCTGATATCTCAAGAGATCACATGATGGATTCCGGGAAAAGCGATTAGTTTTTGTGCAATCATTTGATGGAACTGGATTCACGTACATTCATATTAGGAGAAATAAGCTTCATTGACGGTATGAATATTGCAGTTGGATCTCGTTTCGATGGTTGCAAAAAGGTTATTTCTTCTGTCAAGCATCTTGTAATGCTCAGAGATAAATAATTTTTAAAACTTAGAATTGTTTGTGTAGTGTGATTAATCCATATTTATTCATATTAATGCATGGAAATTGGAATCGGGGAAATGTTTTGTTAATGTAAAAGCATGCATGGGAGAAATATACTTATAAATATCGGTCACGTTTGTAGGTTATAAGAAAGCAAAGAGAGAATGTCAGATATCTTTGGTCACAGATGATATTCGCCCATTTTTATGTATGATATGGGTGTAAGTTTGTGACGGTTTTCCATCGCGCAGTTTTTGTTTTTCTTTTTTTTTTGATTCTTTGTTTTTATGTGACAAAGGGAAATATTTTTTATATATACAGGTTGCTTGAGACTTTTTTTAAGCAAGAGTTATTTCTTTTGTTATTTCTTTTATATTATTTCAATTCTTAATTTTTTTCATTACTGACTTTTTCTTTATTTTCTTTCTTTCTTCCTTTTTTTCTTTCCTTTTCTTTTATTTCAGTTTTTTTTTTTTTTTTTTTTTTTTTTTTTTGGGAAAATGAGAGCTGAAACCTTTTTTTTCTGTGGTCATATTTCATGCAAAGAGAGGGGAAAAGCATCGTATGATTAGTGCGCACAAGTATTAAATTTTAAGGCAATATGATAGCTGAGAACTTTTATGCTTTTTTCTTACCACTAAAATATAATAGTAAATTTTGCCTCATTTACTCGGCAAATTCTGCGATTGAATGAGTCAAAAATTTATTTTAAATTTTAGTGGTAACACAAAAGTGCAAAAGTTGGCAGCTTTGCTATGTAACTAATTTCAAAAAACATATTCAGAAACATCATACAATGATAATTTTGATATTAAATACAAATGATAAAAAAGAAAGCAAAAAATTAGAATATTTTAATTGATAAATTATTTCATTAAAGCTAAAAAAGTCAAAAAGATTTTATTACTGAATGCTAATTTTTTTTATAAATTATACTTTTATATTCCGTTCGATTAAAATACACAGCTAATCATATATCCAATCAATCAAAAAATTATTAGCGTATGAATTTGTGTTAGTAGTAAATTTAAATTTACCTGAATATATGAATTGTCATCAGATAAAGTTAAGACAAGTTTTATAGACAACTGTGACATTTGAAGTGACATTTTGAATCAAATTTGTGAATGTGAGAAACAATAAATAAGAACATTCTGTCCCCTATTCTCATCTAGAGCTGATTTCAGATGTCAGTTGCTGTTTGTGGCTGGGAGTGAGATGAATATGTGAATGCTGAATCTGAAAATTTTTATCTGATTTAGTAAAGATAAAATGTAATTCGATATTGCATAATTACCACAGCCCTTAAAAAATATGTTTTAAAGAAGCGATAAATAAAGTAAGAATAATTATTTTCGAAAGTTCTTCTGATCATTCGGCAATTTTAACTCTACGTTTTCAATCGCAGCCTTAAATCATTTAAAAATATTAATATATATATATATATATATTAAATTTAAGATAAAATATTGAAAATGTTACCCAAAAAGTCCAAAAAATATCGTTCAAGTGTAAAATGTTACATAAAATTTATGAAACTGCCCTACTTAAAAGAACAACAACAAAAAAATCCTAAAAATGAAAAAAAAAATGTTAATTTCAACAACTTTATAGGCTTTTCTAATGAATTATAAATTTAACAGGTTATTGCAACTTATTACCAAGCTGGTGGTGTAACAATGGAACATGCTAACGGAATGTAACCGTTTTTCCTATCTCTAATATTTATAAAGTTTGGACCTTGATTTATTTGAGCATTTTAAAAGTAACTATACAAACAATTTGAAAGATTAAAAATAGTCACCGAATTTTTCCAGAAAATTACAGAATTACTGATACAGAAGATTTATTGAAAATAAACTTATACATTGTAACGCATATTTGACAACTATGCCAACACCAAAATTGATGCTCATAGCAAGACTGGCAATTTCAACATTATCCTTTTGTATGAAATACATCATTTTATCAACTCAAACTTTTAAAGTAAAATGAATGAAAAATTCGGTCTATAAAAGTAAGTGTCAATGTAAAGAAAAGTGTTCATTTGGCAAATGATAAAATGATCAATATTTTTTAAATGAAAGGAGCCTTGATCATATGATATTTGGCTACAAAATGTTCATTATAGTATCTTGATTTTTGTTTGAGTTATCATGGTAATAGTGCAGATTTCTTTCAAAAAAATAAATTTTGGTGAAAAACGCATTTATAGTTTATTGTAAAAACATAGCTGACAGTGTTTTAAAAAATGCTATATATCAATATCTCCATTTCTACTTCACATAAAAACAACGAATACGGTTTTGGACAGGTTTGAATGTTGAGTTGACAAAGTTTGAATATCAGGATTTTTCATTAAAAAATCGCAGTATAAAGTAGTCGAGAAGTGAGTTTTTGAACGTAAGGGAATATTTTTTCCGCTAAATCTGATCTCTATGATGGCTATGTATTTTTAGAAATCTCTCTTTATTTTGCCATGTACAAGCTATAATGAATGGTTATGTCTGGAAGTTGCATAAGGTGGCCTTCAGTTTATTTTCAAAACTTTATATATCTGTGTGCATAATTCCTCGCCGTTATTTTGGTCTTATATTATTTATTACAGTTAAAACGCATAATCATTTTTTTATTATATACTTTAATATAAAAAGTTTAATATTTTTGGCTGTTTTATTCGAAAAATAAAAAGCAAACCATCAGATTTAAGGGGCATTTACTGAAATTACTGAAGCATGTAAAGTATTTTAACGAGTATTTCTCTGAAATATCTTAACAAGTAACGTATATAAAATATTTTTTAAACAGTTGTGCTTATTGAATTGGTTAAAATGCTGACTTTAGAAATTATAGTAAGCGATTCAGTTATAGAATGCATAGTAGGCATACTAAATCCGAGCGACTTCAGTTCTAATACAAGTTGAAAGTATCATTTTTATTCGTACAAAGATCTTTATAAAAGTTTGTGTTTTATTTTGTCATAAGAGGTCATCCACCCATTAACCTACCTACCATTTACCTACCATTTAAAAATTTAATAGTAACATAATAATTTTATTACATATTTCAGTTCCGCAAGCTAAAAAATACGGAAAGACAATTTTGTTTTATTAATTTTGAAGATTTAGTTAGCGATATCTAAATTATTGAAAAATTAGCCAATCAGCGTTAAAAAAAACTTCCAGTATTTAGAAATAATTCGAACAGTAATTTATGTATTTAATTACGTGGATTTTTAATACTATTTTATAAACACCAAAAATAACGCGCATGTCTATTTTGAATTAAAATGGTTTGCAAATATTAATTATTAATTTCGCAATTATGAAAAATATATACAGATAAACCTATGTGTTTTTTTTTTTTTTTTGCCATCATTACAATGAAAACGCCCCCCCCCCCCTAACCCGCCTCCCCCAAAAAATATTTTTCTCCTACTTTTTTTAACATTAGCTGTCAAGTTATCAACAAATATGTAACATCAATAACTTTAAGGTAACCTACTTTAGGTGAAAATCATAATCTTTATTCTGCCATTATTTAAAGGTTAATTACTGCAAGTCAACTAATATATTTTCCTATTTTATAATACGTGTTGTTACTCTCATTTGCAAATATTTGTTATATCATTATTTTAATACTTTAAGCCGCTAAATCAATTCTCAATTATTAACATTGTTTTCGAACATATTTTAACTCAAATTTAGGGTTTTTTTTTTTTTTTTCAAGAATGAACAATGAAACTATATACTTAAAATATATACACTGAAAAAAATGACAAACCTTTCTTAATCTAGGAAAATATATTATACAAACACGAACGAAAATAACGCCCTCTGTGTCCCCATGATTCCGAAAAGTGTCCTTTATCATTAGAAACCTCATAAACCAATATATTTTTGAGATTTAAAGAATCATTTATAAAAACAATCTTCTTTTTTTTTTTTTTTTTTTTTTTTTTTTTTGCTGCCACTGACTTTTTGGAAATTTTTCCGAGTACATTTTATGGTGCATTAATCAGTTTTCTCAAACCTGAATATCGATTTTTAGGATGCTATTAATTTTCAATTAAACATTTTCAGCTAAGTAACTGAATTTAGGCATGCAAGAGCAACTAATTAATGTTAATTTTAATATTAATACTAAGGCTGTTAATTTATCATTTTTTCTGAACATGAAAATGTTTAGAGAACTGATAGCATCTAAAAAAAAAACCTATATTTGATAGTAGGAAAACTGATTAACACGTTCACGTCGGCGCCTATATTCATGTTTTTCGCTGTGAGGCGGCGTTGGAATTCATGTTTTGTTTCATCTGGCGGCGCGGTACTTTAACTTATTCAGACACTGTATGTAATGACACGCCCCTCACATATTTATTAAATTGAACTCGAATATAACAAGCACAGATGATTGTGAATGTTTGAAAGTTCGTAATGAGTAAGCAAATTACTTAGAGAGATGATTTTATTGACTGCATATGTACGAATTTAATATAAAATGTTTTAAATCTAAAGCAATATGGACAACATGATATAAATGCATTTTCTGTAAGGTAAAAGCCACGCCCTTAGTCAATGATATCTTTTATCAATGAAAACGAGAATTCTCGCTTCCCGTCGTGAATGTATAAGTTTTATGATATTGAATTGTTTTTACTATTGAATTTTCGAACATTCAAGTGTGACCCACCTGTAGTGCATGCCGTCTATGGCATAGTCGAGTGTGACCCACCTGTAGTTCACGCCTTCTATTTAACATTGGAGTGTGACCCACCAGTGATGCACGCCGCCCGATGCGACAGTCAAGCATGACACACCGGTGATGCATGCCGCCCGATGGGACAGTCAAGCGTGACCCACCGGTGGTGCACGCCGGCGTGAATGTGTTAATACACCATAAAAACTACTCTGAAATATTTTCAAAAATCAGTGGCATCAAAAGAAACTTTGCTTTTATAAATACTTTTTAAATTTTTAAATTTTATTGCTTTCTAAGATTTTCTAAGATAAAGAACGCTTTTCGAAATAAGGAAAATTCAGAAGAAATTATCGTAGATTTTTATTTGTGGTTATAATATACGTTCCTAGATTAAGTTTGTTTTTTCCGTGAGATCTCAAATTCCCCTCATTAATGTTAAACCTATGGGCTTAATTTTATAATGATTTTATGGGCGTTTTTATAATATCTCTTCAGTAAATTAATATTTAAACTTATTTTTTTCCGTGTGCTGTTCTTAAAGGATGTCTCTTTTTTTGTTGTTGTTAAAATATTTCAGTATATAGAGAACATCCTTTAAAAAGAGTAAGGGAGACCGGGGTTAGTTGTTACAAATTTTACTTCAGAATTTATTGTGGCAGTTTGGTAAATCTTAAACTATTTTTGATACAATTTCAAAAATCTGCAATCACTCCTTAATTAAAATTACTGCCAGTTTACTTTATAAACTAAACAGACTTTTCAAAAATAAATATTTTTATTGAATGAGCATTCTGTAAAAATTTGCCTCTTCTTGGATTGGTTATGATACATCCTTGGGGTACGTTGTTACAACTGTATCCTTACAAGTCGTCGGTGTTACAATGAATACAAATATAATAAGCACCTGAGTCTTCAAGAGCCCAATTCTTGCATTCGGTGCATGGTATCCGATTTTCATTTGGCATCGAAACTGGATATGATTCACCACAAAGAAGACAGAAGTATTATCTTCTAAACTGAACGCGATGGTCGTGGACGCCTTTTTAGATGTTTCCATTTATTAAAGTGGAGTTTCCTTTTCCAGCCAAAAATTTTATAACTTGTCTGAATTTCTTGGAATTTTTCCATTCTTCTTTAGTTTCCAATTTATTTCTGATGGGCTTGTGTTTAGTCCGGTTGAGTGCCACGTCTTCATTCGCCGTTTTAACTTTTACATACCTCAGCTTTCAGGAATAGTCGAATGTCAGATGAATTGCAAAGTATTGGTTCGCTAAATACATGTTGCACAAGTTTAGATTTGGGAATACAAACGCAGCTGTTTCTTAAGAATCTTGATGAAGTGCAACACAGGACATTCATTGCCATAATGAATGTTTGTCATGAATTGCAAGTGGTGGTTGATGGAGGCGGCTTAATTTTATACACAATTGATTTTTCGGGTACTTGAGGCTTAACCAACCTCAAGAGAGAGGCTATTGGTACTGACAGGGTATGTATAATCTTTAGCATAAGAGGGAAGGGATTCATCTTCGGTAAATATGCTTCATTTAGTTGGGAAAACTCTCGAAACACGGGACCCTGATTGAATATTTTTAGGTGTTGCCGCTAGAGGTAACACCTCACGAACGTTTTGCGGAATGTTTTAAATAGACATTGTTTTTCAATATTTTTTAAGGGTAGAGATCACCTTCAGCAGCTCAATATTGCTTGATATAATAATATAAAAATATAAATAAAATATAAAATGTGTATCAGAATATAAAAAAATCTTGGAGCTGTAAATATTTCTGCAAATTAAACAATATTTTTGTGTAAATTGTAAAAATCTTTGTTTACGCATTCCTTTAAATATTGTTAATGAAAAATAATCAGAAATTAGTTTAATTATATACTAATTAAGATTTTCAAAAAGGTAGTTTGACATGCATGTGTTGCGCGCAGGATTATTAAAAATACATTCGATATATCCAGTTAATATTACATATATATATATTCGTAAAATATTGTACAATAACTTCAACCTAAACTAATAATCAAATTTATAGATGAAATCATTTTATCAGGCAATTAAACCATAAAATACAAAATTTATAATAAAATTTCAATAAAAATTTTAAAAAAATAACTATATTACAGGTACTTACTTAAAAATAGATAGAGGTTATAAAACTATATAAACTACAATATAATACAAAATATTAAGTTTCTACGTTACTCAGTTTTTGAAATAAGATACGCGCAATGTCAAAAATATCTGTTTTGAGAAAAAAGACTTTAAAGTTCAAGTTTACCTCGATTTGGATAAGTAACGCTCCCCTTATTTTATCATAAAACCGGTTCTAATTGGAGTATCATCATAAATTTTCTTTTTAAAGTTTTGTAACATATTATTCTTCAATAATAGACAAAAAAAAAACTTGACTTTTAAAAAAGTTTTTAACGTGATCTCTCCCCTTAAGCATCGAAGCGTCACAAGAAGTGTTGACATTTTTTATAAAGGGATCATAAATTGATCTTCCAAGGGGCTGAAGATTGTTAGAACAGTGTGGGGGTAAATGATAAAGTTATCACGACACTGGATGTAGCAAAATCAATTCCTTTGACAGGCAAGTGTGATTAAGGATTATCCGGCAATAATAATGCTGGTTTTCTAAAAGAGCATTAAGTGTACCTAACTAAGTGCTCGAAAAATTTCAAGTGCTCGCCTAAATTCATCCAGCCCGATTTGCTACAAGCAAGAAACTAAATCTTGTCACTGCTATTAACAAAAGTTCATGTGGTAGACATTTCTACCCATATAACTTATTTTATTAGCGTACCATTTTCCTTTTTTTCCCTCTTTTTCTGCAAAATCTTTAAAGAGTGCTAAATATTGCATTGAAATTACTTGGAAAGTGTATGAAGTGATCTAACATTCTGTGTAACTTCTATTGAACCACAAATTAATAAGGGAAGTTGTAAGGGAACAACTGTAGTAGTAACAACGTAGACTATGTAGAACAATATGTTGCTAATAAAATTCAAGAAAAATGATTTTATATTTACAAAAGATGAAGCTGCTAATCTCGAGCATTAAAACTTTTTACAATTGCGGTTGATTATTACAAGTAACAATGCCCCAATGTTGATGTAACATCCAACCCCATATGTCCTTTTTTCTTTAGACCTAACCTATTACCATACGTATATTTTCAAAATTCATAAGGCATAAAATATTTCTGAATAATGAAACATTTTAACAGTATATGTATCATAATTTTCTCCCCAATGCTTTATGAGCAAATAAGCATTAAAGAGTTTATGGAAAAATTACTAGTTCTCTAAAAAGACAAAAAATCATTCTTACTCCACAACGCACACAGCAAATCACTATGAACAAGAATATGAAGGACTAGCGGATTCTTTTTTGGTGTTGACACAGTTATATGCTGTCATTTATAGTTTTTGTGAAAAGTTTTTGTAACAATCTAGCCCTGTAAAACCAACCCCAGTCTCCCCTACACAGAAAAAAATAAGTTAATATTTTAAAAGCATGAATGCATTACGCCGAAAGGTTTAGCATTACACTCTAAGTAAAAAGGAATGAATATTCACTCAGGAGGAGTGAATACTCGCTCTATCGCAGAGTCAAAATATGCCCAACATCTTTAGAGTGACTATTCACTCTGAGCAAAAGTGAAATTTTTGACTCTCTGAAAGAGTGAATAGTCACTCCTGGGAAGTGAATATTCACTCTAAACAGGGGTGGATAATGACTTTTTCGGAGGAGTGACTATTCACTCTTGCTAAAGGAGTGCGGTTTTCCACCCCTGGTAGGAGAGAATAGTCACTCTTTCATAGGAGTGAATGTTAATTTTTTATGTAGCTGATTCTTGTTTTTTCTTTTGCTTTTATGGTCATTTTAAAAGAATCACATATTTTACAGCATGCAATGAAAATAGATACAAGTGTGGTAAAGGTTGGAGTAAAATACTTTATTAGCAATATTTATTTAATTCATAGTTTGTAACACTAATTGAACTTTTAAGGAAAAATTTAGTTAAAGTTACATACGAATTTAAATTAGATTACTGATAGTAATAAACTAAAATATTTTATTCCAATCTTATCCTTTGTGTTTGCTTTTATTGCATACCCTGTAAAGATATTACTTTTAAAGTTTTATTAATAACTTTTTAATAGGCGGATGTTATATGTGTAACAATGTTTGATTTGATTTTAATTTTTGTTTTAAATATAAAACCATACTTTTTCCTTAAATTATTGCTATTTTTGCAAAGTCCTATTGTTCTAAAATATTTTTAATTTTTCCATTTAAAAAACAATGCTTATAAACTAACATCTTTTTTTTAAATAAGTTCTAAGCATAATTTAAATATTAAGAATGTATATATGTATATTTTATCCGCTGTCATTTGCTTTCGTTTTATTTAATATGAACATGGAGTCTAAATTTTAAGTTCTCTGGAATATGTATATATTTTTCTTTTAACCATATCCCTTAACTTAATCATGATTTCTAATTTTCGTCAGTTATTGCTGAAAAATGAAATTAATATAATTCTTATTAATGAAACGACACGATTAGTCATATTTAATTAAAATTTTTTATTCGCGTAGATATTGTATTTTGTGAATATGAGCAAAATAGATTTTATATGTTTTATAGGAAAAGATTGACCTCGGAAATAGAAACAAGTTGGAATTTGCTCGTCAAACGTGGTAAATGAGGTGCGTTCGTACTATAACTAATTTTATAAATATTTTTTGCACCGCATATTGTACTGAATGTATATTTTAGTGAACTTTATAAGGGCATATCAGTTTCATTCTGTTCGAAAGACTGTAACATCATTAAAATGCACTTGAAATAATCTTTTCCCCATTGGCCTTAATGTAACGGAAAGCTTTTGACTGTCCCTGTAATTAAACTGTATATCCGATTTTCATAAAATTTGAAACGACTCGACAAAATTTTGCAACAATTATATAGGGTAGATGTGCCAGTGATGGACACCCTTAAGGAATTTCTTAATTTTTTTTTTTTTATTAATAGTTATAATTATTATATTCCAGTTTTTTCAATATTATATTAATCTATAAACAATATTTAACCAGTCTTATAGTCTCATTTCCCAATATGAATCGAAATTTAATTTTAAATCACAGAAATATATCAAAACACCCAAAAGCCCAGTAATGGACACCCTCTGGCCCAGTAATGGACACCCTCTGTTCCAGTAATGAACACCCTATAAAAAGTAATAAATATTATTGTTTTTATGACAGTATTTAGAACCAGAATTTAATGAATACATACTAATGAAACAAAATAGTTATTTTCAAATAAATTTAACAATAAGGATACCAGTAATTAATAAAATATTTGTGATAATCATTTACTGTTTGCATCAATTATTATAATTATCAAAAGATCAATATTTTAATTATTTTAGATGGATAGTTTAAAGTACTAAATATCAGGCAATTACAGCTATCAAATTATTGAAATTGTGGGGGATTTAAAAGGTAATAATAATTTTAAAAAAGCTTTGGAATGTTAGTGTTTAGTTTTGTCTCGCTATTTTTAACAATTAATCTTCCAGAGACTACTTGATATATCATTTATAATAATTAATATTACAAGTATGAAAGAAATGATATTGTGAGTCGAATATTTTAAATGCTAAGTAAAATAATTTCAAAATAAAACTGTAGAACTGATGTTTGAGGCCACTGATCTGCAGATTTACCAGTTTAATGAATATTGCCTATAAATTAAAGAATATTACTTTCTTTTCTTTTTTTTTCTTTTTTTTGAGGTGAATAAGGAAACATTTAAGACAGAAAATAGATTTTTAATAGCTTCTGTAACTTAATTGTTTTTATTTAAACGGATAGGTATTAAGCCCTATGAGACCCTCTTTGACTGTGCTCTTAAACAATATTTTCTGCTTCCTAGCTGGTTTGATCGCCAGATTTTAAAATAGCAAAGTATATATATATATACATAAAAAAAGAATAAAATATTCAAATTTTATTAATCACATAAAATAACTTAAAAGCAGCTATTTATATAAGTTTTGGTGGAAAATGGCTAAAAAACAGCAAAACTTTGAAACATTATTTTCTGCTTCTTAATTGGTTTGATTAAAAGTGTCAACAATAACCCAGTTTTATAAAACATGCAAGGGGAAATTATAAAAAATTAATTAAAGTTAAATATTTATTAGTTAATTTTTTATGAACCAAAAACACCCTATTTAAAATTTCAGACCATTCGGAAGGCTGTAACATCATTAAAATGCACTTGCAATAATTTTTTCCTATTGGCAGTAATGTAACGGAAAACTTTTGACTCTCCCTGTAAATAAACTATACATCCGATTTTCATAAAATTTGAAATGACGCGACAGAATTATGCAACAGTTATATATTTTAAATTTCAAACGATTCGGTTGGGTAGTTTTTGCGCTGTTATATGCGGGCAGACGGACAGACAGACAGACGGTCTGAACGACGACTATAGGTGCTACGTATTTATATAACTACGAAGGCACCTAAAAATCGATTTTTACTTTTTTATATAAATAAATAGTTTAAACTTTTGTCTTTCCAACGACGTGTCACACATGTTTATATATATAAGAAAAAAATAAGTGTTGAAATTATTCATTCTTTCTAAGAGTACTTCACAGCTTAATGGCCGTTTAAATCTTTAATTGACTTTTTCTCAAAACTTGGATTTTTCATGTTTATATTCCTTTTTTAGGTGCGTTCGTAATTATATAAATACGTAGCACCTATAGTCGTCGTTCAGTCCGTCTGTCCCAGTGTTGATTTCAGGGGTTGGCCCGGTGGGGACATTCCCCCCGGAGCAATGAGATGTCCCCCCCCCCCGAAAGATTTTTTATTTTTTATTTTCAATGGTCAAAAAGTGCAATCCCCCCCCCCCCACCGGAACTCTATAATCTCCCTCCCGGAGAAAAGTGTCTGAATTCAACACTGAGTCCGCATAAAACAGAGCAAAAACTACCCAACCGAATGATCTGAAATTTTAAATATATAATTCTTGCAAACTTTTGTCGAGTCATTTCAAATTTTATGAAAATCGGATGTATACTTTAATTACAGGGACAGTCAAAAATTTTCCGTTACATTACGGCCAATGGGAATAAATTATTGCAAGTGCATTTTAATGATGTTACAGCCTTCCGAATGATCTGAAATTTTAAATATATAATTTTTTCAAAATTTTGTAGACTCATTTCAAATTTCAGGAAAATCGGATGCATAGTTTAATTACAGGGACACTCAAAAGTTTTCCGTTACATGACGGCCAATGGGGAAAAAAATATTTCAAGTGCATTTTAATGATGTTACAGCCTTTCAGAACAGAATGAAATGGATATTCACTTATGTATTGCACTAAAATATACATTCAGTACAATATGCGGTGCAAAAAGTATTTCTAAAACTAGTTATAGTACGAACGCATCTTATTTGCCACGTTTGACGAGCAATTTCCAACTTGTTTCAATATCTATTAAACTTAAGAACTCAGATTTTTTTTAATACTTATATTACGTTATATTGTATACTTTAACACAGAGATTTAATGATTTGTTGAGAATTATTTATTTTAGACAGTGAAATCTTACCAAAAATGCTAATTTAAAAATGACTTTCAATAAATAATTAATAATTAATTTTGAATTTCACTTAGAACGAAAATGGTCTGTTAAAATACGTAAAGCATGTTATTCAAACTACTCTAAAAAATCTAGACCTCTATCTTTCACCATCTCTGAGAAAAAGGTACATAAAGTTGGTGAATTTAACATGGCGGAGATACGGCTTAGCCGGTCCCCTTAAAACAATTACATTTCAGCCCGCTACATGAAGAAATCTCACAATCACTTTTGAATACTCCACGATCAATCTTTTTCTATACAACATACATCAATTTAGCTCATAATCTTGACATTCCACATATCTACACGGATAAATGCTTAAAATTAAATAAGACTTACCTCTATTTTATGTATTCCATAAAGAATAATTTTAATGATATCCTAATCTGTTAATTTTAAAATGGCGGACGAAAAAGTGATCATTTTTCTTATCTTTTAAGGGTGTCGTCGCCTTGCTGTTCTGATTGGCTAATAAGTAATGGATACGTAAGTCACACTTTCAGGAGTGAGACATTTCACTCCTTTCTAGAGAGTGGAAAATTCCACCCTTTAAGGAGTGTATTTTTAAAAAATTCACTCCAAAAAGAGTAAAAATGCTTGTCACTCTTTCAAATAGTGAACTTTTCACTCCTCCCAATTTTAGAGTGTAGCGAAGGGAATTTGAGGTCCCACTGACCAACAGCCTTAAGAAAAATCTGTCTTTTTTTACAGTGTAAGGCATAACAAATCAAATGAAATAAAGTAATTCAGAGATTCACACTGAGACTTTGAAAATTAGTATAAAAACAAATATGTGTATTGCCTCTCAAGAAAGTTTAACTTGAACGGGATACAGAAAATAATAAACGACATACATTTGTTCAAACACCTATATTCCGCGACTTTTTGAACTAAAGTTAAGACTATCGTTCGTTTTTTTTTTTTTTTTTTTTTTATTTATTTTTTTTTTGTGTGTGTGTGTGTGTGTGTGTGTGTGTGTTTGTAAATTCATATTTACAATATAAAGATCAGTAAAAAATTCATTATTCATCCAGTAAAAAATGAAGTAACGTTTAAAAACTGCCTTACTGGCAGATGTTAGCAACCCGTCCAAATTGCTAAAATTAGTAAATACTGTTTTTGCACGAGCTCCATTTACGCAAATTTGATTAAACACATTTTCTTTCTTTGAATTTTTTGTTTCCCGATTTGTTTCGATTTTACATGATCCATTAAATTAAATAAACGGTCGATTGCGTATATTACTCGCGCTCAGAGGGTTCCGTACAATAAAAAGTCCTTCCGGGCAGTGCCGGGAGGAATAGGTAGCTTTCAAATTCCTTATTTTTAAAAAGCAAGCTTATATTATTCGAACACACGAAGCTCAATTTAGTGGAAACCGATTATAGGCGATTCAATACTAATTTTTATCAATACTAAATCATTATGAATGAGAATTTTGCGAAATCAGTCAGCTTTATCCAATATTTCAAATGAAAATCAAATTTCAAAGTAATTGCTTAAAAGACGCAAAGGCCAACATAGTGAAAAAGATTCCAAGCCGGGACTCGAACCCGGGCCATCAGTATAGCGAACTGACGTTCTACCGACTAAACCACTTGGAACGATACCCAGCAAGGAAAATTTCTCACTATTATATGTTGGCAAGGCTACAAACGCAGCACAAGATGGAATATTTTACCATGAGCCACCAACCTGGGGCAAACACGGAATATAATTAAATCCAGCATCGATAGAAACTATATTAATACATGGAAATTATTCCAGAGGGAAACATTCGCCTTGGATACAATATTTCAAATGAAAATCAAATTTCAAAGTAATTGCTTAAAAGACGCAAAGGCCAACATAGTGAAAAAGATTCCAAGCCGGGACTCGAACCCGGGCCATCAGTATAGCGCACTGACGTTTTACCGACTAAACCACTTGGAACGATACCCAGCAAGGAAAATTTCTCACTATTATATGTTGGCAAGGCTACAAACGCAGCACAAGATGGACTATTTTACCCTGAGCCACCAACCTGGGGCAAACACGGAATATAATTAAATCCAGCATCGATAGAAACTATATTAATACATGGAAATTATTCGAGAGGGAAACATTCGCCTTGGATACAATATTTCAAATGAAAATCAAAGCCATAGATGCCGTATGTTCCCTCAGCTGTTGTTGTTTTGAATTGTTTGGCGATATTTTGTTGGCGTGTTGGCGGTGTTTACGGATATGACAAACTTGATATGGAAACCCCGTGTGACGTATGTGTTGTGACGTGTCGTGCTCTGGCAACTCCTGAGAAGCTTAGATTTTGTGGATGTAGCGATGTATTTTGATTTTGATATCGTGTTCTATGGTTGTCTTTTTATTTTTATGTTAAATTTATTGGATGTATTTCATTGACTATAGTTTTTGTAGTCCCTTTGAACGCTCTTGCTGAAGTAATTAAGAAATATGAGGAAATTTTGACAAGAAAGGGAGGTTTGTTTATAGCGTGTCAATGCGTATTAAGCCTATTTTGGAAAATGACGGCGGTGTTATATTTTGTGCTGTAGGTTTCAAGAAAGCAGATGTCTGTTAAGGTATGTTGATAATTTTATGTATATTTTGTTTCTTTAAGAGTTTTTTACATTTTGAGATTGCTACAAAACGAGAACTACTGAATTTTGAGAATGCTATACCGCGAAAAATGCTGGATTCGGCGATGTTTTTTTTTCGGTAAATGAGCGCGAAGCGCTCATTCAACTATTGCTGATTGCCACTTTAGCGAGTTTCGTTTTTT
Source organism: Maratus speciosus (assembly GCA_963932465.1). Taxonomy (NCBI): domain Eukaryota; kingdom Metazoa; phylum Arthropoda; class Arachnida; order Araneae; family Salticidae; genus Maratus; species Maratus speciosus. The sequence goes on along the minus strand of OZ010787.1, from coordinate 335,144,995 downwards.
AGGTATATTTTGCTGCTTTAAGAGTTTTTTACATTTTGAGATTGCTACAAGACGAGAACTGCTGAATTTTGAGAATGCTATATCGCGAGAAATGCTGAATTCGGCGATGTTTTTTTTTTCAGGTAAATGTGCGCGAAGCGCTCATACAAGGATTACTGATTGCCAGTTTAGCGAATTTTGTTTATTATTTACATTTTATTTTCGTTAAGCCAAACATGCGTATAAACAGGTGATTGGCGACATTTACTACTTGGCGGAAAAGGGGTTTTCACGCCAAGAAGAATTCTAAGATGGCGGCCGGGGGGAACTTATGACATCTGTTCCAAATCAAATTTCAAATTAATTGCTTAAAAGACGCAAAGGCCACGGCTTGGAATCTTTTTCACTATGTTGGCCTTTGCGTCTTTTAAGCAATTACTTTGAAATTTGATTTTCATTTGAAATAGTGTATCCAAGGCGAATGTTTCCCTCTGGAATAATTTCCATGTATTAATATAGTTTCTATCGATGCTGGATTTAATTATATTCCGCGTTTGCCCCAGGTTGGTGGCTCACGGTAAAATATTCCATCTTGTGCTGCGTTTGTAGCCTTGCCAACATATAATAGTGAGAAATTTTCCTTGCTGGGTATCGTTCCAAGTGGTTTAGTCGGTAGAACGTCAGTACGCTATACTGATGGCCCGAGTTCGAGTCCCGGCTTGGAATCTTTTTCACTATGTTGGCCTTTGCGTCTTTTAAGCAATTACTTTGAAATTTGATTTTCATTTGAAATATTGTATCCAAGGCGAATGTTTCCCTCTGTAATAATTTCCATGTATTAATATAGCTTTATCCAAGTTGCTTTTATTTAAATTAACTTATATTTGGTTGCCAAATTTGGCAATATCTTGAAGTTTCTGCCATTTTAAGACAACATGGTGGATGAGGTTAACGAGTGAACTTCGTCGAGACCTTAGTAATTCCTGTGCACATGCTCACTTACATCAGAATCGGTTGATATATACAAGTGCTGTCGAAGGCAAAAAATCAGATTTTTCAAAATGTCACCCACATTAGAAATTCAAACTGCTATATCTGAACCTTTTTTTAAAATAAAGACAAAACAAAAATTGCTCCGGAATCCTTATACCATGGTCAAACACTTAAAAAAGAAACCTTTTTCAATTTCTAATTTTTTTGCACCTCACTTTAAATATAATTTTTTATTTAATTTAATGGCCTCCACTTTGAAACAAGATGGCTGATGAAGCTGGCCAGCGAACTTGGTCGAGACATTACGATATACAATCCACATGTCCTTCTTACATCGAAATAGGTTAATATATATACGCGTGTTATCACGTGACAAATATCAGATCGTTTCAAAATGTCAGCCATGCTAGAAATTCAAAGTGCTATAATTCAAACATTTTTTAATATATATACGAAACAAAAACTGCTCCGGAATCATTCTATCAAGGTTAAACACATAAAAAAAATCTGTGTCATTTTTCAATATTTGATAACTTATTTTAAATTTTAAAATATTTTTCTTTAATGGCAGCTCTTTTGAAACAAGATGGCGAATGAAGCTGGCCAACGAACTCGGTCGAGACATTGGTATGGACTATGTACACACCAAGTTACATCCAAATCGGTTCATAAATATGCCTGTTATCACGTGACAAAAATCAGGTCGTTTCAAAATGTCAGCACAATAGACATTCAAAATGCTATAACTCAGCCTTTTTTTTAGATATAGACGGAAAAAAAACTGTTCCGGAATCTTTGTATTAAGATCAAACACATACAAAAAAAATCTTTTTCATTTTCTAAATTTTTGGTACCACATTTTAAATTTTAAATTTAAAAAAAAAAATTTAAATGGTCGTCATTTTGAAACAAGAAGGTAGATGAAGCTTGCGAACGAACTCGGTCGAGACATTGGTACGTATTATGTATACACCAAGGTACATCCAAATTGGTTCATAAATACGCCTGTTATCGCGTGATAAAAATCAGGTTGTTTCAAAATGTCAGCCAAGCTAGAAATTCAAAGTGCTATAACTCAGCCATTTTTTAAGATATAGACGAAACAAAAAATGCTCCGGAATCTTTGCATCAAGGTAAAACACATGAGAAAAAATATTTTTCAATTTTCTGATACCACATTTCAAATTTTAAATTTTTTTTAAAAATTTGAATGGCCGCCATTTTGAAACAAAATGGCGGATGAAGCTGGCCAACGATCTCGGTCGAGGCATTGGCATGCACTATGTATACACGAAGTTACACCAAAATCGGTTCATAAATAGGAGAGTTACAGTGTAACAAAGAACAAAGATCAGATATATATATATATATATATATATATATATATATATATGGGCTGTTTAATAGCCTCTGCTTATTAACCAGGAGAAGACCCTTTAATTGCCTTCGAGGAGGACTTAAAGGAATCGACTGGGAGCGGAGACTTAATGTCCAATCCGCACTTTCCACCGGTACAGCCTGTTAGTACCTTTGCCTAGTGCATGGGGGAACGAACGCGGATGGGCTTCCTCCAACCCGCTTGGCCAGCGTGGAGGAATTTGGCCACCAACCCCCCTTATTTTACCATGAATTCACAAAATAAATCACGGACCTTAATTCCCGGCGGTCTGGATGTTCCTGGTTACGGCAGCGATCAGAAAGACATGAAGACATAGGGTGCTAAGAATAACCGGGCTCGGCTAGGCTGCCATAAGTTGATGACCTTGGCTACGTATAATGGACGATCCCTATCTTCGGAAAATCGTTTTCAAGAACTTGAAGAAGAATTAGAAAGAATCAACTGGGGCATCCTAGGATTATGTGAAGTAAGAAGAAAAGGAGAAGAGAAGATAGATCTTGCCAGCGGACATGTATTATACTACAGAGGCACAGAAGATGGAAGAACAAGCGGTGTAGGATTTCTGATTCATAAAAGGTGGAAGAATCACATCGTAGAATATGATAGTGCATCAGATAGAGTTGCAAGGTTAGTAATACAAGTGTCCAGAAGATACAAGCTGCAAATTACCCAAGTTTATGCACCAACAGTAAGCTATACTGATGAAGAAGTTGAGGATTTCTATGAAGAAGTAGCTTCGATGCATCAAAAGGGAAAATGCTACATAAAATTAATAATGGGAGACTGGAATGCTAGAATTGGGGAAAAAGAGAAAGGTGAGTTATCAGTAGGAAATCATGGATATGGGGTGCGAAATGAAAGAGGAAACAGATTGATTGAGTTTGCAGAATGTGAACAGTTGTATATCATGAATTCATTTTTCAAGAAAAAGCCACAAAGAAAATGGACATGGAGTTGTGCAAATGGCTCAACAAGTGAAATCGACTACATCTTAACAAACAAAAAGCATCTTATTCAGGATTGCAGCGTTCTCAATAACTTCAATACATGAAGTGATCACAAGTTGGTTAGATGCAAACTGCTGTTAAATACTAAAGTGGAAAGAATGAAGCTTTTGCAACACTCAAAGAAATCAATCGATATAATAAATCTCCAGAAACATAAAGAAGAATTCCATTTGAAACTTAAAAACCGTTTCCATGTACTTCAATCAGCTTTAGAAGAAGAGAAAGATGTTACAGTAGTGAACAAGAAACTAACCAGTACTCTACAAGATATTGCAAAGAAGATAGCCGGCGATGCACAAGTAAAGCAGACAAAGAAAATAACAGAAGAAACAAGAAGATTGATGAAGAAACGCAGAGAATTTAAAATGAAGAAAAACGATCCTAAATCAAGAGTTGAATATGCTGAATTATGTAAAACGGTAAGAAAATGTGTTACAGAAGATATCAGAAAATTTAACTCTGATCTTGTCAAGAAAATTCTAGAAGATAACAAAAGTTTAAAATCAGCTAGGCGAAAACTTTGTGTTGGAAGAAAAGGTATTTTTGCACTAAAGAGGGCAGATGGAACAATCACCAAAATCAATAAAGAAATAGTACACATTGTCGAAAAATTCTATAACGATTTATATAAATGTGAAGATCAGAGGGAAATCAACTTATGTGATCCACGAGAAAACTTAACTGAAACCGATGCCATAATCCCAGTGACGACAGACGAAGTTTCACAAGCCATTAAATTTATGAAAAAAGGTAAATGCCCCGGAGAAGATGGAATTACAATCGACCTTATCAAAGAAGCAGGAGAAGAATTTGAAAAAATGCTATCCTTACTGTTTTCCAAATGTCTCCAAAAGTCAGATGTACCAGAAGATTGGAATAATGCTGTGATGGTGCTACTTTACAAGAAAGGAGAGAAGGAAAACATTAAAAACTACCATCCAATCAGCTTACTGTCAGTGATTTATAAAATTTTCACCAAAGTTTTAACGACAAGACTTGAATCAGCTCTGGACTCAGCTCAACCTAGAGAACAAGCAGGATTCCGAAGTGGATTCAGCACAATGGATCATATCCAAACGGTAAGGGAACTCATAGAAAAACATAAGGAATATAATTTACCTCTTTGCCTTGCCTTTATTGATTATGAAAAAGCATTTGATTCGGTCTACATATCAGCAGTAGTAGAATCTCTGCAGGACATTGGTATAGACAAACCTTACATCAATACCCTCATAGCATGCATGGTCACGGTGACGTCGTTGTGACGTCACTGTAAGTCACTGTGGTCACGTCACATCTGTGACCAAAATGCCACCCCTCAGTGATGTCACATTGTGACTGAGATGTGAACTTCTTAGAAAACTTTAAAAAATTACGAAAATTCTTTAAAACATGTTATTTACTGTAAAATTATGTTTTCCTGGCAATTAAAAAAAATTGTGAGGTCACTGTTATGTCACTGCTATGTAACGTACGTCACGTCACATGTGTGACAAAAAAACCACCATATTGTAAGTCACAGTGTGACAAAAATATGAACTTCAAAAATCTTTGAAAATGAAGAGAAATATTTTAAACAGTCACGAGTTACATGGCATAAGGAATAAAATATATTAGTGGATAGCAAATGGTAAATTCTCTCACTAAAGGGGAGAGGGGGGGGGGGCATAATAAATAAAGTGCACGATACAATCATTAATAAACTAAATTTTCAGGCTATATTTTATCAATTTGATATCTAAGATAGTGAATGTATACTTTTTCATGATTTCAATTTTATCTAGCATTTGGATAATATAATTAGAATTAGGAATATTAAATTTATACACTTTACATATTTAGTTTGCTGGGAGGAAATTTATTTATTTATTTCTTTTTTACCGACCAGGATTATTCGAAACACTTCTGTGGTTTCAAAATAAAAAATTTCTATTACAGTTAAATCTGCACCTTTTAATGAGCACGTAGAAAGAGTCTTCAGAGTTTAGTCATCTATGCATTTCTTGCTTTAGAATATTTTTATAATTTGTATTCAAGTCATAAATTCTACTTCTTTCAGACTTTTTAAATAAAATTAGCATTTTCCGAAAATAAAAGAAATATACAAAATTTGTGCAAAACAAACTTTACTTAAAAAAAGGGGGGGGGGTCGTTATTACCATTAAATTTATTTTTACACCTTTTGAAAATTTAAACAATGGTATATCTAATAAACTCTAATTATGAATATTATTATTATAATTTTTTAGAAAAAATGAACTTTACAATACATTTTAACTTGTATTATTTGGTACGGATAAAAAGAAAAGGTTAAATATTTCTTCAAATACAAAATTTTAATTAACCATACTTTCAGAAAATTACTGCGCATTCAAGTTTCATATCTCTTGCATGCAAAAACAAATAATCTGTACCAGACCATCTGCTTGAAAATCGTCTGCCCACAAAAAAATAAACATGAGAAGACGCGGGAAATAAATAGTTCACTGTTTTTAGAACATCACCTTCTCCACGTCTACAACACTTTAAGATAAGGAAATGACCATTTTTGGATACACGGATATTAATAGAACGTATATGTAAGTTTTATTTAATTTAAATATTTTATTCCTGATTTGTACATATGAGTTAAATAGTTTTATGTTATATTTGTAAGAGACTGATCTTTAACTGTTAGAAGCGATATTTTAAAATTCGATAACTGCAAAGAAAAATATCTTAATCTGCCATCGCTTGAAAAAAAAAACTGCGCAGAGACTGTGCATGCCTACATTCATACTGGAATTAATATAAACATTAATTTACTCTTACTTGAGATTGAAAATGTATGGAACGACAATGATTTGGAATTATTTTATCGGCTTCTTACTATTTTTGATTACTAACACTTATAGTTATTATTATTTTGGGGTTAAATATGATGTTCGATTATCATAAGATTACGAAACTGTTTCAGATTAGAAATTAACATTATACTGGGAAAATGTATCTTTACATATTACAGTAGTGAAACATTTGAAAGAATTTTCTTTTAGTGCTAATAATATTTTAAATTATCTTTCAAAATCCTAAATCTTCAAACCAATGTTTTCAGATTTAACATTTGCCGAAATTATAAAATAATAGGAATTCCTTATACCATATCGAAATATTTTTGAGATATTGTTAAATCTAATAATGCATTTAATTTATCTATTGAGTTTGCTGTTGTTTAATAGTACAATTATAAATCCTAATTATTATTTTTAGTGTTTTTCAAATTGGTATATTTATTTTTTTAAATTGTATGTAAGCATTTTTTCTGTTTGTGATTTTAATCAAACATTTAATTATAGACATTTTGAATCGGTTATTAAATTTTCTTCTATTGTAAATTCATTTTCTACGTTTATGATACGCGTAATTATTGGCACTAAAAAGTAAAATATGATATTTAAGCATTGAAACAAAGTGTTTTTCATGCCCGATGGGAAGTTATAGATTAAACTGCTTTAGTATATATTTTTTAAAAGTTCATATAATACAGGATACATAATATAGGACACAAGTTGAAAAGTGCTTATGACTTCAGTTTGTCTCTCCGTCTGTCCGTCTAGCAGTCTGTCCGCACTCTAACTCTCGAAAATATACTCGGATTGCCGTGAAATTTTTGGATGTTATTGACGTTTACCATAGCACGGTACCTATTTGTAATGAAGTTTGTAGCATGCTTTGTTCATTTACAGGGACAGCCAAAAGTTTTCCGTTACATTACAGCCTATGGAAAAAAATCGTTTCAAATGATTTTTTATGATTTTACGCACGCTTTCAAACAGAATAAAATTTATATGCATTTATGAAGTGCACTAAAATATGCATTCTGTTGACTATGCGATGCAAAGAATAGTTATTGTTCATTTACAGGGCTAAAAAAGGAATTCAAATACATAATGATATAGGGGTGGAGGGAATTGTTTGCGGCATACTTTAATTATGTTAATCTATTTCATATATAATAAAATTGATATTGATATATGTCTCTGAGGTTTACATACTATAAATTATTTCATGTATAATACGAATAATACGTATATAGCATTTACAGGGACACACAAAATATTTCAGATACTATATTGTATCCGAAGTACTGTTCATTAGCGATGATTGCTGGAAATGTATTTTTAATTATGATATGCGCTTTTATGATTCACTATATTTATGCATAGTATATGGTGTATATAAATGCTATAATTCCTATACAAGGCTACACAAAAGTATTCGTAAAGATTACTGGGTATGGGCGCAAATTGCTTAAAGGTGGTTTTTAAATGAGTTATGCTTTTTTTTGCTGAACTGCATTTAATTTACCAAGAAATGTTTGTAGAATATAGATAAAACGATAAATAGGATCACGTAAAGAATTGGATACATGGCCGTCTATAAATTATAATTTCTGGAAATGTGATTTCAACAGTTTTAAGAGTGTCTTAGTTTGAATTAAATTTTAACTAAATAGTGGCGTCTAATAAAGGTTCTAGGTAAACTACAGGATTGTACAAAAGTATTCAAGTATGTTTCCATACATTAGTATAAATTGCTGAAAAAGAATTTCAACCTGTTAGGCGTTTTCTTGCTAAACTAAATTTTCCCATTATATAGTATATATACACTTAAAAAAATGGGAAGTCAAAATTGAGTAAAAAGTACTCAATTTTAAATGCGTCACATACTCAAAATAGCTCCGATCCAAATGTACTCAAACTTGAGAAACACATGTACTCATTTTTTATTCATTGGTTGTGATCAAATATGAATCATTATGTACTTCCCCCCTCCCCCCCAAAAAAAGAAAAACCTAAAATTTAAAGTAAAAATGTACTGACATTTATTTCCCGTTCAAAGTTCTTAACAAGAAATGTTTAATTGATTATTTATTAAGAAAAATAGCAAAATTCTTAACAAGATACTCAAATCGAATATTTTTATGACAAGAGCATTATTTCCAAGCACTTTTAAATTATTTTTAAAATGCTGTGCATAATTTAATATTTACATTAATAAACATCATTTATGCCGCCATAAATGAAATGAACCATTACAGGGTACAAAACTATTCGTTTGTTTGGGTTTGATAACATGTGATGTTTCAAAATAGAGAAAGCATGGGTTCATTTTTGATCCAAAAATATTCAATTCGATATGAGTACGTCGGTTTACTTATTTTGAGTACTTCATTTTTCTCAGTGTATCAACCTACAGATCAAATACAGGGCTGTTCAAAAGAATTGGAAAACATATTTGGCTATGGACGGTAACTGCTTAAATCAATTTTTCAAATGTTTTATGAATTTTCTAAAATGTTTACTTAGTTATCTTATTTACGTCATTTCCCTAAATTACGATGTCTTGTTAAAGCATTCAGAAAGTGTTGGAAAGTATTTTATAATCTATGATTAACGCATGATTTTTCTTACTCGTTTTTTTTCTATTTCCCAGATCAGTCTTTTCCTATAAAACATACCAAATCTATTTAGCTCATATTCACAAAATACAATATACACGGGAATAAAAAATTTCAATAAATATCGCTTATCATGCCGCTCTATAAATAATAGTTGTATTAATATCCGTGAGTCTCCATGTTCGTATTTAATAAAGCAATGACAAATCACAACAAATTAGAAAATTTGCACATTCTAAATACCAAACTTGAACTCAATATCAAGCATAGAACTTAATATCAAGCATAGAACTGAATAAAAAAATATGTCAGTTGATAAGCATTGTTTTTTAAGTGGAAAAATTTAAAATGATTTAGAAGAATAGGACTCCAAAATAGCGATATTTTGCTAAAAAGTACGGTAAAAAGATAAGATTTTATATTTACAGCAAAAGGTTATTTCAAAATACATCGCTGTATTAATACTTAGAAAATTTTCCAGAGAGAATCCTTCGCCTTATATACAATATTTCAAATGAAAATCAAATATCAAATTAATTGCTTAAAAGGCGCAAAGGCCAACATAGTGAAAAAGATTCTAAGGCGGGACTCGAACCCGGGCCATCAGTATAGCACACTGACATTCTAAAGACTAAACCACATGGAACGACGCCTAGTCTGTAAAATTTCTCACTATTACAGGTTGGCAAGGCTACAAACGCAGCACAAGATGGAATATTTATCGTGAGCCACCGACATGCGGTAAACACGAAACTTAATGAAATCCAGCATCGAAACTATATTAATAATTGGAAATTTTTCCAGGGAGAAACATTCGCCTTGCATACAACATTTCAAATTAAAATTGCCTTTTAAGCAATTAATTTGAAATTTGATTTTCATTTGAAATATTGTATGCAAGGCGAATGGTTCTCTCTGGAAAAATTTCCAAGTATTAATATGATTTCAATCGATGCTGGATTTAATTAAGTTTCGTGTTTGCATCATGTTGGTGGCTCACGCTAAATATTCCATCTTGTGCTGAGTTTGTAGCCTCGCCATCATGTAATAGTGAGAAATTTTCCAGCCTGGGTATCGTTCCATGTGATTTAGTCGGTAGAATGTCAGTGCGCTGTACTAATGGCCCGGGTTCGAGTCCCAGCATGGAATCTTTTTCACTATTTGCGTCTTTTAAGCAATTAATTTGAAATTTGATTTTCATTTGAAATCACAGTGTTTATGACAAGTTCGTCACAAATGACCCATATTTCACAAATTGGTCACAGTGTGACTTCAAAACATTGTCGCTTTCGTCACAGGTTCGTCACAAAGTTAATGCCAAAATAGTCACAAATGACACACTTTTCACAAATTGGTCAAAACCGTGACTTCATAGAGTGGTCACAATGTGACGTCACAAACGACCTCTAAAACGGCCATAACGACCTCGCATTATAGTCACTATGACGTCATATCGACGTCACGTGACGTCACATCGACGGTCACAAAATCACAGTGTGACTTCACAACGACGTCGCCGTGACGTCACCATGCCTTACGGGTATTATAAAGAAGATTTACAAGAAAGCAACAGCAACCATCCGCTTGGACAAAGGAAAAGCAAAGATCAAGCTTGGAAGAGGGGTAAGACAAGGAGACACCATTTCGCCTAAGCTTTTTACTGCTGTCTTAGAAAATATTTTCAAGAAGCTGGATTGGGAAAACAAAGGGATTAGAATAAATGGGGAATATTTAAGTCATCTCCGATTCGCTGACGACATTTTAATTTTCAGTAACAGTCCTGAAGAATTGGAAAATATGCTAAAAGATTTGGCAGAAGCTAGCATTAATGTGGGATTAAAAATAAACTTGGAAAAGACTAAGGTGATGTTCAATTCATTTGCATCAAAAAAGAAAATCGTCTACAACAACACTGAAATTAAAGAAGTGCAAAGTTATGTGTACCTTGGGCAAGAATTATCATCTGATAATAGTATCATGAATGAAATCAATAGAAGAATAAGAAATGGATGGAGTGCTTTTGGGAAGAACAATATTATTCTGAAGAGTAGCATGCCCCTGTGTTTGAAAAGAAAGGTATTTAACCAATGTGTTTTACCTGTCCTAACTTATGGAGCAGAAACATGGACGCTAACAAAACGGATGGTACAAAGATTACAAACAACACAGAGAAGTATGGAAAGATGTATGCTAGGTATAACTAGAAGAGACAGAAAAAGAATAACCGGGATAAGAAGTCAGACGAAAGTTTTTGACATCATTGAAAGAATTAAACGGCTAAAATGGAAATGGGCTGGGCACATCGCAAGAAGACAAGACAATAGATGGAGCACAAACACCCTACAGTGGTATCCCAGAGATGTAAAACGGCCAAGAAGACGACCTCAAGTAAGATGGAGTGATGAAATCAGAAAAGTAGCCGCTGTAAATTGGATGACTAAAACACTAGACAGGAAACATTGGAAAAATCTGGGGGAGACCTACATCCAGCAGTGGATTGAAAACGGTTGATGATGATGATGATGATGATATATATATATATATATATATATATATATATGGATATATATGGATATATATATATATGTATCAACTTTTGAACGGAGGGTGGTTTCGGGGTCTGGGGGTCATGATCAATGAAAATATACCAAAATTTTTTGAAATCGCTTTCCTCCGAACGGCTGCAATAGGTAGCTTTTTGTAATGAAAGCTACCTAATATATGAATTGTTAACTGTATTATTAAAAAAATCGTTGCTAAAAGAATAATAAGACTTTCTAAAAAAGTATACAACGTAGGGTTGGGTATAGCTGTATATACTAGAAAAGTATGAATGGGTATACCAAAAAAGTTCAAAGAGATATAAGCCTAAATAATATCAAATATTGATATGTTGTATAACTCTTTTTTAGTCTTATCCTAACCTGTTTATGATGAACTTAATTCGGTACTGACAATAAAAGTAGTGCAAATTTAAACTTCACTTGGCATTTCATAAAACTAAATTCAGCGTAGTAATAATCTTTTCTTTTTGCAGTGTAGCTAAAACAAAACCCTTGTTCAAAGTTAAAAATTGGCATTGTGCTAAGCTCGCTTCGAAAGGATGTCGCAAAGTTGCAACTCCGCCTTGGTCCGTGCCGCTTTTTTCCAGATGGGTTTTTAATTAACTTTTAAAGACACGGGAGACGTATTGACAGATCCACTCAATGCAAACTATTCGCGAATCCCATGGTATTTATGTGATTAATTCGAATTAAATTAGTTTGTTTTAAACAATTTGACGTTTATTGCTTTTATACTGCTACTGGCCATTGCATTACACAAATATATCATTAAAAGTTGTTATCTAGGCTTTAAAAGTCGATGATACACAGAGTACGCCGCCCTGTCCTAATGTATGTCCAAAACGTCCGTGTTTTTAAGGGTTAATATCTCGGCTAATTTATCGACGATTATATTCAGTAATCATTATCAACAATGCTTTTATACTTCTTCTATGATAGGTACCTCCAGCGCTCCTCAACACCTTTGCTGAATGCTCGCAAATCGAAATTTGTGTGTAACCGAAAAATGCGCTTATCTCAAAAACTATGTGAACTAGAGTAATCCCTATAGTTTTCCTGCAAGGTTTAAATTAACGTCTACTACCTCTAATTTTTTCATAATTTTAGTTTCAGTAGATTCGGAAATAGAGGAGGGGGGGGACATTTTTTGCACTACTTTTTCGATTTTACCTCTGAAAATATAATACCTAAAATTAAAAGAAAAGAAGCTTTGAGTTCAGCGTTACGAAAGCTTTCACACGATATCCCACACCATATGCAAAGAAAATATCTTATTTTCATGAAACTTAAATAACCCCTCTACATGTTTCCTAAATATATTTGTGAATGTTTAATAATCTGTAAATATGTGGGTCAGTAGTGTTTATTACTTCCCCCATTTTGAACTTTCCACGTTCCATAGTTTACGAGTAAAATGGCTGTTACAAACAGACAGACAAACACAAGAGTGATCTTATACTAGTTCCGTTTTTACTTTTAGGTAGCTTTCATTACAAAAAGCTACCTATTGCAGCCGTTCGGAGGAAAGCGATTTCAAAATATTTTGGTATATTTTCATCGATCATGACCCCCAGACCCCGAAACCACCCTCCGTTCAAGTTTATATATATATATATATATATATATATATATATATATATATATATATATATATATATATATATATATATATATATATAGATAGATAGATAGATATATATATACATATATATATATATATATATATATATATATGTATATATATATATATATATATATATAGATAGATAGATATATATATATATATATATATATATATATATACCGGGTGTCCCAAAAAGGACTGACTGATTTTAAAATTCAATAACTTCCAAACGGTGACAGTTATTAAAAAAATTCTTGAAGGAGGGTTATGCATAAAGTCAAAAGTTTTATTACAGTGATTTTCGATTTTAGTTTGAATTACAAACAATAGATGGCGCTGTAAGCAATAGTCGCTAAATACAGGCTCGATTTTTGGTCCTCTTTGTTGCTCCATGCAGAAAAAGGAGATGGAAATGTATTATCCGGGCCACGAAGTACCAAAAATCGAGCCTGAATTTAGCCTCTATTGATCGCAGCGCCATCTATTGTTTGTAATTCGAACTAAAATCGAAAATCACTGTAAAAAAACTTTTGACTTTATGCATAACCCTCCTGCAAGAATTTTTTTAATATCTGTCACCGTTTGGAAGTTATTGAATTTTAAAATCAGTCAGTCCTTTTTGGGACACCCGGTATATAGATAGATATATATATACATATATATATATATATATATATATATATATATATATATATATATATATATATGTATATATATATATATATATATATATATATATATGTATATATATATATATATATATATATATATATATATATATATATATATATATATATATATATATATATATATATATATCTGATCTTTGTCATACTGTAACTCTCGTACTTATGAACCGATTTGGATGAAATTCGGTGTGTACATAGTACATACAAATATCTCGACAGAGTTCGTTGGCCAGCTTCATCCGCCATTTTGTTTCAAAATGGCGGCCATTTAAAAAATTAAAAAAAATTTAAAATTTGAAATGTGGTACCAAAAAATTTAAAATTGAAAAATATTTTTTTTCTTATGTGTTTGACCTTGATACAAAGATTCCGGAGCATTTTTTGTTTCGTCTATATCTTAAAAAAGTCCTTCCGGCCAGTGCCGGGAGGAAGAGGTAGCTTTCATATTCCTTATTTTAAAAAAGCCAACTTATATTATTCAAACACATGAAGCTCAATTTAGTGGAAACCGAATATAGGAGATTCAATACTAATTTTTATCAATACTAAATCATTATGATTGAGAATTTCGCGAAATTAGTCACCTTTATCCAAGCTGATTTTATTTAAAGTAACTTATATTTGGCTGCCAAATTCGGCGATTACTTAAAGTGCCTGTCATTTTAAGACAACAGGGTGGATGAGGCTAACCAGTGAACTTGGTCGAGACCTTAGTAATTGCTGTGCACATGCTCACTCACATCGGAATCGATTGCTGATACGAGTGCTGTCGCAGGCAAAAAATCAGATTTTTCAAAATGTCACCCACATTAGATATTGAAATTGCTATATCTGAGCAATTTTTTAAGATAAAGACAAACAAAAAATGCTCCTGAATCCTTATATCAAGGTCAAATACTTAGGAAAGAAACCTTTTTCAATTTCTAATTTTTTTGCACCTCACTTTAATTATAATTTTTTTTTAATTTAATGGCCGCCATTTTGAAACAAGATGGCTGATGAAGCTGGCCAGCGAACTTGGTCGAGATATTGATGTATACTATCCACATGCCTTCTTACATCGAAATAGGCGAATACGAGTATTATCGCGTGACAAATACAAGATCGTTTCAAAATGTTAGCCATGCTAGAAATTCAAAATCCGATAATTCAACCATTTTTTAAGATATAAACAAAACGACAAATTTTCAGAAACAAAAACTGCTCCGGAATCTTTATATCAAGGCCAAACACATAAAAAAAATCTTTTTCATTTTCCAATTTTTTAATAACTCATTTTAAATTAATTTTTTTTTAAATGGCAACCCTTTTGAAACAAGATGGCGAATGAAGCTGGCCAACGAACTCGATCGAGACATTTGTATGTACTATGTACAGACCAAGTTACATCCAAATCGGTTCATAAATACCCCTGTTATCGCGTGACAAATATCAGGTCGTTTTAAAATATCAGCCACAATAGAAATTCAAAATGCTATAACTCAGCCATTTTTTTAGATATAGACGAAACAAAAACTGTTCCGGAATCTTTGTATTAAGGTCAAACACATACGAAAAAAATCATTTTCATTTTCCAATTTTTTGGTATCTCCTTTTAAATTTAAAATTTTTTTAATTCTTTAAATAACCGCCATTTTGAAACAAGATGGCGGATGAAGCTGGACAACGAACTCGGTTGAGACATTTGTATGTACTATGCACACACCAAGGTACATCCAAATCGGTTCATAAATACGCCCGTTATCACATGACAAAAATCAGGACGTTTCAAATTGTCAGCCACGCTAGAAATTCAAAATGCTATAACTCAGCCATTTTTTAAGATATAGACAAAACAAAAACTGCTCCCGAATCTTTGTATCAAGGTCAAACACATAAGAAAAAAGTATTTTTTAAATTTTAAATTTTTTGGTACCACATTTCAAATTAATTTTTTTTTAATTTAAATGGCCGCCATTTTTAAACAAGATGGCGGATGAAGCTGGTCAACGAACTCGGTCGAAACATTGGTATGTACTATGTATAAACGAAGTTACATCCAAATCGGTTCATAAATACGCCTTTTATCACGTGACAAAATTCAGGACGTTTCAAATTGTCAGCCACGCTAGAAATTCAAAATGCTATAACTCAGCCATTTTTTAAGATATAGACGAAACAAAAACTGCTCCGGAATCTTTGTATAAAGGTCAAATACATCAGAAAAAAATATTTGTCCATTTTCAATTTTTTGGTACCACATTTCAAATTTTAAATTTTTTAAAACATTTTAAATGGCCACCATTTGAAACAAAATGGCGGATGAAGCTGGTCAACGAACTCGGTCGAGACATTGGTATGTACTATGTGCACACCGATTTACATCCAAATCGGTTCATAAATACGAGAGTTACAGTATGACATATGTCAGATATATATATATATATATATATATATATATATATATATATATATGTATATATATGGATATATATATATATATATATATATATATATATATATATATGTCAATTTTGAACGGGGGTGGTTTCGGGGTCTGGGGGTCATGATCGATGAAAATATGCCAAAATTTTTTGAAATCGCTTTCCTCCGAACGGCTGCAATAGGTAGCTTTTTTAATGAAAGCTACCTAAAATGGCTGAGTTATAGCACTTTGAATTTCAAGCTTGGCTGATATTTTGAAACGACCTGATTTTTGTCACACGATAACAGGCGTATTTATGAATCGATTTTGGATGTACCTTGGTGTATACATAATACGTACCAATGTCTCGACCGAGTTCTTTGGCCAGCTTCATCCGCCATCTTGTTTCAAAATGGCGGCCATTTAATTTTTTTTAAAAAATTTTAATTTGAAATGTGATATCAAAAAATAGAAAATTGAAAAATATTTTTTTATATGTGTTTGACGTTGATACAAAGATTCTGGAGCAGTTTTTGTTTCGTCTATATCTTAAAAAATGGCTGATTTATAGCACTTTGAATTTCTAGCGGGGCTGACATTTTGAAACGACCTGATTTTTGTCACGCGATAACAGGCGTATTTATGAACCGATTTGGATGTACCTTGGTGTATACATAATACGTACCAATTTCTCGACCGAGTTCGTTCGCCAGCTTCATCCGCCATCTTGTTTCAAAATGGCGGCCATTTAAATTTTTTTTTAATTTTAAATTTAAAATGAGGTACCAAAAAAATTGGAAAATGAAAAAGATTTTTTTGCATGTATTTGACCTTAATACAAAGATTCCGGAACAGTTTTTGTTTCTTCTATATCTAAAAAAATGGCTGAGTTATAGCATTTTGAATTTCTATTGTGGCTGACATTTTGAAACAACCTGATTTTTGTCACGCGATAACAGGCATATTTATGAACCGATTTGGATGTAACTTGGTGTGTACATAGTACATACCAATATCTCGACCGAGTTCGTTGGTCAGCTTTATTCGCCATCTTGTTTCAAAAGGGCTGCCATTTTTAAAAAAAATAAATTTTAAATTTAAAATGAGTTATCAAAAAATTGAAAAATGAAAAAGATTTTTTTTATGTGTTTGACCTTGGTACAAAGATTCCGGAGCAGTTTTTGTTTCGTATATATCTTAAAAAATGGTTGAATTATTATAGCACTTTGAATTTCTAACATAGCTGACATTTTGAAACGATCTGATATTTCTCATGTGATTACACGCGTATTCATTAACCTATTTCGATGTAAGAAGGCATGTGGATAGTATATCGTAATGTCTCGACCAAGTTCGCTGGCCAGCTTCATCAGCCATCTTGTTTCAAAATGGAGGCCATTAAATTAAATAAAAAATTATATTTAAAGTAAGGTGTAAAAGAATTAGAAATTGAAAAAGGTTTCTTTCTTAAGTATTTGACCATGATATAAGGATTCCGGAGCATTTTTTGTTTTGTTTTTATCTTAGAAAATGGCTCAGATATAGCAGTTTGAATTTCTAATGTGGGTGACATTTTGAAAAATCTGATTTTTTGCCTGCGACAGAACTTGTATATATCAACCGATTCCGATGTGAGTGAGCATGTGCACAGGAATTACTAAGGTCTCGACCAAGTTTACTCGTTAGCCACATCCACCATGTTGTCTTAAAATGGCAGGAACTTCAAGATATCGCCGAATTTGGCAATCAAATATAAGTTACGTTAAATAAAAACAGCTTGGATAAAGCTGACTAATTTCGCGAAATTCTCATTCATAATGATTTAATATTGATAATGATTAGGATTGAATCTCCTATAATCGGTTTCCCCTAAATTGAGCTTCGTGTGTTTGAATAATATAAGGTTGCTTTTTAAAAATAAGGAATATGAAAGCTACCTCTTCCTCCCGGCACTGGCCGGAAGGACTTTTTAAGTACGGAACCCTAAAAAGAAAAGATTCGTATTATATTTCTGTAAATCTGGGGCTGCTTAAAAAGTACGTAGCTTATACGCTTATAATTTTATTCACCAATTATAGATGTATCGAAGTCAATGAGAACATACGTGTAGTAGGGGAGATGGGGTCACATGTGAACAGTTCACATAAATTTGTCATTCTCCAAAAAATGTACCATTCCAGTCACAGAGCCTTTTTCGGTATTTAACATGAACATTTTTGAATTAATTTATGTTTTCTATTGAAAGTAAAAGAAGACCAAATGTGTTGTGTGCTTACGTTTTTTATAATTACTTTATATTTTTTATTTCTTAGTATGTGAGATCTCGCCTCCGTATCATGTAACACACCCAATGTTACTAAAGAAAATGTTTGATAACTTATTTAATTGAAAAAAAGTAGTTAAAAAATTATTACTCTATCTACTACTATCTCAAAAGCAAAGTAACTTAGCATAGTTAATTACTTTCTTTGTATTTTTGTTTGTTTTCTGAGTATGAAAATGAGTGTCACACAATATATTCTCACCTCCATGAACCAAACATTAAGTTGAATTTTCATATTACAAAATGGCAAAATTATCATCAGATTTCGTTTCCCATGATGCTAAAGTTAGCCAGTATGTTTGTTGTTGTTAAATTATAAGTAAGAAATTTTGTTTTTATACTCAGGTGTTAGATTTTGTTATAAAAAAAACAACCATGGTTATTGAAGATTCTCACATCCATGAGCTGTAATTCAAGGTGACTAAATCAACACTAAGATATTTGCTTATATATTCCTTATGTAATTATATCAACAGATGTTGACGTTGAGATAAAGAACAAAAAAATAATTCTCAATAAAATAAATATGTAGGTTAATATTTAGAGCATGTTCCTCACCTCCATGATTATCACCTTCGTGAATTTTGAAAATGTATATTTCAGAGAAAAATGCTTAACAAGAATTTACAATGACTATAAATCAGAAACGATTGTTTCAAAACTTTAAAAGAGAAGAATTGAATAACATATGAAAGATAGGTGATGAAAAGAAGCTCCAGATGGGAGATAAATTTTTTGTGTTTTTTTTTTTTTTTTTTTTATATTCATTCCAAATAAATTCATTATGCATTCTTATATAGAATTGCTCCTTAGTTATATATCTAAGAGAATAAATAGTTTTTTTATGCTTTGTCTCGCTACACAAATATAACTGTAGCATAAAGTTTAAATCCGTGAATGATGTTAATAAAGAAATTGTGTTTCTGAAAAAAATAAATATAATGTAGCTGAGCCATTGCTGATTTTTACTTGCAATAAGTGATGACTTTCAAAAAATGATAACATTTGTCTGGAAAAACAAAATTTTTTACGGAAAAAAATTTGTATTGAAAATGTACACTTTTGAGAGAATGACCCAAATATAGCTTTTTCTCATAACTAGGTTTCATTTCTATAAACAAAAACTACTTAACAGTGTAAACAGAGCTTTTTTTTTTACACATGATAATTTTTTATGAAAATCACCATCATAGCTTTACTTACTTTTTTTTTAATAGTTTTATAAATTCAAAAAATTGTTCACGTGTGGCCCACTGGCGGCGTAGTTGTGAAGACACGTGGGGAACATGTAAACACGAGGAAAAAATATCCTTTGACATGCTTTTTGTTCTGTTATTCATTTCTCATAATAATCGTTAATTATATTACCTGTTGAATTCACCATAAAGAAAAAAAATACATATATTTCTCTAGTTTCTGGGTGAAATGTTTAAGCAAAAGATTATAAAATGAAAATAAATAGATGGGGGGGGGAGGTGAGATAGGCTCAGATGATTTATTAAATATTGTTGCAATATTAGGTGTTTTTCTTTGGGGAAGAATTAAGGAAAGGGGCATTTAGATAGTATTTTTTGGAAATCTGCCAAAATACGAAATATTTTCACACCTGTATTTGCCTTATTTACTTCTAAATTAATGATTAAGAAGGGTTTTTTAAAAGATTTAAAAAAATCTCGATTATAAGCCCTATCCCCAAAATTTAACTTATTTTGCTTTTGAAAGAAGGGGGGGGGGGGGGGTTATAATCGGGATTTTATGGTAGTTATCAATTTAAAATTTTTACTTTCTTAAAATATTACTGATATCTATCTCCATTCAAAGCATCATATACATAACCGTTTTAGAGATGGAAGTAAGCCGTCATTGCAAGTTTGAAAGAAATGAAATAGAAAAATTTGCAAAGTTGTTTAACGTAATCCTTTTTGAATTAAAAAGGTATAAAAAATATTGTTGTAAGCCGAAAATATTACATAACACTTATTGCCATTTTAGAAAACATTAAATTTATTTAAATTACAAATGAAAGTAAGCGATCTTGTTTCTCTTTATGTACTTGCTGACAGATGTGTTTATGGAAATTTCAATACAAAATCAACTTTGTATGATGGAAATGTCTTCTGATTCATGAAAATTATAGATATTGGAGCTGACATCATTTCTCATGGAGTTATCTGAAAGGAACAAAATCCGAGAATGATTAGTGGGGCAGTTATGAACTGTTCATATCTGCCCACAACTAGTCTGTTCACAAGTGCCCCACATGGCTGCTAGAGATAAATTGATGAATCCTTAACATTTCTCAGTTTTTGAAGGAAAAAAAAACTGTATCAAAAATATTTATTAGTATTTATAGCATATGTGAAAACATTAAAATTCAAATAAATGAATAAATAAATAAAGTTATTTGCTTATCAAGTTGGAACTGAGATTTTACTTTTGAGATCAGTAAACAGTGTTTTGGCCACTGAGGACAAACAAAATGTCAAAGAGATTAAAAAAAAATTTTACCATATGTATACAGGTGCTGCCCTCTTTGGTGATTATTTTTCAAATCAAAAAACATATAATAACTATTGAAAAATTGTGATGTTCACATCTGCCCCATGTTCACATGTGCCCCCTTCTCCCCTACATATATTTCACTAGTTTCTTGGGGATATGTTTAAGCAAAAGATTATAAATGAAAATAAGTAGATTCGGAGAGGGTAGGGAGGCTAAGAGGATTAATTAAATATTGTTACAATAAAATAAAAAATAAAGAAACAAATTTGAAAACAAAAAAAAAAATCTTTTAAATTTTGCTTATGGATTTTTGTTGGGGGGGGGGGGGATTTTAGGAAGGGGGCATTTAGATAATATTTATCGGAAAACTTCCGAAATACGAAAGATTTGCTACTCTGTATTTGCCTTATTTACTTCTAAATTAATGTTAAAGAAGGGTTTTTTAATGATGAAAAAAAAAAATCCCGATTATAAGCCCCCTCCTCCCCTCCCAAAATTTAAGTTATTTTGCTTTTGAAATATAGGAGGGGGCTTACAGTCAGGATTTAAGGGTAGTTATAAGTTTGAAAATTTTACTTTCTTAAAATATTACTGATATCTATTTCCATTCAAAGCATAATATACTTAGCGGTTTTAGAGATGGAAGTAAGCCTTCATTGCAAGTTTAGAACAAATGAAATAGATAAATTTGCAAAGTTGTTTAACATAACACTTTTTGTATTGATAATGCATAAAAATATGTATGTAAACCGTTTAGTAACATAGTGCATAAAACTTATTGCATTTTAGAAAACATTAAATTTCGCAAACGAGCTTGATCTTAAAAACGGCTCTAACGATTTTGACAAAAGTTTGTATTTTACCATTTTTGGGCACGTGAAGACCATTGGTCTAGGTCACATGTTCGAGAAAATTCGATTAGTGTGTCATTATGAGTCAGGGTCAAGCTAATTATATCTAAAAAACGGCTCAATCGATTTTGACTAAATTTTATATGCAACTGTTTTCGGGTACGAGAAGACTATTGGGCTAGATCACATGTTCGAGAAATTTCGATTAGAGGGTCATTTTTGGGTCACTGCGGGTCCAGCTATTTTTATCTTAAAAATGGCTCTAACGATTTTCACTAAACTCTACATTCTATAGTTTTGGATTACGAGAAGGGTCAATCCATTTCAAGTGGTCCAGAAAATCATTTATTCGTTGCTTGACCATTTTTAAAAAATTTGAATTTTTTTGCACAACAACCCTAAATTAATGAAAGTTCAAAATGACTATTATTTTAATTTTATTAATTTTTAATTTGTGCTTGGCGGCCATCTTTGTTTTATTCTCTGCAGCAATTTTCTCACAAGAAGGGTTTACGGAATTGTAAACAATTCATCGTTTATTTCTCCAATTCAAATGCAGATTAAAGCAATTTGTACAGAATGAAATGGGATAAAAATTTGGTAATAGAGTAGTTTCCGAAAATAAATCCTTATTGGTAAAATTTAAACACGAATTTTAATTTTTTTTCCAAAATTTGTCCGTTTACAAAAGGAAATTTTTCTAGCAAGGAAAATTGTCAACATGACATAATTTTTTTTACAGATAGGCCGAAAGTACTTGTACTCACACGCCAATTTCCAGATCTGGGACTTGCTTTCTCTTCGCTAAAAAAAATCCCAATTTTTTCAAAAATGTCAAAAATCGCACTTTTGAGTCTTTGATATCTCTGGTGGGACACGAGATAAAAATCTGAAGGTCTGGTTTCTGGCAGTATTGTATGGTATTGTTATGCACAAGAAATTTCAGGATGGAGATTTCAATACAAGCTGAGATATGGCAAGGGAAACATGTCAAAACAATACTGCCAAACTATTGTTTTGTTGTAGTCACAGCTAAGTATTTATCTCAGAGTGTCACTTAAATTTATGTTTTTGATTATCTTTAAATAATAGTAACAGAAAATAAAGCCCTTTGCAAAGCTTAGCAATTAATTAAAAAAATAATTATGCTTAAGGTCATACATTTTGTATTGTTTCAGTATTTTTGTTGTAATTAATTTTAGTAACTAAAAGAAACCTCAGCACTTTTACATAAAGAAAAGAAAATTTTATACAAGACCTGAGACAAAAACAGAATAGGGAAAGAGAAAAGCTGTTAATGTTGTCATACTTGTTGAGACATGATCAAACGTGTCAAAACACACTCTTGCTTGTTGGTTTAAAAACCACAATTTTGAACTTTCTCAAAATTTTATTTGTAGGAACTAAGTCGTATCATCTCTTGATAACTTGATTGAAGATCTTGGCCCTGCTGACTCATAGAAATGAACTTTGAAATCACTATGTGCAAGTCTCACTTCATTATTAATGCCTAGCTTACTTCTTATGTACAAATGTCATTTTTCTGCAGTATAAATTTTGAAAGGGCTTTGGATATCTTTACTTTCTGAAAATTACTTGAGGCTGATGCATGGTAACATCGAATAATATTTCGTTTACAGGAACATGCTTATGGTAGGAACAAGTTTCAGGGACTGGCAAGCAGCATTAAAATTGTGGTTTTTTAACCAACAAGTAGGAATGTGTTTTGGCACGTTTGACCATGTCTCAACAAGTATGCCAACATTAACAACTTTTCTCTTTCCCTATTCTGTTTTTGTCTCACGTCTTGTATAAAAATATTTTTTTTCTTTATGTAAAAGTGCTGAGGTTTCTTTTAGTTACTAAAATTACTTACAAAAAAAATTACTGAAACCATACAAAATGTACGCCTTAGGCATAATTATTTTTTTAATTAATTGCTAAGCTTTTCAAAAGGCTTTATTTTCTGTTACTATTATTTAAAGATTAAAAAAAAATTAAAATGACACTCTGAGATAAATACTTACCTGTGACTACACCAAAACAATAGTTTGGCAGTATTGTTTTGACATGTTGCTCTTGCCATATCTCAGCTTGTAGTCAAATCTCCAACCTGAAATTACTTGTGCATCACACTACCATACAGTACTCTCAGAAACCAGAACTTCAGATTTTTATCTCGTGCCCCACCAGAGATATCAAAGCCTCAAAAGTGCGATTTTTGACATTTTTGAAAAATTTGGGATTTTTTTAGCGAAGAGAAAGCAAGTCCCAGATCTGGAAATTGGCGTGTGAGTACAAGTACTTTCGGCCTATTTGTAACAAAAAATATGTCATGTTGACACTTTTCCTTGCTAGAAAAATTTCCTTTTGTAAACGGACAAATTTTTGAAAAAAACTGAAACTTTATGCTTAAATTTCACCAATAAGGATTTATTTTCGGAAACTACTCTATTACCAAATTTTTAGCCCAATGTATTCTGTACAAATTGCTTTAATCCGCATTTGAATTGGAGAAATAAACGATGAATTATTTACAATTCCGTAAACCCTTCTTGTGAGAAAATTGCTGCAGACAATGAAACAAAGATGGCCGCCATGCACAAATAAAAATTAATAAAATTAAAATAATAATCATTTTGAACTTCCATCATATTAGGGTTGTTGTACAAAAAATTTCAGATTTTTTAAAAATGGTCGAGCAACAAGCGCTGGACCACTTGAAATGGATTGACCCAGAAGATCATTGGACTATGTCACATGTTCGAGAAAATTCGATTAGTGGGTCATTTTTGGGTCAGTGTGTGTCAAGCTAAGTTTATCTAGAAACGGCTCTAACGATTTTCACGAAATTTTGTAATCTATCGTTTTCGAGCATGACAATATTATTCGGCTAGGTCGCATGTTCAAGAAATTTGGATTAGTGGGTCATTTTTGGGTCACTGTGGGTCAAGATCTAAAAAACGTCTCTAATGATTTTCACTAAACTCTATATTCTATAGTTTTGGATTACGGGAAGACCATTGGGCTAATTAACATGTTCGAGAAAATTCGATGAGTGGGTCATTTTTGGGTCACTGTGGGTCAAGCTAAGTTTATCTAGAAAACGGATCTAACGATTTTGACGAAGTTTTGTAATCTATCGTTTTCAAGCGCGACAATATGATTCGG
Source organism: Maratus speciosus (assembly GCA_963932465.1). Classification (NCBI taxonomy): domain Eukaryota; kingdom Metazoa; phylum Arthropoda; class Arachnida; order Araneae; family Salticidae; genus Maratus; species Maratus speciosus. The sequence goes on along the minus strand of OZ010787.1, from coordinate 335,120,049 downwards.
CTAGGTCGCATGTTCAAGAAAATTCGATTAGTGGGTCATTTTGGGTCACAATGGGTCAGGGTCAAGCTAATTGAATCTAAAAAAAGGCTCAAAACATTTTCACAAAATTTTGTAATGTATCGTTTCTGGGCATGAGATGACCATTGTGCTAAGTCACATGTTCGAGAAAATTCAGTTAGTGGGTCATTTTCGGTCACAATGTGTCAGGGTCAACCTAATTGAATCTAAAAAGATGCTCAAAACTTTTTGACTCAATTTTGTAATATACCGTTTCTGGGCATGAGATGACTATTGGGGTAGGTCCCATGTTTGAGAAATTTGGATTAGAGGGTCATTTTTGGGTCATTGCCAGTCAAGCTATTTTTATCTATAAAACGGCTCTAACGATTTTCACTAAACTCTGTATTCTATAGTTTTAGATTACGGGAAGACCATTGGGCTAAATCACATGTACGAGAAAATTCGATTAATGAGTCATTTTTGGATCACTGTGGGTCAAGCTAAGTTTATCTAGAAAACGGCTGTAACGATTTTGACAAAGTTTTTCAATATATCGTTTTCGGGTAACACCATACCATTCGACTAGGTCGCATGTTCAAGAAAATTCGATTAGGGAGTCATTTTGGGTCACAATGTGTCAGGGTCAAGCTAATTGAATCTAAGAAAAGGCTCAAAACATTTTCACAAAATTTTGTAATATACCGTTTCTGGACATGCGATGACTATTGGTCTAAGTCCCATGACGAGAAAATTCGATTAGTTGGTCATTTCGGGTCACAATATGTCAGGGTCAAGCTAATTGAATCTAAAAAGACGCTGAAAACATTTTGACCAAATTTCGTATTATACCGTTTCTGGGCATGAGATGACCATTGGGTTAAGTCCCATGTCGGGAAAATTAGATTAGTGGGCATTTTGGAGTCACTGTGGGTCAAGCTAATTGTATCTAAAAAACGACTCAAACGATTTTGACAAAATTTTATATTATACTTTTTCTGGACATGAGCAGACCATTGGGCTAAGTCCCATGCTCGAGGAAATTCGATTAGTGGGTAGTTTTTGGGTCACTGTGGGTCAAGCTAATTTTATCTAGAAAACGGTTCAATCGATTTTGACTAAATTTTGTATCCAATCGTTTTCGGGTACGAGAAGACAATTGGGCTAGGTGACATGCTCGAGAAATTTCAATTAATGGGTCATTTTGGGGTTACTGCGGGTCATGCTAATTTTATCTAAAAAACGGCTCTAACGATTTTTTCTGTACTCTATATTCTACAGTTTTGGATTACGAGAAGACCATTGGGCTAAGTCACATATTCGAAAAAATTCGATTAGTGGGTCATTTTTGGGTGACTGTGGGTCAAGTTAAGTTTATCGAGAAAATGGCTTTAACGATTTTACAAAACTTAGAATCGTTTCTGGGCACGAGAAAACCATTGGGCTAGGTCGTATGCTCAAGAAAATTCTATTAATGGGTCATTTTGGGTCATAATGGGTAGGGGTCAAGCTAACTGTGTTTCAAAAAGGCTCAAACGATTTTGACATTTTTTTAAAAATATTGTACAGTTTCCCAGTACGTGAAGACCATTGGAGTAGGTCACATGTTCGATAAATTTCGAGTGGTGGGTCATTTTTGGATCAACGTGGGTCAAGCTAATTTTATCTAGAAAATTACTAACGATTTTCACTAAATTTTGTATTCCATCGTTTTCAGGCTCGAGAAGAGCATTGGGTTAGGTCGCATTTTCGAAAAAAATCGATTAGGGAGTCATTTTGGGTCTCTATGGCTCAGGGTCAAGCTAATTGTAAGTAAAACAGCAAGAATGATTCAGTGGGAATAATATATCGCGATAAACACAAAGCTAACTTTGACCGGGCTTAACTCGGTTATTCCTGCTAGTTTAACTAAAAGGAACAGAATCACAGAATGATTATTGGGGGATGAACTGTTCATATCTGCCCCCAACTAGTCTGTTCACAAGTACCCCACATAGCTGCTAGAGTTAAATTGATAAATCATTAACATTTCTCAATTTTAGAAGAAAAAATCTGCATCAAAAATCTTTATTAGTATCCAATGTATATATTAAAACATTAAAATTTAAAAGAAAATGAATAAATAAATAAAGTTATTCGCTCATCAATTTGGAACGGAAATTTTACTTTTGAGATCTATATAAACAGTGTTTTGGCTACGGCTACTGAGGACAAACAAAATGTCAAAGAGCTTCAAAAAAATTTTACCATATGCCTACAGGTGCTGCCATCTTTGGTTATTTTTTTCAAATAAAAAAGCATATAACAGATACTCTTCCATTTTAACTATTTAAAGGCTGACACATTCTACTCCTCGCACATCTGTTTCTTCAAACTGAAATATAGAGAAACACGTTTTCACACACGATACATGGTAAAACACTGATTAGTTCTAAATGGTATATTAATTAAAGACTCTTCTTTGCCTGTTGGTGATTCCAAGACAATCCGTCGGCATATTTATTTTTATAATCTCTAGAAATGCCTATTTCATCGAGAAAACGCAAAAAACTTGAAAATTGTTAACGGCACTAAGAAGATGATTGAATCCACTATGCTTGAAAAAAACTTTTTCCAACACAGTCAAAAAAATTACTTCGCGAATTATCTTAGTTAATGGCTAAAATGCCCCAATGTCGCTATTTAACATAACAGCTTCTCTCTTTACGAATTTAAGAATCCTGAATATACGAGAGACAACTGATCTATATTTTAGTAAAACTCGCTAAAAAAGATGAAAGCTCTGAAGGGAGAAATATAATGGAAAGTTGTTACATAAAAAAACGTAAAAGAAACATCTACACTCATTCACTACTTACGGCTTAGCTCTCATGCTACCGGGATTAATCAAAGGCCTCGAGGAAAGATTTTTAAGGACATCCCAAAAATGTCATAGAAATTGAGGAAGTTAAATATTTTATTTTATTTTTATTTTTATTTTTCCCTGCTTTCCGGTCTTTGCAACCCGGGTCATAGATACCCAGTTTCAGTCACCCTTCACTTTCGCTGGGTCTGTTCATACCTTACGTTAGAGTTTAAAATGATCCATTTTTTAAAAACGATTTTATGCATTTAAATGAATAAAGATACCAGACAATTAAATAATTAAATTAACCTTCCAATCCAAAAATTGAAGTGAAAGGATATTTTTCATTCTTGACAGCTATTCGTTTAATGGAATGAAAACGCCATATTATACTGTTCATAGCACGAACACTATTTATAATATAAATGTGCAGCACGTAAAAAAACAAAATTTATTATAATGTTATATGTCTAAATTTTCTGTCATAATTTGCGACATACTTCCTAAAAGTACACGAACTTTTGCCAACTTCAGTTTAGTACTAGATATGATAGTTTTTTTAATCTGTTTAACATTCAGCAGTAAAACTCACCTGGAACTCCCGACAAAATGTAGATTTTGCAATGTATATTTGCATCTTTCTAATAAATATAACAGAATCCACATGATTGTATGTTTTCAGTGTAGTTCAATGTAGAATCTGGTATTTTACATTAAATTTAATAAACATAATTCGGGAAACATATTTTGTAAATTAAATTAATTGGTAATACTTGAATTACAAATAATTTGTACTTTACAGGGGCGCGCCGACCCAGTGTGCAAAGTGTGCGGCGCACACAGGCGCCGGAGTAATAAAGGCGCCAAAGGTTTCAATTGAGGAGCAAATACTTTTAAAAAATCCTTAGTTTAATTACGCTAAAATTTATTACATTTTCCCGACATCTTAATTATGTTTTGTAGATTTACCAGTGACAAACTTTTTATAGATATTTAATTCTTTTTCTATTATTATTTATTTATTTCGTTTTATTCTACTTCTGAGTCTCCTGTGATTTAGACGTAGACCTGACCAACCTTTCAATGAAAAAAGGCGCACCTCATGTAGTTGCAAATAATGAAAGGCTCCATAATTCAAATGGCTGAAAACATGCAACACTATTATCTCACTGTAGTAGTGATAAAGCATAGTACAGTTTTATTACCACAGGGGGTAAATTCCACTGGTTTCTTTTTTATTTTTAAATAGCAATCTTCTTCTTATTGCAGAATTTCTGCACAGTTGCCAAGTTTCCAGCTTTTTATCTTAGAGAAAATCTGGTTTCTAGTTCTTTTAAATTGACCAAATGTTCCAATTAAATAAAACAACATTTTCTTCATTAAAATACTGGTATCCAAAAGGCCGGAGACTTGGCAGCTCTGTTTCTGTCATAAATAAGATGACAATTAGAATTGGGAAATATTGGTAAAAATGTCCCCTGCGATAATCAGGCCACGAATAGTGGTAGACTTATGTGTTACAAGCGTCTTATATGATGCATGTACATCTCATGGTGATAGCCATAAGACCCCTACGACTCAGAAACTGTATTTAAAAATAATTTGCAGAAATAATATAAATCATAGTAAATTTAAAATTAAATTTTTCAGAAGGCCAACTTATATCTCAAAAGTTTTGTAAGTGAAGTTGCCCTAATTCTTAATCACTAAATAACAAATTAATAATATAATACAATTAACACTAAATAACGGTCATTGGTATCAATTAAAATAATACCATTCAAATATTATTGAATTTAAAGAAAGCATTACTTTAAAGTGGATTTTTAATTTTAAAAACAGCTATTAATAGAAATATTTTAATGGGCGCCCCCATAGCGACTGCGAGAGATGCGTTGGACAGACCTAGATTAGAGACCGGAATTTTCAGACCAGGAGGGCCCGGCCCGTTTATATTTTTGCATTTCGCGACCCGTCCTGTACAAAATTTAGTGAAAACAGACACGACCCAGCACGTTCAAAAATAAATTAAGTCAGGCCAAAAATTCCGATTTTTCTTAATTAAAATTCTTTTAAAGAATACTGCATACATATTTACGAAGAAATGTTAGATTGCTATGTGTTTCCAAAACAGGAATTACACAATAGCAACATTAATGATTACTTAGACTTTTCAAAATTCAAATAAAGATTCATTGAAAAAATTAATGTAGTGTAGAATAAAAGAAAAAAAAAAGAGGGTTAAAAGCATCACAACTTTTGAAGCTGTATTATAAAAGTAGATTTTTGAAAATATTTCTCTGTAATTTATTAAGGTATATTTACAGTGATTTCGTTAACAGAAGTTTATTATAGCTATTACTATTTTTACAAAATATATTGCCTGCCTGACACGTCCTGGGAACAATTAAGTCCAATTCTGGCCCGGCTCGACTATGTAGAAGATAAACGTAAGCCTCAACCCGGTCCGAGTCTGCTGAAAAAATTAAGCCCGGTGTCAGGCACGATATAGCTGTCCGATGCCGATCTCTAAGCTGGATATGGTTTAATTTTTCTATCGGCTCGGCTGCGGCTGGCCCGTTTAATTTTTTACCGGCCGTTAAAAAATTTTAAAAAATGTCCGTTAATTTAAAAAAAAAATTGTCTTTACGACAAAAAAAAAATAATAATAATAATAATAATAATAATTTTTTTTTAATTAAAAAAAAATTGTCAAAATTGTCTTTAAATGACATTTTTTGCCCACTTAAGGCGAGCTTCTTTTTGACATTTCAGGAGTAGTGGTTTACTTTTTAATTTGCGACGGTATTAGATTTCAAACTTCGCCACACGGTTGCATGAGATACCTTTTTAGTCATCTGTTGTGTTATTTTACGAGTCGATTGGTAATTTTTCGTTGCCAGTTTGACAATCCGCAAATTATCACGATCTGATAACTTCTTTTTACGACCAGATCGTTTATGCATTCCATGCAATTCTTTTTCACTTAAAACATTATGAATCGCAGTTTTAGAACGATTCAGTATCTTACTTATTTCACGTTCAGACTTTCCTTTTCCTTTGTAGAACCACACTCTTCTCACTTATATTTTAGACAGCTCACTCCGACGAGGCATTTTACTAATAATTCAAAGAATCAGATACTATTCAGAATTTCTCCACTTTATTCTTCTTTTTAAGTTTTACAGATTGTTTAGGTTACAGTTAAATTCTGAATTAAAAATAAAATTGTCTGCTTTATTAATAATATAAGAGTGGCCTTATATTTATGAAACAGTGGGTTTGCGTAAAATAGTTTGGCACGAAACAAAAAATTATTCAAACTTTTTTTTTCCTGAGCTAAATAAACATTATAGAGTTATGTCTTTTCGTACAACTACTTTTAAATTCAAACTAATATTTTCTTTGTTGAAAAAAAGTGAAATTCTAAGTGGTCTTATAATTTTGTAACAGACTGTACTTTTTTATCTTGCACTCTGTAACCTATCACCATGGCGGAAATAGAATTTTTGTTAATGAGGAGGGTATGGTGAATTTGGCGATAAATTCTTACTTTTTCAAAGATTGAGAGAAGCGACCTTTCCCTGCACCCCCTTCGTACGCTCGTGTCTAATCACATACTAAATAAATAATGGTGATGATTATAAGATTTGTTCATTTTAATACAGAACATGAAATTAAAAGTATTGAAATGTGAGCACTTATTAGCTTTAGATATAACCTTAGACGCTTCAGAGACTAGAATGGCAAAAAAAAAAAAAAAAAAAAAAAAGTTCAATTTAGACATAAATAAGTTAGGAACTACAATGATAGCCATATTATGAATGGGAAAATATAGATTTATAGAAAGAGTTTTAAATTCCGGTGTTTATGCCCTACAAACCGACCTGCCCGGCATTTCAAATTATAATAACTTTAAATAGTCTAAAATCAAACGTTGAATGATTTTATATTTTTAAACGAAAATTTTTCCAAACGAACCAAGTGATGAGGAGGGGGGTGCAATGTCTTCAACAGCATATGCACCGGTTGTGCATATGCTGCTCCGGTTTGTTTTGATTTTATATTTTTAAGGGTGTATTCCGATCCAAACTGCTTATTTTCTGATTCATTTTAAAATTCGTTTTTGCTCTCAAACGCATCAAACTGGGAAATCTTCTTATTTAGAAACTACATAATGTGCCGTGTTTCTCGAGTTTTTGATAAATGCGGAAAATACTGTATTAAACGCTGTCAAAGTTGGCGTTTTGAACGGAATTTTCCGAAGCGGGCGATCTGGGAATGAAAAAAATGGTCATACTGAGAAAATCTTTCCAAACGAGCTTAATCTTGTCAGCAGCACTGCCTTCGGCAGGGTACAAGCTCGGATTTGTCGGATTTTCCATTTTTAAATGAAAATTTATCCAAACGTAGATCGAGTTGAGGGCCCCACTGTCTTCTGCAGCGTACACTGGGGGGGGGGGGGGGGGTATCCACGCTCCGGCCTGATTTTTCAAGTGAACCTCGAATTTGTATTTAATTTCAGGCATTTAGATATATAAAAATTTCAATTCTGACGAAAAATTCATAATAAATCATAAATAATATAAAATGTGTACCATCCCCTTAATTTTTGAAACGCGAAATGATATTCAAAGCACAAGCACATATCACGGAGACAAGAAACGATATCTTGAGAAAATTTGCAATGGGAGAAAAACATCTCAGGCAAATCCTTGAAATGACTTAGACTTTTTTTTTTTTTTTTTGAAATAGTACTAAATATTAATATTTGTCCACACCAGCGATATCGTTAGATTCGGAAAAATACCAAGAATGCATTAATAGGATTTTGTTTTTTTTTAATTTTGAAACTTCAGAAAACAGGAAAACTGGCGTGAATCGCGGCCAAGTAAAAAGATTTTTTGAAAGAGTAACGAAAGGTACCATTTGAATTGGAAAGATAAGACAATTTTTTTTTAAAACTCTACGGGGTCCCGGCCATCGCAGTTTCAAAATGCAGTAAAAATCGAACGCTACGCCTTCGTCAGTCTGAAGAAATGTAAAGGTATGATTACTTTGAAGAAAGGAAGCTCGTCATTTTGCGATTATCATTATGGTTTTTAATTATATTTCGGCTAAGTATCAAAAAATGAAAAATCTGATCCTCAGGTGCATTTGGACCTACCATCGCCTATCCTTATCTTAAATTTTCAGACCTCTATGTTCCGTAGATTTTCTTAGCCATCGCTAACACATGCAGAGTAAAGGCAAACATCTTTTTTTTTAATTATTATTAATATCGATATGCAAATTAGAGATGGCAAACCTCTTTATTTCATTAGTATGGATGCAATCTATTGTTACCGTATTGTATTATTTTGTCTGGGATAGTGAAATTTTACCATTTAATGCAGGATTCTGATACAGATAGGTTTTATTTTCACGGGCTTTATTGTATTTCGAATTTTATTTACATAGCTGCCAATCTCCTTTATTTTTCGAGTAATTTAAATGTTTGGAACCAGAAATTTTGTTTAATAAATCAAATAAAATACGAACCCTATAGAAACAAGACACATTTTATTAAAACATTTTCTGGTTCAAGAAAGTTTATTTGATCTGGGATAAAACTCCAGCAGGATGGCAGTTATGCTGTTATAGATACTCAAAGAACTTTTTTTTATAAAGATTTATTGTCGGAGGGGTGGGGTGGTGGTGGGGGTAGGGGTAGAGGGCGCCAACTGAAATTCTGCACACAGGCGCTGGATACTACTGGCGCGCCCCTGGTACTTTATAAAACTAGGAAACATTTGATGTGTTTTGTATCTTTCGACAGTATAATTCAATGTAATAAAAATACATCCAGTAACTGTCATATGTATTGTTTCACAAATTAAGTATTCTTCAAGCACTATGTCACATGCAGCAATTCATCCATGTTAAATATATAATATCAATTAAATGCGAGAAAAAAAGCGACTTAAATTTAAAAGTAAATATACTTCTTAAAATCAATTAGTTTTCATCATCCTTCAGACAACATAATCGGTTTTATTTTTTCAGATTAACATTTCAAATTCATCTCAAGAAGCCAATTAAAATAAAAGCCACTTTCCAAGTCTTCGTGAAACAGTAATTGTAACAAATAATGTTATAATATATGCTAAGTAATTATGTTTAACAGAGCCTAGTTTTAGAGAAGTCTAACCATCCTTTCTAATTTATAAACTGCCATTTCTTGCTTATTATACTGCAGAAAGCACATTCAATTTGTTTTGTTGAACAAAAGACACATAGAATAAATAGAGTCAGAAAGTGAAGTCATTCAGCAGATTCGTGGAGAAGTGATATGTTTCAGAGCGATATATTAGTGTTATTATTCCTTGAAGCAGTAATTAAATGAAGTAAGTTGTACACGCATTTATTTTCAGGAAACTCGAGATAAATCATACAGTCTCCTAGAGTTCATATTCATATCTTGCACTAAAATTCTATTAATAAAGAATGCTTGAAAATAAGGTTTCTTAGAATTAAATGTACAGAAAAATAAGATTGCAAAATGCATGCTAAACTATTTTTGTAGAGAAGGAAAAAAATCTTCAGCTTATAACCTAAAATTTTGTAGTGCATTCTGTAAATAAAGCTCCAACTTTTCACGAGCTGGATAAAACACAGAAGTTTTAAAAGTTCCTTAAAATAAACACTTCTACTTATGTATAATAAATTAACAATATAAAATTTTACCAATGGCTTTTACACTGTAATCTTTGAGATTATTTGCTGAATCGTTTTTTAATTAATTTTTAATTTACTGATTTTTTTAATTAAAAACGTGCTTTAACGAAATGTGAGTGTACTATTTCAAAATCCTGTCGTATGATATCTCATTCATCTTTGTGGCTTTTATATGCACATAGAAAAATAGATGTTTACATCAAAAATAATATATATGATGATTATTTATTGTAGAAGACGTTAGCAACCTTATTAATTGACTTATATTTGTAATTTAAATCTTGAAGTATTTGTCAGAAAAACAAAGCTTTCGAAATATGTTCCATATACTATTAATAAATTTTTAAATTTTTAAAACGACTTACTTCTTTCGATGGATAATTTTATAGAAAACCTGTATAAATTTTATAAAAATACACTCCTTAAAGAGTAGAATTTTCCCCTCCCTAGAAAGGAGAGAAAAATTTCACTCCATTGTCGAGAGTGAAATATGTCACTACGTTGTCGAGCGTGAATATTCATTCTAAGCACGAGTGAGTATTGTATGGATATTACTAATCAGCCAATCACAACAGTCTTGCCTATGACGCTTTTTTTAAGATAAGAGAAAGATGTCCGCCATTTAAGGATTAAAATATACGGATATTAAAGTGATATTTATGGAGCTTTTTATTTTCATATTAAAAAAATGTAATTAAGGTACAGAATGATTTAAAAGATACAGAATGATAGAACTTTCTCAAAGAGCATTCGAAAGGAAACACTTCTGCGGTTTCAAACTAAAATTTTTCCATTACTTTTAAGTCTGCAGTTTTTAACGAGCGCGTGAAAATTATCTTCAAAGTTGAGTCATATATGCATTGCTTGATTTATAATTTTCTCTCCCGCCTTGAGTCTGTAATGACTGATAATTATACACAGTGAAGTTCATAGCAATAAATAAAGAGTGTCTCATTTGAGCCGATACGGCTCAAATCAACGGATAATGTTGAAAATTTCCGAAGGAAGAAACGAGATTTATGGAATATAGATAGTTTCGGTCCGGCCGAATTTTCGACAGCATTTCCCCCGAAAACGAATTTTCGGCGAAACTCAGGTTTTAGGACGAAAACGAAACCGAATTTTAGGTCGATAACTAATTTTATGTATGGGTATCACTCTTCATCTAGCCAGGAGTAAATATATTATTCCTCAGCTAATCAGAACAGCAAGTCTATGACACTTTTTTTAAGATAAGAGAAAGACGACCGCCATTTTAGGATTAAAATATAAGGATATTATTAAAGTGATTGTTTATGGAACGTAAAGGTAAGTCTTATTTAATTTTAATCTTTTATTCCTGGTAGGTTTTGTATGTTATGATTATGAGTTAAACAGCTATGATACACGTAATTATCGGCACTAAAAAATAAAACATGATATTTAAGCATTTAAATAAAGGTTTTTTAAGCCTGATATGAAGTTTATAGATAAAACTGCTTTAGTATATATCTTTTAATGTTCAATATCATTTATATAAAATAATACTGAATATATTTTAAAGAGATAAATAACTACTTTTTACATTAAAAATGTTTTCAAACAATAAGAACAGTACATATTCAATCATTTCTTTTCTTTTTATATTTCCTAGATCAATTTCTTTCCTATAAAGCACACAAAATTTATTTAGCCCGTATTCCCATAATACAATACGGGAATAAAAATTTTAAATTAAATATAGCTTATCATATGTCGTTCCATAAATAAGCGTTGTATTAATGTCTATTTTTCAGAAATAGCGGAAGAAAATTCGAAATCATGATTAAGTTAAGGAATATGTTTAAAAGAAAAATAGAAGAATATTCCAGAACATAAAAATCTAGACTCCATGATCATATTTAATAAAATAATGACAGATCACAACACATAAAAAAAAAAATCTTACACATTCTTAATATTTGGATCAAGCTTAGAACTTATTAAAAAAACATGTGAGTTGATAAGCATAATTAACGTACATCACGAGAATTATTAAAATACTAAAGGGGTATCTGAAAAGAAAAAAAAATAATAACTGATTAAGACTTCAGTTAATTACTTGCCCTTATTGCCATTTTAAAATTATCATATGTTTATAGGGCATACAATGAAAGTAAATACAAGGGATATGATTGTAATAAAATATTTTAGTTTTTTCTGTCAGTAATCTAATTTAATTCGCATGTTAATTGAGTTTCTCCTTAAAAGTTCAATAAATGTTACAAACTATGAATTAAATAAATATTGCCAATAAAGTATTTTATTCCAATCTTTACAATGCTTGTGTTTATTTTCATTACATCCTCTAAAAGATGTGATTCTTTTAAAATGCCCATAAAACAACATAAAAAAAAGAATTCACTGCATAACAATTGAACATTTACTCCTATGAAAGAGTGACTATTTCCTCCTACCAGGGGTGAGAAAACGCACTCCTTTAGCAAGAGAAAATATTCACTCCTCCGAAAGAGTGATTATTCACCCCTGTTTAGAGTCAATATTCACTTTCGAGGAGTTTTGACTCTGCGATAGAGTGAACAGTCACTCCTTTTTATTTAGAGCGTAGGACATCTGGTTCAGTGTTAAGATCAGCGTATCAGTATTAGCTCAATGTTAAGTGTTAAAATATTTTCATTAATGAACCATTATTTTAACACAATCAAACTGATTGGTAAAGTTATCATACGAATTGAATATTTCCAACTGAGCGAAAAAATGCCCAGGCCGGGAATCGAACCCAGATCCTTGGCTTACAAGGCCAATGCTTTTCCGTTTAAGCTAACTGGGCCGACAACCAGCCAGCATATTTCGCTCAGATAACCTTATTGGTAATAACATCTGGCCTGTCATGTAGACAGCTCAACAGAATAAACCGCAGGTAAAGGAACTCCATATAAACGATGGATACGTAGATGAACGTTCATCTACGTATCCATCGTTTATATGGAGTTCCTTTATCTGCGGTTTATTCTGTTGAGCTGTCTACATGACAGGCCAGATGAACGTTCATCTACGTATCCATCGTTTATATGGAGTTCCTTTATCTGCGGTTTATTCTGTTGAGCTGTCTACATGACAGGCCAGATGTTATTACCAATAAGGTTATCTGAGCGAAATATGCTGGCTGGTTGTCGGCCCAGTTAGCTTAAACGGAAAAGCATTGGCCTTGTAAGCCAAGGATCTGGGTTCGATTCCCGGCCTGGGCATTTTTTCGCTCAGTTGGAAATATTCAATTCGTATTTTCATTAATATTAAAGTTATCAACGAATATTCAAATTTATCTTGTTATTAGACATCCTGTATTATTAGCTGAATAACTAGATAGAAACGCTATGTTAGAGGAAATGGTCAAAAAACGAAATAGGGTCTAAATACGGACTGCTTTCTGAAGGTGGAGGAAAGTGTTGTGCACGATCGTGGGAATGGTGTCAAACGGAACAGCAAGAAATGGGAGGAAAAGTAGTGAGCAGATGGCCTTGGTCCTTGATCCACATAGGTTTGTAAGAATTGTTTTCATCATAGAATCTACGTCTGAGAAGTATGTGAAATTTAATTTATTCCTTCCTTAGTTCTTCAATAAAACAAGCGGCTTCTATCTAATCTCAAAGTAGAATTCCTGATCTTCATGTAGAGCACCTTTTTCGATCAATTTGTTTCTTTTGTAATGGCTGCTAAGACCATCAAATTTAAGTACTGGATGGTCTAAAAGCGGGATACCATACCAACGACAGTGACTGTGGCGAGTTGGCTGTTCTTCTGGCGGATAAACCTGGTGACGAGAATGGTGCATGCATTTTCTGCGATAGATTCTTTACAGATGATGTTATAGGAGAAGTTTGGATTCAGCGCTACAAATGTGAAAGTTGGGCACATTCCGAATATTCTTCAATGGAAAAAGATGTATACATCTGTGACTTCAGTAAAATAATGAAAATGCTCTTTTTTTACATAAAGTTTCAAGACAGTAATTTAATAGGATTTTGAACACAATTTGGGTTTTTTTTTTTTTCTCATGAGATAAATTACTAAGTAGCCCGTATTTGGACAACCCCTTGAAAAAGAATAATTTTCCCTTTTTTCGGATTAAAATGGATTTGGAAGCTAAGACTAAAGTTAGTTAACTTTAAACTAACTAACTTATTAGGAATTTGAAAACATCATATCATTTTCAGGACTGCTTTTAGAAGTAAGTGACACTAAAATTATCCATTTTGCGTAAGCAAGTAAATCGATAGATACCAAAATGAACGCTGTAGCCCGTTTTTGGACATTTCCTCTACTATGCGATTTTCTTTCTTATGTCTGATTTTACCTTTCTTATTCCCGACGTTATTTTGTGTCCCCTTATATATAGAAGCTGGCCTAAAATAGAATGGACTTTTAAAAATTTTTATAACAAGTAAACTTTGAAAACTATTCGAGTTATTCTTGCAGAATAATAAAGTGTGAAGCAGAGAATTTATTACATTTCTTTGTTTTAGTTCTAAATATCACCGATAGATGGCGCTTCCTTGTCACAACCTGTTACAATGCTCAAATTAATCTATAAAATTTATCAAAAACTACTCAACATTCAACCTTAGTCATATTTATCTGATAAATGGCGTATTTTTGGTTACGATTTTGAAATTTCAAGGATATTTTGAGCAGTATTCATGTTTGATACAGATTAGAGCCATCTATTGGTGATATTTGGAACTGAAACAAAAAAGCGTATTAAAGACATTTCTGACTACACACATCACTCTACTACAAGAATAACTCCAATAGCTGCCAACGTTTACTTTCGTGGACTTTACCCATATCTCGTCAGCTGCGGGTATATAGAAATAAAAAACGGTAAGAGTGAAGAATATTTCAATATTGCTTCCCCGTCGTCCAATAATCAGCCTTTTTTGTAGTATATACCTGCAGAGGCGTTTCTGTTGACATTCTTTGGTCTATAGAATTTTTAAAAGGTCTATCTATTTTAGGGCGCCTGTAAATATGTATACATATATATACAGTAAAACTTGTCCAAATCGAAACGCGGTTAAAGCGGAAGTTTGATCAATTTCAACTAATTTAATGATCCCGGATTAAAAATAGGAAATGTATCGTTAGTTATTTTGCATGAAACGGAATCTATCTAACTCGGAAAAGGAAAGCAATAATTAAAGATTTCATGAAAAACTTCATGCATAATGTGCAATTGTAATAAAATATATAACGCAGAAATAATAAGTTCATTTTCCAAATCATCTGTTATCTCAATTTAAAAATAATGAATTCCTGACCAATAAGAAAACAACAGATGATAATTGTCAGAAAAGAAGTCCTTCAATAATTTGAGAGAAAATATGGCCAAACAATTGGATCCGGACGCATTTATTTCGGTCAATCTTGAAATGCATCTCTCCCCTTTAAAATCAACAGGAACTGTACTTATGTCTGGCTGTTCTAGGTTATTTGCATAGAATCATTTTTTCAGCGTGTGTTTGGGTTATTTCTAAGTATCCAAAAATTGCTAATGTGACCCACTCGGCGCTGAATACTGACACACCAACTGCAAAAATGAACACATGTATTCTATACAGGATTCTATTAAAAAATACATCCACAAAAAAGTGGAATAAAAACTAGCTTTAAAAGGAATTCTGAAAAAAGCTTTACAAGTCTCCTTTGAAATTTTCTGCCTTGCTATGCAAGTGTACAGGCCTAAACGTTGCAGTATGGTGTAATGTAATGATAATAAAGCGATGATACGTTAACAAACAAGATTTAACAATGTGAATCATTCCAAGAATATCATCAACAAAAAGCAATAACGACATTGCATTAACGAACAAGTCGCATCAAAGACTTGCGCAATGACAGAGATTCTCTTGCAAACACTGCAAGAATATCATCAAATCTCGATCCCTTGCGATTCCACTTTCAAAAATTTTTGCATATATATATATATATATATATATATATATATATATATATATATATATATATATTAGTGCGCCTGTCTACCACGCTATGATCCAGAGTCGATTCCTTATGGAAGACTGGGCAAGGTTCACTCAACCTTTCACTCCTTCGGGATCAATGAAATAAGTACAAAGCTTGCTTGGGAACCAAACACTTAGGGTCCCACGTTAGGCTGACCATCTAGCCGAAATATTTGATGTATAGCACCTAAGGTCTGTTGGTCAAGAAAACGGGCCTGGACACCATAGCGCTGCAGGTCTCGTTTAGTTTTATTAACCGTTACTCGTAATACCCCTGAAGATAATGGAAATCTTAAAAATACACACATAATTAAACTAATTACTACAATTAATTGCTTTAAATATCTGAATTCTAAAATTAATTTATTATCATAAAGTTAACAAAAAATATTCAGTCTTACTTTATTGGGTGACTGCTACAGACGAAATCACGTTGCTGAAGTTAAATCCTCTAAAAAACTAAGGTAGGTCAGCCAAATGTAGCTAGTGTTCCTAGGTAGCCCATACCCCAAAATTAGAATTAATTTAATTTTTAATCACAAAGTGGCGTTGCTGCATTGTAAACATGATTCTGAAGTGCACGTGGCTGAATTTGAAGTGATCACCTTGATCGGTCGCCATTGTATGCAGTGATTTCAGTTTTGAGGAATAGTCGTTCTAATTTCCAGGTAAGAAGATATTTTAATTTACATGTGTTTAAATTTTTAGAACTTTGAGTTATGATACGTTTTCTGAAAGCTTATTTCTTTCTCTTTAACTACATTTACTTCCATTCTAATAAATTTATCAGATTAAGAGTTTTACGTCATGCAACTGGCGCCATATGCATGTTCCCAAAGTGGCCTGACACCCGGGCCATATTAGGAAAGAAATGTGGAAATCAATGTAGTAAGAGTAATTTTGAAAATTTCCACTTAAATATCTGAAAAGCTTATTACCATTTATTATCACTTATCAGATTTCTGCAACAATTTCCACACTACTGAGACCACCAGAAATCCCTCAAAAAAAATCTCCCAGAAGAAAAGCCCTGAACTAACGCGCACAAAAATTGATTCAAAGTTTCTCGTGTCAGAAGAAGATAAAGAAGAGAAATTCGAGAAATATCGAAAGAAAGAATAATCAGAGCATAACAGCAAGCAACATAATAAGAAAGTCATAAACCAATCCGGTACACTGCCAAAAGAGACTTCCAAACAAACTGATACTACCATGCCTGGCGCAAGTGGTTCCCAGCCAAAAGTAAGCTGGTTTTGTCATTTATGCAAGAAATACAAAATAATAGAATGCGATTGTGTAATCAGTGCTTGCACTATATGCATGAAGAGTTTCAGGGACTTACTAAACAAGACAAAATCGAAAATTTCAATTTTGAAAAAAGTTTATTGTAATTTATTTCCTTGTAATTTCCTTTTAATTAAATATTTACTTTTAATTGAATATTGTAATACTCTTCTAGAAGTAAAAATAGTTTGCCGAGTATTTTTTCACATTTTAAAAGTGATTTCAGTCTATGAGCCACCTTTGGAACACTACGCGCCAGAAGTGGCTCACAAGTTACAATTCTGAAATTGTATTATTCATAGTATAATTAAATTTTATTATGCAATCAAAAGTATGCTTGATATGTGTTAGAGATGTGTAAAATTTTACAAAAACAAATTCAGCCACATACACCTAACAAGAAAATTAAGAAAAATTCTCAAATCTTAACTATCGCCATCTTTGGCTCACCTGCCTTAGTAATTCCAGAGGGCATGAACAACTTACTGTAATACAACTTATCACTTCCCTTTCTCCCGGAAAATTCGGCTGACATTGAAATAGTCACTGCAGTTTTCAAGCTACTGATTTCAAATACACTTTTCATTTTAACAGTGCAATAAGAGAGATGAAAAAATTGGTTAATATGGCCCAAAGCCCGTTTTTAAATAACGTTTTTTCTATACTTCTCCCTTTCCATGGCTCAGCTGTAAATATTACAAAGGGCGGTATTTGAAACGTCCTTATCTCTAACTTCTCTCTTTCTCTCTTTCAAGACTTCAGAACACCCCTTTGCTTTTTCTTTGATGGGGAGGGGATCTTAGAAAGTTGAAATTCTATCGGGTAAAATTGATAAATTTCTACAATAGTAGTAATTTAGACAATAAGATAGACAGTTTTAATGTAGAAATATTATCTCTGAGTTAGAACAGTTTTCAATAAGAAAGATAATTATTTTCTAATTCTACCCTTATTTTCGCCAAAAACCAATTGAAATGAATAAATATTTTGCTTGTACTAGCCGTGATCCTGCTTTTGTAGCTCGTAAAAAGCGTGAAAATCGTAATATAATTTAAATTATGAACCATTCTTAACGCACATATTGTTGGTTTTAATCATGTCCTCGGTTCAGCCGTGCTGATATTAAACGAGATCGAGTGTATAGGTATAATTGGTGATCAATTCAAATTCATTTTGACACTTGAAACATTTTGCGTTTTGTAACATCCACGAATCTGGAAGGAAAAAATCCACATTTATTATTTCGACTGTAATACAATATTTTGTCCCAAAAAAGTTATTTATTACTCACATTTTTTTTAGGATTCATCTTTAAAGGTTTTTAATCTTTAAATTATATAACATACATCAAGCATTTTGCCGCAAATATTATAAATTCCAATATAAACCAAGATATATTAGCAAGATATATCTAATATAAACAATAATCTTAAAATATGTCATCGCCATCGTTTCGTCAACGCCGAAAAATGTGCTTCGAAAAATTTTAAGGCATGCTGTTTTCGATGGCAAATGCTTGTCAGAAGTCTTTAAAAAAACCGCAAGAAAAAATAAACGTTATCTTACTTCTTGAAGAAAAAAGGTTGAGCATTTCTTGACATATTTTCTTGACATGTGATTTTTATATCGCGGAGCATGTAATTGGCAGAGTTAACTACTTTTATCAGTTTAGCTTATGTACACAATTTAAAAAGTTCTAAATTTATATCGATAAATTAGATAACATTATTTGACAAATATATATTTTTTAAGAGCAATCATGGATAAAATAGACAAATTTGACTATTAAAATTGAGCATGTAAAGATAATTTTACAAAATAATCTTTCATTTATTATTTTCCACAATTGAGAATTGGAATAAAGCAAAATGGAAAGGGGAGCGAGACACAGGCATTGGGGAAGGAGACCATGCAATCTGATTACCATATTACTGTAAGGTTATGCGAAAGGTACGCTCAATTGAATTTTATATATTCTTGATAAACAAAATTAAATAAGCTTAAGGGGACCGGGAAAGCAAAATTCAACCAAAAAATCGATTTTTACTTTTTTATATCATTAAATAGTTTAAACTTTTATCTTTACAACAATGTGTCACACATGTTTATACATAAAAAAAAAATAAGTGTTGAAATTATTCATTCTTTCTAAGAGTACTTCACAGCTTAACGGCCATTTAAATCTTTAATTGGCTTTTTCTCAAAACTTGCATTTTTCATGTTTATGTTCCTTTTTAGCTCACAGGCTATCAAAGCCTGAGAGCTAATGTGCCCGCCCTTTCTGTATGTATGTATGTATGTATGTACGTAACGCGACAACTCTTGATAGAAACATCCGATTTGCTTCAAAATTTATTTCTAGGTTCATTGTGATAAGGCGCTTCTCTGATTAGTTTTGGGAGTTCATTGGTTAAGGATAAAGGGGGAAAAACGGGGTTAGTCCAACCCCTTAATTCAGATAAATGGGTTTTTCATGCAGAATCATTCGATTTGCTCCGAATTTGATATACCGGTTTATTATGTTAAGGAACTTCCCTGATTAGTTTTGGGGGTTCATTGGTTAAGGATAAAGGGGGAAAAGGAGGGTTAGTCCACCCCCTTAATTCAGATAAATGGGTTTTTCATGCAGAATCATTCGATTTGCTCCGAATTTGGTATACCAGTTTATTATGTTAAGGAACTTCCCTGATTAGTTTAGGGGATACATTGGTTAAGGATAAAGGGGGAAAAGGGGGGTTAGTCCATCCCTTTTAATTCAGATAAATGGGTTTTTCATGCAGAATCATTCGATTTGCTCCGAATTTGGTATACCGGTTTATTATGTTAAGGAACTTCCCTGATTAGTTTTGAGGGTTCATTGGTTAAGGATAAAGGGGGAAAAGGGGGGTTAGTCCACCCCTTTTAATTCAGATAAATGGGTTTTTCATGCAGAATCATTCGATTTGCTCCGAATTTGGTATACCGGTTTTATATGTTAAGGAACTTCCCTGATTAGTTTTGGAGGTTCATTGGTTAAGGATAAAGGGGGAAAGGGGGGGTTAGTCCACCCCCTTAATTCAGATAAATGGGTTTTTCATGCAGAATCATTCGATTTGCTCCGTATTTGGTATACCGGTTTATTAAGTTAAGGAACTTCCCTGATTAGTTTTGAGGGTTCATTGGTTCAGGATAAAGGGGGAAAAGGGGGGCTAGTCCACCCCCTTAATTCAGATAAATGGGTTTTTCATGCAGAATGATTCGATTTGCTCCGAAGTTGGTATACCGGTTTATTATGTTAAGGAACTTCCCTGATTAGTTTTGGGGGTTCATTGGTTAAGGATAAAGGGGGAAAAGGGAGGTTAGCCCACCCCCTTTAAATTAGATAAATGGGTTTTTCATGCAGAATCATTCGATTTGCTCCGAATTTGATATACCGGTTTATTATGTTAAGGAACTTCCCTGGTTAGTTTTGGGGGTTCATTGGTTAAGGATAAAGGGGGAAAAGGGGGGTTAGTCCACCCCCTAAATTCAGATAAATGATTTTTTCATGCAGAATCATTCGATTTGCTCCGAATTTGATATACCGGTTTATTATGTTAAGGAGCTTCTCTGATTCGTTTTGGGGATTCATTGGTTAAGGATAAAGGGGGGGCTAGTCCACCCCCTTCATTTAGATAAATGGGTTTTTTTGCAGGAATATTCGATTTGCTCCAAATTTGGTATACCGGTTTATTATCATAAGGAGCTTCCCTGATTAGATTTGGAGGTTCACTGGTTAAGTATAAAAGGGGAAACGGGGGCTAATTTCCCTTCACTTATTTTTTTGACGGGCATTATTCTTTAAAATAAGAGTATGATATACAATTAGTGTGAATAGCCTGTGAGCTCAATGCCATCAATTTAGCTGGGCACTTTTCTTTTTTATTTTCAATATCTATTAAACTTAAGAACTCTGATTTTTTTAGTACTTATAATATGTTATATTGTATACTTTAACACAGGGATTTAAGGATTTATTGAGAATTATTTATTTTAGGCAGTGAAATCTTACCAAAAATGCTAATTTAAAAATTACTTTCAATAAATAATTAATAATTAATTTTGAGTTTCACTTAGAAAGAAAATGGTCTGTTAAAATACGTAAATCATGTAATTCTAACTACTCTAAAAAATCTAGACCTCTATCTTTCACCATTTCTGAGAAAAGGGTACATAAAGTTGGTGAATTTAACATGGCGGAGATAGAGCTTTCCCTGTCCCATTAAGAGGCTTTCTACAATCGAAATATAAACAAATGTTATTTTTTTAAATCCTAAGTTTAACTTAATTATCCTATGAAATAGTTTAAAATAAAAGAATTTAACATTTTAATTAGCAAATGCAAATAAAATTCGTTTTAATAACGTAGTACTTAAACCAAGTAGTTAAAAAATATTGGAGTAATATTTCTTTTTAGTGGTTGTCGTAGCTAATATTGTTTCTATCGGATATATTTTCAGCAACATTGGCATGATATATTGTCCTAAAGTTGCGGTGTTTAGCTTCTATAAATATTACATAATATTGCCAAGAAATACTTCGACATTTCATCGCTAATATTTTCAATATAAAGTCAATATTTCTGCAATATTATCCTTTTATAGCAAATATCTTCGTCGTAAAGCTAATTTTTCTGTAATAGTTGCATTTCATTGCAAATAAGTCCAGTGTAAAGCCAATTTTAGCCAATATTGGTATTTCATTGGAAATATTTCTCAAAAATTCAATATTCTCTCAATATTAGCCCCAATATAACCAATACAACCAATATTGGTTTGCTACTAGGTAATCATTATATCACCTAAATGCGTTGAGGTTGAGGTTTAAGTACTCAAAAAAGAAGGTTTACAATTTTTATTAGGTGCGTCCGTAACTATATAAATACGTAGCACCTATATTCGTCGTCTGGTTCCGTCCGTCTGTCTGTCTGCCCACATATAACAGCGCAAAAACTACCCAACCGAATGGATTGAAATTTAAGATGTATAATCTTTGCAGAATTTTGTCAAGTCATTTCAAATTTTATAAAAATCGGGTGTATTGTAACGACCGAAGAAACCCCGCAACGTCTCCTACTTCGCAGGTTTCATGACTGGCTTTTGTCCAGTGTTTGTCCACGCCTAGAATTGTGCATCGATTGTCGCCTAGGTTTTGGAGCTTGAAATTTGAATCCAATTATTTCTCAAAAATTCAATATTAGCCCCAATATAACCAATACAACCAATATTGGTTTGCTACTAGGTAATCATTATATCACCTAAATGCGTTGAGGTTGAGGTTTAAGTACTCAAAAAAGAAGGTTTACAATTTTTATTAGGTGCGTCCGTAACTATATAAATACGTAGCACCTATATTCGTCGTCTGGTTCCGTCCGTCTGTCTGTCTGCCCACATATAACAGCGCAAAAACTACCCAACCGAATGGATTGAAATTTAAGATGTATAATCTTTGCAGAATTTTGTCAAGTCATTTCAAATTTTATAAAAATCGGGTGTATTGTAACGACCGAAGAAACCCCGCAACGTCTCCTACTTCGCAGGTTTCATGACTGGCTTTTGTCCAGTGTTTGTCCACGCCTAGAATTGTGCATCGATTGTCGCCTAGGTTTTGGAGCTTGAAATTTGAATCCAAATTTCATAAAAAACTAAAATAACCCAAATTAAAACATTTTTTATGAAATTTAGATAATAAAATAACAATAGTTTTTCAGTATTGAATGCGGGATGGACGTGTGTTCAGATACCTGCAAATTTTAAAAGTGGGGGTGGAGTTAGTATTTTGTCTGTCCTCCCACTGAAGAAGAACAGACTGTTTTTGTTTTTTACCTGTCTTTCTTGTTTTTTTTAAGTATTTTATAGTTAAAAATTTTTGCAGATATACACCTTCCTTTTGAAGTTATGGTGTTTTGGCATTTTGAAATGGTGAAGTATGTTTTATTGCATTTGATATGTGCTGCTGTAGCGCCATTCATGCGATAATTTTTCATTAATTTTGAAAAAAAAATACATATATATATATATATATCCATATATATATATATATGACCTTTGTCACACTGTAACTCTCGTATTTATGAACCGATTTGGATGTAATTCGGTGTATACATAGTACATACCAATGTATCGACCGAGTTCGTTGGCCAGCTTCATCCGCCATTTTGTTTCAAAATGGCGGCCATTTAAATTTTTTTTAAAAATTTAAAATTTGAAATGTGGTATCAGAAAATTAAAAATAGAAAAATATTTTTTTTTATGTATTTGACCTTGATAAAAAGATTCGGGAGCAGTTTTTGTTTCGTCTATATCTTAAAAAATGGCTGAGTTATAGCATTTTGAATTTCTATTGTGGTTGACATTTTAAAACGACCTGATTTTTGTCACGCGATATCAGGCGTATTTATGAACCGATTTGGATGTAACTTGGTCTGTACATAGTACATACCAATGTTTCGACCGAGTTTGTTGGCCAGCTTCATTCGCCATCTTGTTTCAAAAGGGTTGCCATTTAAAAAAAATAATTTAATATTTAAAATGAGGTATTAAAAAATTGGAAAGTGAAAAAGATTTTTTTTTATGTGTTTGGCCTTGATACAAAGATTCCGGAGCAGTTTTGTTTCTGAAAATTTGTTCTTTTGTTTATAAAGTAAAAAATGGTTGAATTATAGCACTTTGAATTTCTAGAATGGCTAACATTGTGAAACGATCTTGTATTTGTCCCTCGATAACACACGTATTCGCCTATTTCGATGTAAGAAGGCATGTGGATAGTATAAATCAATATCTCGACCAAGTTCGCTGACCAGCTTCATCAGCCATCTTGTTTCAAAATGGCGGCCATTAAATTAAAAAAAATTATATTTAAAATTGAGGTGCAAAAAAAATTAGAAATTGAAAAAGGTTTCTTTCTTAAGTATTTGACCTTGATATAAGGATTCAGGAGCATTTTTTGTTTGTCTTTATCTTAAATAATGTCTCAGATATAGCAATTTCAATATCTAATGTGGGTGACATTTTGAAAAATCTGATTTTTTGCCTGCGAAAGCACTCGTATATATCAATCAATTCCGATGTGAGTGTGCATGTGCACAGCAATTACTAAGATCTCGTCCAAGTTCACTGGTTAGCCTCATCCACCATGTTGTCTTAAAATGGCAGGCACTTTAAGAAATCGCCGAATGTGGCAGCCAAATATAAGTTACTTTAAATAAAAGCAGCTTGGATAAAGCTGACTAATTTCGCGAAATTCTCATTTATAATGATTTAGTATTGATAAAAATTAGTATTGAATCTCTTATACAGTGGAACCCCGATTTTACGTTTTTCATGGGACCAGCATTAAAAAACGTACGAAACGAGAAAACGTAAAATCGGGGTCAAATAGAGAAAATATTTCAAGAAAACAAACAAAAAAAATAAACTTACCAATATCTCATTAGTACTTAAAAAAAAATCTGTTATTTTTGACTGCTCTTTCTTTTTATGTACAATTTCACATATACTATTTTCGATACATGCGAGTTTTTGCAAATTTTTTTCTTGATTTTCATGTCCTGTTAAAAATTTCTTTAAATTTTTTTAACTACCAATGACCTCTACCGATGAGGGCACGATGACTTCTGGATCTTCATCATCACCATCCTCACTTTCATTTTTCGAAATCAAATCGGAAATAGTCTGAATATCTGTGGTAGTGATAACATCTTTATAGTAATCAATGTATTCATCAACATTGATGTCTGCAAGTATAAATTCATCCTCTATTGTATACGCTTCCTTAACGGGCTCCTCTGGCGGCGCTTCAACGTTAATATCAGATTTAAAAAATCCTCCCTTCCGAAAAGCATTTGAAATGCATTTTTCCTCTACAGTATCCCATGCCAATGAAATTAAGTGAAGAGCGTCGAGCCCATTTATCTTCGTTTTCCAAGCATCTTGAAACTCACCAGAATAAAGGGAAAAAAGGGATTTTCTTACCAGTCGCTTCCTATAATTCATTTTGAAGGATCTGATTATTCCCAAGTCACAAGGTTAAAGTAAACTGGTACAGTTGGGTGGGAAAAATTCAATACGCACATTCTTTAAGTTTAGATAAGCATGAGCAGTGCACTGGTGTACGAATAAAATTCTTTTTCGCTTTTGCAAGCACATTTTTTTATCCAATTTTCTTGCAAAATCTTCAAAAAGATTTAGGTTCATCCAAGAAGACTGGTTGGCATTATAATATGTAGGTAAACTTTTGATGTTTTTGAAGCATCGGGGCTTCTTGGATTTACCAATCACAAAGGGTGCTAACTTCTCAGTTCCGTCTGCATTCGTACATAACAAAACTGTTAATCGCATTTTTGATAGTTTCCCACCATGACACTTTTCTCCTTTCACGGTGTATGTTCTATCAGGGAAGAGATTAAAAAAATATAGTCTCTTCTGCGTTAAAGATGTCTTTATTTGAATAATTACACACAAGAGAAGGCAACGTTTTTTCCATCCACTCCTCAACGACCGCAGTATTTAATCCATCTGATTCACCACAAATAAACTTGTAAACCAAATTATGCCTCTCCTTGAATCGGTCGATCCAACCGTTGGATGCCGTGAAATTCTACATTTCAAGCCGAGAAGAAATTTCAAGCGCCTTTTCTTTCAAAATTGAGCCATTGATTGGAATTTTGGCTGCACGGGCTTGTTTAAACCACTCGAACAAAATCTTTTCCAGTTCTTCAAAAGGAGAGGTTTTCAATGTTTTTCTTTTCTTTGACAAATTTTCCAGTGTTTCAGATTTTAATTCCACAGAGACCTCTTGTTTTAGGATGGTTTGTAACGTGGAATAAGCGATGCCCAATGATTTTGTGAGATCAACTTTAGTTCCTTTAAAATCTTTGGATTTTTCGATAATTTCTACCTTTTCGGCTGCGGAGAAACATTTTCTTTTTGACATCCTATTTTTGACTGGCAATCACTAAGAAATAGCAAAAGAAAACGACTCTACTGCGGGTTGAAATTGAAATGAATGATCGACGAATAAAGAATCATCCCCCTAACGACATCACGTGACGCAGGTGTGGCCAAGTGCTTGGTGGACGAATAATAGTTCATCGTTACTTTCCCACGATAGTATTAAGGGGAGGGGAAGAACATATTTTGGTAGAAAACAGCCAGTTGACCAACCTGAAAGCACTTTTGTTCTTTCGAAAATTTTCCATGAGTGAAAGAAGATAAAAATTTAAGAGGTACTCCGCCTAAAATGACGTACCAAGCGGGAACCGTTAAACGTAAATGATGTAGAATCGAGATACTTTTAACCTTATCGGAATAGAAAATTTTTGGGACCGACGAAAAATAACGTACGAAGCGGAATAACGTACGAAACGGGTTACGTAAAATCGGGGTTCCACTGTATTCGGTTTCCACTAAATTGAGCTTCGTGTGTTTGAATAATATAAGTTAGATTTTTTAAAATAAGAAATATGAAAGCTACCTCTTCCTCCCGGCACTGGCCGGAAGGACGTTTTGTAGAGTGACGGATTTTAATGAGTGTGAAGAGGTTTTACTTGCAAATGTGAACTGATTTTAATAAAGTGTTTCGATGTTAAGCGTCGTTGCACAGGAACTATATTACGTTGTTACAATCTATAGTAAGATGTTAAATTGGAGGTCCCACCGAGATGATATTCGATGGATGTGTGAAACCTGAAATTGATGAAATAAAAGGAATCTCATTCCCCTTTTGTCCATTACAGTGTGCCATTAATATTTGTAGTTTTAGATATTTATAATTCAGAAAGTTGAATTTATTTTGGGGAATTTTGTGCCAAACTGGCTTTTATAATTTGTATTTGTATAGCGGTTCGAAAGTGCCAGTCGGTATTTTATTTGTGTATCTAGAAACTCTAGTTTTGGATTGATAGTGTATATAAAGAAAAAAAAAAGTTTGTGATTTCAGAAATTGAAATATTGTCTTAAAATTTTATTAAACTGGTGTGTTTTCTTTTGGATAGAAAATATTGTATATTTATTATTAAAGTGGTGTGTTTTGTTTTGGATAGGAAATTTGTATAGTTATGATTAAACTGGTGTGTTTTCTTTTGGAAAAGAAATTGGTATATTTATGATTGAACTGGTGTGTTTTCTTTTGGAAAAGAAATTGGTCTATTTATGATTGAACTGGTGTGTTTCAAATATTTAAAGTTAATTATTTGCTTTAGAAATGTACTTATGCATTAAATTTGTGATTTTTATTACTTTGAGTAAATGAATTTTGATAGTGTACTGATTTAACTTCGGTTAGTTGGTTGGGTGTCCGTTGCTCTGAGAGAGTATTTGAACTACGCATTAGAGTGCAGAAACTGAACTTTAAGATGGCGTATTTTGGAAAAGGTCGAAAAGAGGACCTGAGAGTTGTGGCAGTGGAATTGAGGGAGGAAATTGACATTGGTATGAGAATCATTGATTTACGTGAATTGATAACGAAAAGTGTTAATAGTCCAAGAGCCGGCAGCACAAAAACCTATTTTAGCAAGCACAAGAAAAAAACCTTTATTTTATGGGAGAGTAGAAGTAGGGGAATCTAATGATCTATGTCTGCCAGACTGAAGTGGTGCATAAGCCAAAAATTAATACCACCAGTGGTTGACTGGTAGGTTTATCATTGTGTTTCCCTGCTCCCAGACCTCCATGTTTTCATATCTTTGTTTGTAGGACAAATACAATGATAAACCTCCCAGTCAACCACTAGTGGTATTAATTTTTGGCTTGTGCACGAATTCACTTCCGGTAGACATGGATCATTAGATTCCCCTACTTCTACTCTTCCGTAAAATAAAGGTTTTTTTCTTGTGCTTGATAACATAGGTTTTTGTCCTGTCGGCTCTTGGACTATAATTATGATGAAGATTTTGTAAAGGAAATGCTTTTGAGAGTTGTAAATGAAAGGATTAAGCGAGAAGAGGCAGAAGAGAAAGAGAGGTCGGAAGAAAGGGAGTTTCAATTGGAGAAGCAGAGATTGGAGGTACAATTAAAGGAGAGTGAGAGCCCTGACGATTCGGTTAAATCTAGTATGGGTTTTGAATCGAGAGTGGAGATTCAGAAATTGATGCCGAAATTTGATGTGAAAGAAGAGGATATCAGTTTGTTCTTGGAACTTTTTGAGCGGCAACCAAAGGTTCTTAAGTTTCCCCCCGAAAAGTTGGTTATTCAATTAATTGGTCTTTTATCGTCTGAAATTTTACAACTGATAGCTCGTGAATCGGTAGAAAGTGCTAGTGAATATCAATATGTTAAGACAGTATTACTGAAGTGTTTTAAATTGAGTCCAGAAAGGTTTCGTCAGAACTTTGTAAAAACTCAAAAATCAACCGATAGTACTTGGCAAGACTTTTACTATGAGATAAAAAATTATTTAGAGGGTTGGTTGAATGGATTGAAGATAGAGACTTATGATCAATTGAAAGATTTAATGATTGTTGATCCAATAAAAAAGAGGGCACCGCCTGAATTTAAGGATAGGTTTTTGGATCACTGGACAACTATAATTTCGCCAGTCGATCTTGTGACTAAGATTGAAGAGTTTGAAGATGTAAGAAGGTGTGTTTGTAACAAAGATTTGCTGTTTTATGAGAATCGAAGTGAGAAAAAACCATGGCATTCGAAAACCGTGGAAAGGAAATAACCAGAGAAATGAACGTGTACAAGATGTAGAGGATAAGGAAAATTATTTTAATGGTAAGACAGTTCCGTTGTTTTGAATGTGGGGATTCAACTCATTTTAGGCCTCAGTGTCATAGACTTAAAAATAAAGTTACAACAGGAACTGTAAATCATGTTCGAAATAGAGTTGATGATGAATTATTGGCACCGTACACGAGTTCTGAAAGGATAAATGGGATTCGTATTCCAATATTAAGAGACACTGGATCAACAGTTGATATTGTGTGTCAAAGTTACGTTTCGCCTGAAAGTATGACAGGAAAATATGTGTGGGTGCAGCATTTGTTGAACCACCGAATGTCACGTTTGCCTATGGCTGAAATTGAAATTGAATGTGAATTGGGCCATGTTAAAACTAAGGCAGCAGTTATCAGAAATTATCTGGATCAGGGGAGATATATTCTTGGAAATATAACTTATTCATTGTTAAAAGAGAAGTGTCAGTTTCAGTTTCTAGGTGACAGTGGAAGGAAAACAGTAACTGTGAATGCGGTATTGACACAAGCACAGTGGCGAAAACCACTTACTGAAAAGAGAGATTTAGTAACTCTTGAAGAGAAGAAATTTAAATTTTCGGAAGAGACAGAGGTTGATAGAGAGGTTGAAAAAGGCCTTTCGGACGTAAAAGTTAAACTTGCGGAAGAAAAACTATTGGTTAAAGAGGATGTCAAAGAGATGGAGAGGGGGGTGAATTTACCTAAGGTTCCTGATTATACTGATGAAATTTCGTTGGACCTTGTGTGTCTGTTTAAAGAAGTTTCTGAGAGAGGACAGATAAAATCAAGTATTGATGATGTTGATAAGGCAAAAGAAGAGGAGTTGGTGAATGGTCAAAAAGAGAAATTGGAATTAACTGCAAAGTTGAAGAAGGAGGGAGATGAGTGTTCGGATGTAAATTGTAAAGTTTTGCCGGAGGTTGTGGAAACTGAAACTATTTTGGAGTTGGTGAGAGTGGATTCAAACATATTTGCTGAGGAGCAACAGAAGAGTAAAGAATTGACTCCATGGTTTGCATTGGCCAAAAAGACTGAAACAGAATCGAAAGAATTTAGAATAGTGGAGGAAATGGTAGAATTGGTGAAAACTCGTGATGCTTACCAGAGAGCTGGAAAACCTAATGACAAGAAAAAGGCTCCATTGACTTTGGTATCCATGGTATCTGAAAAAATTAGTGGGATAAATGTAGATCCTTGTGGAGCTTTACCTGTCACCCCAAATGGAAATCGGTATTTGATTGCAGCTATGTGTATGGCATCTAGATACCCAGATGCAGGGCCAGTGGTGAAGGCTGAATCGATGTCTATAATTGATGTAATATTGCAGATATTCAATCGAACGAGATTTCCAAGGGAAATACAGACTGAACAGGAATTCTCATTAATGAGTAAATTGACTGTAGAGTTTTTTTAGAGATTTCGAGTTAAAACTGTGTTGATCTTATCAACTTGTAGACCGAACAAACTGGCTGTACAATGAAAGAGACCAAACAAGAGTGTTAAAAGATTGTCAGAAATAAATGATGTTGTTAATTTCGGGAAGAAAAAGAGAATGAAGAATCATAAGAAAAGAAGAAAATTTCAAAATGCAGACACTCTCAGCCAGCCCCATAGCCATAGCCATACCTATACATTGACTGACATTTATTAAGTTTATAAATTCTATATATTAAAGTGGTATTATTTGTATGAAAAAAAGTGTATATATTATGTTTATCTATTGTCAGTATTAGAAAATATATAGAAATAACTTTGAACTGATAATCTATCATTTAATGTCTATTAGTTTGCAATTTTATAATTATGTATTGAAATTGTGTTAATTCATGTGATAAGTTGTTTTGTCAGTAAGAAAAGAAAAAAATGCTAAATATTCTTTTAGTTTTGTATCACGTTAAGTTTGCATAAAAACAAAAACGTTAAGTTTACATAAAAAGAAAAAAGTTAAGTTTACATAAAAAGCGTGTTTTTCGAAAAGGATGAGCGGACATGTTATGTTTTTTGAACTGTGTTCGAAGTGATAAAATTTAGATATATGTTAGGCTTTAGATATATGGTGTATACGAAAATGTCCATTTTTGTAGAGTGACGGATTTTACTTGTAAATGTGAACTATTTTTAATAAAGTGTTTCGATGTTAAGCGTCGGTCACTGAGTGCTTGCACAGGAACTATATTACGCCATTACAGTATAGTTCAATTACACGGACAATCAAAAGTATTTCGTTACATTTCGGCCAATGAGAAAAAATGGTTTGAAGTGCATTTTAATGACGTTACACACTTTCGAGAAAATGAAATTTATATGCATTTATGAAGTGCACTAAAATATACATTCTGTAGGATATGCGGTTAAAAGAATATTTATTATTCATTTACAGGGCCACATAAAAAAAATTCCATTACATAATGGTATAGGGGGAAGCATTGTTTGCTGCGTATCTTAATTATGTTAAACTATTTCACATTTAACGAAATCGATATACGTTGCTGAGGTTTACTACAAGTTACTTCCTGTATAATAGAAAGTGCACGGTATTTACAGGGACACACAAAATATTTCGGATACTATACTGTATCCGAAGTACTGTATATTAGCGATGATTGCTGGAAGTATATTTTAACACTTTCCAACAAAGTTGGAAATGTTTATGGATTCGGTTTGTCTGTCTGACTTTCCGTGCTCTAACTCGACTAAATGTACTCAGATTGCAATGAAATTGATGTATGTTATTAATGTTTCTATGCCATGTTTGGTATTGCAAATGAAATAGCTAGTGTTAAAAGTTCATTTTTATGTGTGATATGAGTTTTTAACTAAATCTTTGCATATTACGTTGTGTGTATAAATGCTGTATTTCATATACTGGGCTACACAAAAGAATTTGTATTGGTTACTGAGTATGAAAGAAAAAGCTTAAAGGTGGTTTTTAAATGGATTATGCATTTTTATGCTGAACTACATTTAGTATACTAAGATATGTTTGTAGAATATAGATAAAATGACATACAGGGCCACGCAAAGAATTGGATACATCACCGTCTGTGGATGATAATCTCTTGAAGTGTGATTTCAGTAGTTTTAAGCGTGTTTTGATCTGGATTAAATTTTAGTTAAATAGTGACGTGTATATAAAGATAGTAGGCAAAATACAGGTCTGTACAAAGGTATTCAAGTATTCTTCCGTCCATTGGTATAAATTGCTGAAAGTGAAATTTTAACCTATTAGAGTTTTTTAACACTTTCCAACATAGTTGAAAAGTGTTTATGAATTCGGTTTGTCTGTTCGAACTTGAACTTGCGTTAAAATAGTTGGATTGCTCTGTAATTGATACATGGTATTGAAATTTAGTATGTCATGTTTGTTATTGAAAATAAAGTATGTAGAGTTCATACTTTATTTACAGAGACACACAAAAGTATTCAATTACATTGTGGTCTATGGGGAAATTTCGTAATTATATAAATAAGTAGCATATATAGTTGTCTGGTCTGTCCGTCTGTCCGCATATAAAAGCGCAAAATCTACCCAATGGAATGGTTTGCAATTTAATACATATAATCGTTGCAGAATTTTGTCGAGTCATTTAAAATTTTATGAAAATCGAATCAAAAGGTAAAAATATATTAATAAAAGTTTTCCTCATTCTATTAAATCCTATCATACGTAATTAATTCAGTAATGCTAGATAATGATTCTAAGTTGTCATGGTGATTACGTCATATTTAAGATGGAGTCATATTATTTCCATTGGTAGTACCCCATACGCGACAGTTATGAGCATTAATTGCTCCGTTTAGGGTAATATGCGCCTCGTCCGAGCACAAAACCTTCCAAGACCATACATTGTCAATGGTTATTCTGGACAAAAACATTCTCGCAAATTGAATTCCTGTGTCCAGGTCTGCAGGGTTCAGTGCTTGCACAACGTAAATCTTGTATGGATACCACTTTACGATGGACTGTAGAACCTTTCGTACTGTAGACCAAGGGAGAAACAAGTCAAGCGACACCACTCGAGCACTTGTCGAAAAATATTGGGAATTGGGCACTCTTTCGACTACGGCAAGAGAGACTTCTTCGGCAATTTCATTTGAAATCCATTTCCGTCCTCTTCCTTGCAGCATACTCCCAGTCTCTTCGAATTTAGACATCATCTTTTTCAAAGTTTGTCTCGACATGGGTCCTTTTCGGAATCCTTTCAAGCATCGATATTCTCGCAGTGCAGTTGACAAATTACTGCCTTTCTGATAAAATAACTTCACCAGTAACGCTCATTCTTTCTTCTCTAATGGCATGGTGCAGAATGATTTTACGGTAGCGACTACTGGCTTTTTAAACCGCTTCAAATTTGCATAAAGTCGTTTCTCGTAGATGAAAACCGCTATCTATTGGTCGAAATTTGAACTAATTTTTTTTATTGCAGAATTCTTTTCCCCATGGTCCATATAACTTATATTCGAAGTTTCATCGATATCTGTCAACCAGAGCGAACTCTACGTAGGTCTAAACAAGGTAACTTTAATTATAACCACCCTGTATATAATGATGCTGCTAACTGTAGCACGAAAAAGTGGAAACTAACAACATCAATTCTGAGTGATAGCGAGATACGACTTCGCTTATCTGTTAGTTTATTCATCGCCGTGAGAACGCTGGAATCCATGGTTTCCAATTAACTCTTATTAATATTTACCCCCAACTAGTCCTGCATATGTAATTCTTCCATCTATGTCCCAATAGCCGACGTTTCTGGGGGGGGGGGGGGACATTCATTTGTCTATCACTTACAGTGTTTCAAAATTGATGAAAATGACGTGAATGTACGTCGGTGGATGTAAATGTGTTAACTAATTTCTTTATTCAAATATGGTTTGTCTTTTCCTACAAAATCAGTATAATAATAGTACGATTTAAATATTCCAAAACAATGAAAATTTCGGTTCAGTGTGCTAAGACGTAAAAATTTCGAAAATAAATATTTCATTATCCCAAGAATTTTACTTTGCAGTCTCAAAACAAATAGCTTTTCAATTATGGCACATAAGATTTCCAATGGCATAAGATGTTGAAAATATATTTGTCTTAACCCCTTTGCGACGATTGTCACGTATACGTGACACATAAAATGCTCAGAATCCTTGATTATTCCTACTAGTACATTTTAATTGAGAATTCTGCCTTATTTAATCAAAGTATTTCTTCGAATGAATTATCCAAATGTTTCTATTTTCAAAAACCTGTGACAAAAGTTAACAATTTGTTAAGGACGCTCATCGAAAATAGTTTAAGAGGCATGAGAGTATTCCTGTTTGAAAAATTAGCATAATTTATTACGTTTTTCTATGTTTAGAAAGAATATTGAAGTACCTGGCTTTTTGCCTAATAAACAAATATATTGAACTTCCAAAATCTATTTTTTTAATTCCTTTTTTGGCTGAAAAATGTCCTTTTGGATTATATTAGCTTTTCCTCGATGTAACACGGAGTGTAGCGTTCCCTTGTACAAGAGATTTCCCTGAATGGTTTCATCTGAAACCAATAATAGAAAAAGCACCTGTTGCAATTGTAAACATGCTTCCATTTATCTTAAAATTCCCTAAAAATTCAGTTTCTACATAAATTTGTAAGTGAAATAACATCTGGGCGACTAAAATATTACGGTGTATATATACATTATACACTGAAAATAGAAGCGTCTTAAATTGAGACACTTGTGTGCCAATAAAAGTAAATTCAGACGCACGTGTGCCTGAATGACACTTCAGATGTCGTAGATATCTGACTTTAAGACACATGAGTGCCTTACTATGATCATGGTGTAAACGAACTGAGAAAATTGTCTGAATAATGATGATATGTCTGAGATTAAGACATCTTAATGTTTAGACATATCAGAAATTCAGACACTTATACCTAGAATAAATCATTATGCATTGCTTTGATTTTATGGTGATTTTTACGAAGTTTTATTATTTTAATTATTTTAATTTTAAATGTGTACCAGTCGTTCGATGCGCCAACTGTGAGGTATTTGTAACTTCCTGCGCATCAGATCACATGACGGAAAGTTATGTGGGTAGGGTTCATTTAATGTATTACAGAAGCCTTATGTATTGGTATTCTACGCTGCTCTGTATTGAAATTGTCTTTCCGTGAATGGTTTTATTTATTATACCGTTATTTTAGCAGAATTTATCATAAAAATGCCTTGTGAAAGTGCTATATCCACGTTCTAATAACGTGTGAAAACAGACAAGTCTATATTTCATCCCATATTTCCAAAACAATAGAAATAAAGAAAAAGTGGATTATTGCATGCAAGCGAGGAGATTATCGTTTTAGTCCAGATACTTCTTACGTTTGCTCAGAACATTTTTGTGCTAATGATAATGTAAGGAACTTATAAGCTGAAGCAAGCAATGTTCCTGATAGAAATAGCATGGTTTTGAAAGACGAAGCCCTGTCTCATCGAAATTTGCCAGAAACAACATGATTGTTTGTATATACAACAACATGAAACATGTCGATTGATTGAGTGAAACATATCGATTTTTGACAAATCGATAGTCAACTTCTAATTCTGCTAGTTGCATGGAAATAAATATTGATAGTAGACTTGCTTATGATCAGCTGCATTGCCACGAGCAAATAATTCAAAACTACAAATTTTAAATAGTTATTTTTGCTTTGTTTAATAATAAGTATTCCATAAATAAAATTAAAAATTTACCTTTCAATATTTCTGGCATGAATTCGTAATTTCTGAATAAAAAATTCGCCAGGTTTGATGACATTGATGATCAATCTGAGGATATGGTACTTGGAGCCCATAAAAAATGTACAAGCTGTGATGGCAAAAAGTCTGTTTTCCAAAGCGAACGAAGCAATTTATTTATTTCGATTGTTGACAATTTTAATAAAACCAATATCAGGAAGCAGAAAATAATGTTTCGAAGTTCCACTGTCTTTCAGTGAAATTTTTACTGAGCAGGCTAAGAGCTGGTTTTATTTATCTAATTTTTATCTGCTTTATTTTCTTGCAAATATTGCATGTTTTTGTTTTAATAGTAACAGCAAACTTTGACTTTTATATAAAGTAATGGTCATTTACAAAATTTTATTTATTTTTAAGGTTTTATGACAAGTGTCAGTTACTGGAATGCTTAATTAATCAATTTCCAGTAATGGAGTCCCAATGTGGCCATTACTAAAATTGTAATTTCAGAAATGATCATAGTGTATAAAATCTTTTGATTAACCTAAATGCTAAGTAATTAAATTAATTTTTTTAATTGCTTTTACTGGAATGTAACAATATTTTTTTAATATAAATAGCTGCTTTTAATTAATTTTATGTGGTTAATAACGTTTTTAGTATTAAACCAGATTATTTTTTTATATAAATCTGCCTTGCATATATTATGATGTGGCAATCAATCAAACAATCGGGAAGCAGGGAATAATGCCCATGGGCATAGGAAAAGGAGAGGTGATGGGACGCAAGCCCTCCTTATTGAAATAAAGGCTTTTAAAAAGTTGCAAGAGTTGTTAAAAATCTAATATTTTCTGTCTTCAATGTTTGATTATTCATCTCTGACAAAACAACTCTGTACATAAAAAAACTATAAATATTTATTTTATTTATAAATTTGCAAATCAGGGACCTCAATCGTTATTTCTCCAGATTTATTTTGAAATCATCCTATTTAGTATTTGGAAAAATTCAACCACCAGTTTCTTTTCTTTCATATTTGTATTACTATTTAGTACAAGTAATATATCAAGTAGTTTCGTAAAATTCAACTCTTAAGAATTGCAACGGGAAGTACGATTCCATAAGACATTATTATTATTACTAGTAAATCTGCAGATCAGGAGCCTCAACGTTAGCTCTGCAAGTCATTGTTTTTAAACACATTTTGGTAATATTCAACTTCCTGCAAACCGCAATTTAAAATTTTCAAATTACTTAATTATTTATAAGAATAAAAAAATACAAAGTTTTCAGATATTAGAAACGTTAAATTAAAAACGTTGTTATGTAAGGATATTTTGAAATTTTCATGAGCTACTAATTCTGGTATTTTTTTAGATAATAAAGTAGATTTCTTCAGGGGGCTCCGCCCCTCTCAACCCCCCCCCCCCCCATGGTCTCATTAAATTTAGATACATAACTTTTTATTGATTGCGCTAATGGTTACTGTAAATCTTAGATTTCTTTTTACAGTTCCGAGCCTTATTTTTCAATACCGGTGGACAGAAAATGATTTACATTTAGGCAATTATATTAAAAGTTTAGATTTTATGAACGAAAATGTAATTTCCTTTTAAAAATAAAATAATTTTCATTCATATTTTCTGAAATGAGGCGGCATTAAGAAGTAACACTCGTCAAATATATTTTTTCAGACAATCTAATTAATGCTTGGTTTTTAAGAATGAAAATATTTATTTCAGATACAATGACGTCATTTTCGACAGAGATAATGTTGTGGTGCATAATTTTGACATTTATTATCTATTTGCTTTTCAAAAGTTTTTTTTTTTTTCTCATTGAAATTTTCGATTAAAAATTAAACATTTCTGTTAGCCGTGTGCAGACGATAAACCGTGAGATATTGGCATTTTCTTTTAATAATAAGAATTAATATAACACAAGGGCCTTTTATTTCAACCTCAAAGTGTATTCGTTTTATTTTTGATATATGAGGTCAAATTCACCTTCATTTCGATTTTTTCTTTTATTTCCAATATGAAGACGTATTCATGTATACATTTTATTTAATTTTCCTCTTGCACATAAAAATCTTTCAAATCAATATTAACTGTTTAGGATAAATTATTATTCCGGGATCTGATTTTCTTGGCAACGGTAAAAAAAAATGATTTCTAAATTTTATAGCAAAATGTCAATTTATTCCTTAAGAAAATAACAAACTTTTTTATTTAAAAGAAAAATATTTGATCAAAATAAATTGAGCACAGCCTTTCTTTATTTCTGGGGTAAATCCCAGCTATATGTAAAGACGCAAAAGGCATTAATTCATCCCTTTTGATGATTTGACTCCAAACAATTACACATCCTTTCACATTTACGATATTTTTAGGTTGCTAGGTAACAGTTAAAAGAAAATTAAAACATTGAAGTATTTGCATTTAAAAATAGAAAATTTGTAAAAGAAAATATTTGATATTATTGGAACACATATATAAAATCCCTCCATAAGTTATACACCGAATTTAAAAACTCTGACAAATGTATGCACAAAATTTCAAACTAATATGAATAATGCATGGTACTAATTAGGAAATTTCACTATCCATAATTTACCATTTAAATCCTTCAATCATATGAGCCATTTCCTTTCAACAAATAAAAATGGAAAAATCGTCTGAATTGCTATAGAAAAGCATTACTGCGCAAAATAAAATATTCTATATTTTCCGAACGAATGAACCAAACATAACAAAAAACTATACAGCTAAATCCGAGTACTTCACCAACATACCCACTTAATTTCAAGCTAATCAGATGCTTTTTGCGGCAGTTATCGCGGAACAGACAGACTAACGGAAACCAAAACTTTTCGTGTCTCCACGGTAAGTCTTCACTGACGTTTCGTCAATTATTATTATTATTATTATTATTATCATTATTATTATTACTATTTTACAACCCCCCCCCCCTACCTGAATCTACAATTGACGCAATAATTTGATAACTATAATTCTCAGAAATATAGTATTTTAAATCTTTTATCTAAAATAAGTAAAACATTGTTATTGTGATAATGACAATAATTAATTTAAACAGTTAATTTTTCTCGTAAATATTTTAATAATTATTGATGTACTAATTGTTATATTTATTTGAAAATAGCTATTTTGTTTCATTACTATGCTTTCATTAAGTTCTGATTCTAAATACAACCATAAAAATAATTATCTACTGCTTTTTATGGAGTGTCCATTACTGTGGTAGTGGGTGTCCATTACTTGAATTTTGATGTTTTGATTTATTTCTGTTATTACAATTAAATTTTGATTCATAATGAGGAGTAATATTATGAGATTAGTTAAATATTGTTGATAGATCAATATAAAATTTACAAAACTGAAATATAATATAACTATTAATTAAAAAATGACTTTTAAAGAAATAGTTAAAGGTATTTATTACCGTTACGTTTACCATAGAGTTTTCAATAAGACCTTTGATGTGTGAAAAATCTAGGTGATAAGTTTTTTTGTGACTTCAAATGTTTTATAACGGGTCCGATTTTATTTTAAAATTATTACATTTATGAAGGATTC
Source organism: Maratus speciosus (assembly GCA_963932465.1). Classification (NCBI taxonomy): domain Eukaryota; kingdom Metazoa; phylum Arthropoda; class Arachnida; order Araneae; family Salticidae; genus Maratus; species Maratus speciosus. The sequence continues at coordinate 335,081,173 of OZ010787.1, read as the reverse complement.
AGTTTGGAAATGGAAAAGTTTTTTGAGAGCTCTATCTTTGAAACATATAACTTTGTGAAGGATCGTGTTTTAAAGAGAAAAATTTTGTGGTTGTACTTAAGATTCCGTCGATTACGGACGCTTGTTTTTCAATACGTAAATAAATTAACTTTTTGTGTTTCTGAACGAGTTTGATTTTGAGTGAGTACCAGTGATACTACACTGTTAAAAATTTTGCAGCATTCTGGCAGGTCATTCGACCGTTTTTTGAAAAAACGGTTTCATAACCATAATTTAACTATATTCTGACCATAAAATGGCCAATAATATGGTCAGAATAGTGTTAAAATATCAGAATAGGTTTAAAATTACGGTTGTGTAACCGTTTTCGGAAAAAACGGTCAAATGACCTGCCAGAATGCTGCAAATTTTTAACAGTGTATGGATTATTCCTATTGGATTTAACTTTTTATTGCAAATTTTTGGACAAAAGGCCATGCATCCACAGAACATATCTACACATAGAAGACTATAAAAGGTAAGGGTTTTGTTATTCTCATCTTTGAAGAGAAAATTAGACCCGTTACCTCCACGATAGTACCTCTAAGATAACGATTCTTCTAATTATATAGACTTGTACTGCTTATTTGTCACTACAAAGGTGGGCTCTCTCCTGAGATCTATTGAGAACGCACATACAGATTTTCGCCGCGCATAAAAAGACCATTCTTTGATAAGTCCCTGTTTCCCTGGAAACTGTTGGTCCAGACATACTGGTATTCTTGTAATTATAAAAAAAATATTTCGCTACATTTTGCTTATTCTTGAGAAATTTTTTTTTTTATTTAAGCCTTTCAAGGGTAAGTAATTATGTTTCTTTAATGTTAAATTCACAACGGAATTTTAGAAACATTTTATTTAAAAATAAGGAAATTCCATTTTGCAACATTTTTTCACCAAAGTTATAAAAGTAAAGCTTAATTAAAAGATTCTTGTGCAAATCTTGATTGAAATTAAATAGGATATTATATATCCCACCGCCCCTCAAGGGGTTGGGATGCTCTTTGCTAAAAGTATTATTTAATAAAATTTAGAAATCGCTTTCAGAATGTTATAAAGTAAGACTTATTTTCTCCGATATCATGAATCGCCCTCTAGTACCTTACACTACAGTCCCAACCATTAATTCTTCGATGAATGAATACTTGTTTTTTCCCTCTGAATTCTACTATACCTTAACTTTTGTTTCTGTTATGAAACAACTTGTATGTAAATATGACGCTAGAGAATTGATGTCATCGCTCAACGCAACGTGGAAGGTGGACTAGAAATTATTCGTAACTGTCATTTCTGTGTTTTCTTTCAACCAGGTTTATTCCATAAATTATTCAGAAGATGAAATTTTAAAATGTTGCTTCTTAAAGTGCAAATATAATTAATATATGGAGATACTTTAAAGCGCTATTTCATTACTTAATTTTAATGAAAAGCTATTTTTTAATTAATTCCAGTTGTAAATTGATTTTTAGGAAATAAATTTGTAGAAAAATGTATTATTCACATCTTTTTCTTTCCCAATAGCTGTACTAAGAGTTTGGAAACTCTTAAGTTCATTTTGACCTAGTAAAACAATTTTAAGCAAATGCTGTTTAGATTGGCTGCATCTAGGCCAATGTTTGTTATGTCGTTGATATAGTTTGGTAAATATTGGTTCAGTATCAACAAGAAACATTTTGTTATTTTATCGTCAATATTTTCATTGAAAAGCCAATATTTCTGCAATACTGGAGTTTTGTTGCAAATATTTCCAATGTAAAGCCAATAGTTCAGGAATATTGGTGTTTTAGTTCCAATACTTCAAATGTAAAACCAATAATTATGTAAAAATTTTCTTTTAGTTATTTAAATATTTACAATGTAAAGACAATATTTAACCAATATTTATATTTTATTGGAATTATTTTTGATAAAAGCAATATTGACTTAATATTGAGCCCCAATATAACTATAGTCGCGGAGAAAAGGGTACCAAAATGTTTTAACACCACAAAATAAAAATAAAAATCTTTTCCATAAATTTTTACAACAATTGCAATAGAAATCTTCCAGGAAGATTATTGTTTGGAAATAGCGGTATTAAATATTTTCGTTTAATTTCTTCCGCGATAAACGTTCAAACCGAAATATAACCAGCATTGGCATGTTCTTACAGGGATGACAGGAATGACCGCCAAATGGGCTCAGTGTGAGATGTTTATCTTCCCACATTTTCGAACGTTTTCTCAAAAGATAAAGTGAATTTCATTCAAATATTTCCCCCCAGCGAAATCCAGCTCTAAGCAAGTGGTTTATTATGCAGGCTTGTTTTAATCAACATATCAAAATTCATATACTCATAAAATTCATTTTGAGACAAATAATTATATCTTTGTTCTAGTTTGCAGAAACGAAGAGACAGAGAATATAGTTTGTAATCGGGTCACATAAATAAAAATGCCCTTTTCATTTTACTAAACAAACTCGGCCTTTCCTGAAGCTGAAACTGATAATAAAGGTCAAATTTAAAATCTTGAAACGTGACTGTAAGTTACAGCATAAACAGAATTTTATTCTTTCTTTGACTTGAACAAACTAGTTTTTAGCCTCATTGAATATCGTGTTCTACTTAGACAATTTTCTCTGTTTGGATTACCTTTCATCTGCTAGAATGAGTAGCATATATTTTTGCTACCATAAAAAGTGGAAAGTATTATGTATGGTTATGTAACGTAAAACTCTATTTAAAATTATAATAATAATAAGAGCTTTGTAATGCATATGTGAAACTATCGATTCCAGTAAAAGATCGTTTTTTATATGATTTCGGGCGTGTATAACACGCACAAAAAATAATTATACATATTCTTAAAAAATCGTGTTGCTCAAAAGTTTTTCCTCGCATTTCAGATCAGTTAAAGTTTCTGCCTATTCAAATCAGACACAATTTATCAAAATAGAACTCTATTGACTTCATGATTTTTAAAGAGATTAAACACTGTTATTGAAAATAAGAGTTTTACATCTTTTTTTAATTTTAATGTTTTTTAAAAAGTGCAGAAATTTCAAAATTCCATTATTTTTTTTCTATTTTAATACAATTGATTCAACATCATTCTTTTTATTTTTGTCACTTTAAAGAGTCAAATAAATGAAAACACTGATAAAAAATCTTTCTATTCTGACTTAAAGGGGCATGGAACTTTTAAATCAGCAAAAATACACTTTTTCGGAAAAACAATATATGTAAGAGCAATATTTCCTGCACATTTAAAAACAAGCCGTACAAAGAATTTTCTATAATTACGTTAGGTATGACTAAAGGACTCAATGTAAACAATTAAAAGTACTTTAAACGCGATTTTCTCGAAAGAAAGCTTTTTTATATCGGTGCCATAAATTTTGGCAACGGTTGAACCTATTTCTTTTCTTAATTTTAATGAAAGCTTGGCCTAGTCCTTGACCGATGCTATTTTATTTTTTCGATTTGTTCGTTATTTATAAACAAAACAAAAAATCAGATATTTTATTAGACTCACATATTAAATTTGATGTCGGCCATTTCGTTAACATTAAAGAATTCGTCGGTCAATGACTAGACAATTAAATATGTTTTAAAGCTTTTTTTAACGCTTTACAACATAGTTTAAACATGTTTATGAATTCGGTTTTTCTACACTCTCAGAAATGAAACTCTCACTTTTGACGATTCAGCAATTCTTGAGCTTCGTCATTTTTGACGATCATTTCGTATCAAAATCTCGTGACTTTTAACAAAATGTAATCTCTCAAATATTTGACGGAAGTGTTTCCTCGCTCACGGCCAGACTCAGTGCATTTTAAGGAAACAGATGCGGTAGTTGTTTGCCGAGAGGCGCGCTACCGTACCTCCTTAAATCTTGCGATTTTAGCAAGCAGATATATGCTTGTTTATGTTATTCCTGTCATGACTTATTGATAAAAAAAAAAAAACAGGACTTTTTAGCACTTTTCGGAAAATACTGAACTATAGGTAGTTTCTACATTAGTTATTTTTTTAGCTGTTAAATGTTTTATGAATGTTTATTATTATTTATTTTTATTTATTGCTGTTGTTTGTTATGGTTTAATTTGAAAAGAATAAATTTCCTGTATTCTACAAAATCGTTCAAAAAGAAAATTTGATCAATAAAATTTCAAAATTCCAGGAACTCTTTTTCATTTAAGAAATATATTCATATAACAATCAAATTAAAATTTTGCATAATTGATCCCTCTCCCCTCTACAAATAGTAAAGTGTTAAAATCTTAACCACCTACTCAAAGTGATAAAATCTCTCCCAATATCAATATGCACTTCACATTTCGTTATTTCTGAGCAACAAATTATCCAGACCATATTCTAATCATTCATTGAGCAAAGAAAATTTCTCTAATAAATTACATTAATCAAGTCATATTATAATTATTCATTAACCATAGAAAAACCATAATAATAAATTAGCCTTATTAATTAAAACTTGCAAGAATTATAACAGCATCGATAAAATTACAATCAACATTATAAAAATATAAACACACAGTAGAATCCACTACATGCATCTGAAATCATATCCATGCGAGGACCCAATGGCAAGATAGTTAAAACAACGAACTCCCTCACCGGCTGTCGTCAGTTCGAATCACCCCGAAGATATTTTTCCCCAATCAAAAAATACAGGTGATTCTAAACTGTTTAATAGATGGCACCACCAGCCCTCTTATTGCTCTTTTCGAAAAAGCACTTTTGACGAAAAATTTGTATCCTCAATAGTTTAAATAAACGAAGAAAGTAATTTCCTCAATTTGACGAAATATTCACTCGCAGCATTTCCCGGGAAACGGTTTCGTCAAAAACGAAGAAAATTTCGTGAAATCTGAGTATCTCTTTCTGAGTGTGTATCTGACCATGCTCTAACTCTCGTAAATATACGCGAATTCCTATGTAATTTTTATTTGTTATTTAGGTTTTCTATAGAATGTTCGGAATTGAAAATGGAATGTATCAAGAAAAGAAATTTCTTAATGATAGTCTACAAACAATGGAAAGAGTTTCATAATTTAGGCCTTATGCATGATTTTTAGTTATTGTTCTTTTACTGGTTTCAGATGAAGCCACTCAGAAAATTTGTAGTACCGCGGAATACTATACGGAGGAAAAGATAGTTTAAAGGCGCATTTTTCAATAAAAATCAATAAAGTTTTGGTTTTTGAAAGTTCCAACTGCGTGTTTTTTATGTTGAAACCTACATATTTCTAATTCGTTCTTAAAATGAAACAAAACTCTGATATAATATGCACATTTTCCTGCCCCAAAAACACGCATCCCTATTTAAATAGTTCGTTTATTGGTAAATTATACCAATATCAAAATACTAGAGCAGAGCACTATGTTTGTTTCTATTTTTTATTTTAACATTTTTGGATGATCATATAACTGTAAATTCAAATTTTAGGATTTTACTTTTAGTAGAATTTATTTTTAAATTACAACTTCATAGTAATAAAATCAAAATCTCAAATGTCTTATATGCTTGTTTCATAATTTAAAAATATTTTTAAACTTCCGTTAGGTTTGTCAATTTAATGTAGAATGCTGTTTTTGAGCAAATCTTTAAATGAATGGCAAATTAAAACCATAGATTAAAACTTGCGGAATAAAGGCGCTATCACAAGTGGGGGTTACTAAAAGTAAAAAGTCACGGAAAGAAATAATGATTAAATGACAAATTATTGGAGAAGAACATTTTACACAAGTCGGGATAATACTGTTTTTTCCAAACAGCAGTAGCAATGTAAAAGCTTAGCAAATGGAACTTTTCCAGAAACATTCCCTTTTCAGGTTTATGATTGTATGAAATATTGTATTACTTGCTTTGGGAGGGAAGATGCGTTCGGGAAAAACCACTTTTCTCCATTTTGCTGATGGAAGATTTAACTTCAAGGAGATCATTGTTTGAAAAGTGACCCGATTTTACTTTGTATGGTGATGAGAGAGATCTTTTAAACGTTACATAGTAGGGAGGAAAAGAATTGGCAAAAAAATTGTCATAGAAAAGTTAAACATTTTAAATGACTATTGCACCACTAAATTTAAATAAATATTGCACCACTAAATTTAAATAAATATTGCATCACTAAATTTAAATAAATGTTACGCTACTATTTTAAATAGATATTGCTCCAAAATTTTTAATAAATAGTTACCCTTTTGCTTTTAATATTAAAAAAAATCAGGACAAGTGCTAGTAGTATTGACATCCTGAGGGCTCCATTTATGTTATATTGATTATATCACCATTATACCACCTTTGTTATACCACCTTTATGTTATATTACAAAATTCCGCTAAAATACCTTAGTTTTTTCCTAGTGCCAATTATGGAAAGTCATGAGTTTGTCACGTAATAAATTGGCATAGATTTACAAATTAATGATTTTTCTCTTTGAGAGTAAAAGATATAGGGTACTTCCTGTTGACCTCGAACTTTGAAATTTTGAAGGAAGGACGATATTATAGCATAAATCCAAAAATCATTAATTCTTAAATTTTTTATGTTTATCTATATATATATGTGTGTGCGGTGACAGAATTTGAACTCTGCACTGCAAAGCCTAGCAAATTCCGTGATGAGGCTCTGGATGATCAACCTCAACCTCTGAGCCTACGAAAAACTGCTGAACCTACAATTAAATTTGTGGAAAAGAAAAAGACGACTGTTGATTGCTCGTGTGAGCAGACGTGCTGAAACGTCGTTTTTCGACGGAAAATCGGGTCAGATGGACCTGGGTTAAGCAGAATGTCCCCGGCCAGTTATTTTTCATGTTTAACCTGAATGTAAATACCCCATATGTAACTATTTTCATCCCCATATCCGAGAATATTAAAGTGTTAAGATTTCCTCAAAAATCTGCCTGTACTAATTACTTCTAGACACCGACCCAGGGTAGAAGTACATTTATTCTACATATATATATATATATATATATCGTTATTGTTCCATCTGCCCTCTTCAGTGCGGAAATACCTTTTCTTCCAACACGCAGTTTGAGCTTAGCTGATTTTAAACTTTTGTCATCTTCTAGAACTTTCTTGACAAGATCACAGTTAAATTTTTTGATATCATCTGTAGCACATTTTCTTACCGTTTTACATAATTCTGCATATTCAACTCTTGAATTAGGATTGTTTTTCTTCATTTTAAATTCTCTGCGTTTCTTCATAAACCTTATTGTTTCTTCTATTATTGTCTTCGTCTGCTTTGCTTGTGCTTCGAAAAATTCTATAACGATATATATAAATGTGAAGATCAAAGGGAAATCAACCAACGTGATCCGCGAGAAAACTTAACAGAAATTGAAGAGATAGTCCCAGTGATGACAGATGAAGTTTTACAAGCCACATGTATGGAAAAGGGTAAATGTCCTGACAAGGATGGAATTACAATTGGCCTTATCAAAAAAGCAGTAGAAATATTGGAAAAAATGCTATCCTTACTGTTTTCCAAATGTCTCAAGAAATCTGATGCACCAGAAGATTGGAATAATGCTCTGATGGTGCTACTTTACAAGAAAGGGGAGAAGGAAAACATTAAAAACTATCGTCCAATGAGCTTACTATCAATGATTTATAAAATTTTCACAACAGTCTTAACGGCAACACTTGAATGAGATCTGGACTCAGCTCAACCTAGAGAACCAGCAGGATTCCGAAGTGGATTCAGCCTTTATTGATTATAAAAAGGCATTTGATTCGGTTTACACATAGACAAACCTTACAACAATACAATAAAGAAGATTTACAAGAAAGCAACAGAAACCAACCGTTTGGACAAAGGGAAAGCGAATATCAAGCTTGGAAGAGGGGTAAGACAAGGAAACAATTTCGCCTGTACTTTTTACCGCTATCTTAGAAAATATTTTCAAGAAGCTGGATTGGGAAAACAAAGGGATTAGAATAAATAGGGATTATTTAAGTCATCTCCGATTCGCTGACGACATTTTTTCAGTAATAGCCCTGGGGAATTGGAAAATGTGGTAAAAGATTTAGCAGAAGCTAGCATGAAAGTGGGATTAAAAATAAATTTGCAAAAGACTAAGATGATATTCAATTCATTTGCATCAAAAGGAAAATTCTCAACAACAACACTGAGATTAAAGAAGTGCAAAGTTATCCTTGTTAATCTTGGTTAACAAGGATAACCACATAAGGTTAACAATTCTAAGTTAACCTTGGACAGGAAATATCATCGGATAACAGTATCATGAATGAAATCAATAGAAGAATCAGAAATAGCTTGAATGCTTTTGGGAAGAACAATCTTATTCTGAAGAGTAACATGCCTCTTTGTTTGAAAAGAAAGGTATTTTACCTGTACTAACTTATGGAGCAGAAACATGCACACTAACAAAACGGATGGTACAAGTATTACAAACAACGCAGCGAAGTATGGAAAGATGTATGCTAAGCATAACTAGAAGTGACAGAAAGGGAATAACCTAGATAAGAAATCAGACGAAAGTTTTTGACATCATCAAAAGAATTAAGCGGCTAAAAATAGTATGGGCACATTACAAGAAGACAAGACAATAGATGTAGCACAAACACTCTACAGTGGTGTTCCAGAGATCTAAAACGACCAAGAAGACAACCTCAAGTAAGATAGAATGACAAAATCAGAAAAGTGGCCGGTGTTAATTGGATGACTGAAGCACTAGGCAAGAAACCTTGGAAAAATCTGGGGGAGACCTACATCCAGCAATAGATTGAAAACGGTTGATGATGATGATGATGATGATGGTGATGGTGATGATATATATATGATAAGCATTCCGGATTATGGAAATTCGTGAGTTTGTCGCTTAATAAATCGACATCGATTTATAAATTAAAGATTTTCGGATTTTCTCGTTTATCTGTGCAATAAGCCCTTCTTCCGTGCCAAATTTCAAAGTTCTAGGTAAATCGGGAGTGTCCTATATGTTTTACTTTCAAAACCTATACGATACTTCCGATTGACATAGAATCTTTAAATTTGATAAGAAAAAAGGTCTTATAGCAAATGTAACGGGAAAAAAATCGAAAACCATTAATTTATAATTCTATGTCGATCTATTAAGTGATTTTCCATAATCGGGATTTTCAAAGCGAGGCTATATGGGTTCTGTTTTCTCATTTTGAGGTACGGAACCCTAAAAACACTGCAAACTTGTTGACAGAGTATATTAATTTTGTTTCCTAGAATATAGGATTTTTGTTTAAAGATATAATTATATAGTCTTCTATTTCTAAGAAATTTCTGTATTAAGCTCTTCTGAAAGCAGAAAAAGAAACTAATTTGAGAACAGGCAATACTTAGAACATGTAATTGAGTGGTAAAAATTTTTAATTGGATGAAGGCCTTTTTCTAAAAGCGGAGGAGCACTTTTCGTGCAAATGATCGACGTCGCCTGGTGCAATTTGTAGCTTCTCATCCAAAATACAGCCTGAAAATTATTCCACGGGCCGCAAATGGAAACGTAATGCTTTAGTCTTTTGTTATAACTATTAGTAGACTTTTGAAAAACATTGGTCGTTTTAAATATGTCCTCCTAAATGTACGAAACAGTAATATTTCTTGAGAACCATTGACTTGAACAATTTCTTGTCCCCTAAACTTTCCAGACTTAAGTCATGTTAAAATTTAACATGTCATCAATAAATACAGCTCTTTCTAACGAAGATTCAACCAGTATTTTGGAATGGAAACTTATTGTAGTGGATTTATGGGATAATGTGTATACATTACCTTTGATTTTTTTTTTTTTCGTCTGGGTGAATTGAAGATTACAAGAGTGTATTTCAAAAAAATGATGAAAAGATAAAAAATAAGCCATTGTATATTTTTTAAATTAGAGTTTCTTGAGCAAAATAACATAAAGTATGTTATAATAAATGTTTTCCTAACATAGTTATGTATAATAGTATGTTTTCCAATTTTGGGGTACCTCACTATATACGGTCTCTTTGCTACTGCCACGGAGAATGAAAATCACAAACATTAGCTTCAGACTACTTGCGTGTATTAAAGAGATATTGGAATCATTAGACTGGCATTTACTACTGGCATTTAATACTCAGGCAAGAAGAAATTAAATCCAACTTATTTCAAACTGAGGGATAGTGTTTTCAATATTTAGTTAATTTAGGTAATTTTTTTAAGTAAAATCAGAAAAACTTTGTTAAGGTTTCCATCGCACAAGTTTTTGAGAAGAGGGGAGAAAGAGACTGAATCGTTCTTAAGCGTATATAAATGCCATGCATGCTTTTCAGTGTAAAAATACATAGTGTGTGCAAGCTTGAAATTTTTTCAAATTTGTTTTAAAGGAATAATTACATCTACATGAGGAATACGTGTTAGTTTCTCAAAGCAGGAGCTTTAATATTTTGATGTATGTGTTTGTTCATAGTAAGCATATCCATGAGAACGATAGATAATTCGGATACGTGGCGGCGACTGAAAAATTATTTAAGGGGGATCCCCCGTGTGATGGGTTCAAAAAAGCGATTTTTTTTTTTTGCATAAAATGATTCCTTAACACGTCTAGAATACGATGGTAAAATAATTTTCTAAAATTAGGAATTCTAAAATTAGGTTATAAAGATATAGCATTCAGAAGAAGCAGATGTTTTAAGCGCCGATTTAAGTGGTTTACACAATTATAGAAGGAAATTTCTAGTCACTTACTTTGTCAAATAGGTTAGCTTATTTGAGTCTCGATTTAACCTTGAAGAACGTGGAAATGCAAAACAATAACAAATCCCTAAATAACTTGATTTGGACTTTCGCTCCGAAACATCTGCACTCTGGTGCCAAAATCGTTGAGATTGCAACGTATATTGCTGTTATTATATTCAACGAAGGTTTCCATGGAGTATTAAAAATAACGGCAAATAATGGGATGCCGCAATGGCCGCAAAGCACACACTTATGTACAAAACCGTGATGAAGCGCGCGTCGCGCTCCGAACGGCGCACGCGTGGCATTGCGAAAAATGCCAGAATGGAAGCAAGAGCAGAGCAATCCGCATTGAAAGACCTCCAAAAGGAAGAGGAAGGAATGCTCTATGGACTAGTCATCGCAGATTGGTGGTAAGTTGAGATTTTCATAGTTTTAACTGTACTTGAAACTTTAAACGCGTTTTTATCAAAACGTTGTTTTTCAAACTTCCCTCCATCATATCTCGAGAAAGGTTTGACCGATTCACTAGAAACTTATAGAGTAGACTCAGAACATGTAGACGTACGGTGTGAACTAAGATCATCTGAAAATCCCGATTATTTCTATTTTTTTCGTAACGAAAAATTTAAAAAAAATCATGAAATGTGAAAAAAAAAAAATTTAAAAGTCTGGCAAAAACCTAATTTTTAATATTTTCAAATGATTCTAATTCATTCTATGCATTTGGCTTACAGTTTAAAACGCCGTTTGTTTTGCTTTTTTTTCTTTCAGATAAGCCAATCAACAGAAATCGTGGAGGAAGTGAGCGTCCTTTTTTTCGAGGCAGGTGTCTTCAGAGTGGTGTAACTTCCGTTCTAATAAAGATTTTTGCTTGAAATCTCTTTTACATATTCTTGAAACAGCAATAAATGTATAATAAAAAAAACTCAAAGTCCTATTTTTTTCATTTATCGTCAAAAGAAATTCCCAAAAAATGCTTAAAATACAGGCCGTCACACAGGGGAACCCCCTTAATATCTTCGAGTTTATGCATCTTCTATTACATCCGATGTTTACCTGTAAAAGAAAATAAAAAAAAAATAAGTCAGTAATTGTTTTATTTCTTTTTTGTGACTTAGAAAATTATGCATAATTTTGAGGCAACTGTAATTTATAACTGTTTCCCGTAACATTTTGTATTTGCAGATATTTCAACAAGCGAATATATTTTATTCTATTGCACTTTTTCCGCCCTATAATCCTTGCATACAGGGTGTCCCTAAACTCATCGAACATACGTTAGAGGATGATATAACACAACTAGAACTAGACAAGCACAAATCACCATACAATCCATGGTCGGAACGAAAGTCCTAAAAAGCTAGAGCGCGAAACGTACTGTGGCACAAAATGAGGAGAAAGAAAGATAGACAGCGATGGAATGAAAGGAAACCGATAATATGAAGAAAAACATTTTATTCAACAAAATGAAAGTAAACAACACGTACGTCCCCCATGAAAGCAACTGCTCAAAATTGCAGCCGCCAACAGTAACGTAGGCTTCATACCGTCGATAGAGTGACCGTCGTACGAGGCCGTACTCTTACATTGGCGAAAACACCAGTCATCTCTCGTATGGTGTCAGCAGCTACGGATATCCGGGCAATAAGGTCTTCAACGAAATCTATGGGGCCAACATCATAGATGAGGCTCTTCATATGACCCCAGAAGAAAAATCCAGACATGACAAATCGGGTGAGCGGGCGACCAGTTGATTGGTACAACCTTTGAGCTTCCCTTACATTGCCGTCTGGCGCTCCGTACATGTACTGCATCTCGGTCTTCTCCTGATTTGAGTACGCATTCATCTCATCGATGATCCACAGAACGAATGAAGATAGCAGCGGTGAACAGCCTTTTCATTGCGGTCGCTGGGGGGCGCCCTCTAGCACTTTATGGCTTGCGATCCGATCATGGATTGTATGGTGGTTTGTGCTTGTCTAGTTGTGTTCTATCACCCCCTAACGTATCTACCATGAGTTTAGGGACACCCTATAACTTCTATAAGAAATTCAAGGGAATTCTACCACACAGAATTTTTTTAATAGCACTAGAATATAAAAGTAGTCTCCTGTAGCATCCCTATATTTGGTTCAAAAACGGCAATAAATGATTTATAATGGTTATTTTGCTAGCACCCCAAATCTCACTGATCTATTAACCCCTTTAATTCAATTTTCGAATGGTAAAATTTTAAAAAGCAAACAAATATATAAACTAAAATAACAAATTAAAATATAAAAACGCTTTGGAGAAGAAACATACACTGGTGTCCAAAATTAAGGATCAATCACAAAATGCTAATTTTCAAGTACGCGAATACTCAAAAGGAAATAATATAATTCGAATAATTACTATCTCTACAGCACAGCTAGTCTATATAACATCTCATTCATGTCACACATGGTCACAAGTGTCACAGTCACTACGGTGAAGCAAAAAAATAAGAAATTCCATACATCTCATTATGAGTCTCAAATGATCATTATATGTGACTCCACTGAGTCGTCACTGTGACTGCTGCTTTGTGACGTGTCACCATGTGACTTTACAATCTAGTTACATTGTGTTATTCATGTGACTGTCATCTGTAGACTCAATTTCAAAGTCATCGTGAACGCTGCACTGCGATAAGTTACCAAAAAATGTCACATTAAAGTCACATGATGACTTTCAGGTGACAGAGAGACTACTGTGAAGTCACCATTGTGCTCTTTTGGGAAAAGTCTCCATGTGACTATAGTATGATATTATTTCGTGATTTATCATAATGCAACGTTCATGATGACTTTGAAATTGAGTCTAAAAATGACAGTCACATGAGAGTCACAATGTAACTAAATTGTAAAGTCACCTAGTGACTCGTGACAAAGCAGCAGTCACATTGACGTCTCAGTGGAGTCACATATAGTGATCATTTGAGACTCATAATGAGACGTGTGGAATTTCCTATTTTTTGTTTCACCGTCGTGACTGTGACACTTGTGACCATGTGTGACATGAATGAGATGCTATATGAACTAGCTGTGCTGTAGGGATATTAATTATTTGAATTATATTATTTCCTTTTGAGTATTCGCTTACTTAAAAATTAGCATTTTGTGACTGGCCCTTAATTTTGGACATCAGTGTAGTATATTGGGTCGATCGGAAAGTCGTGTCGTATTGGGAAAATCAATTCGTACCGGAAAATTCTGACCGGTAATTATTAGACGTTAGATATCGGAATCAATGTCTAATAATTAAATGATAGAATTTTCCGGTACGAATTGATTTTCACAACACGACACGAATTTTCGATCGACCCAATATATTATATATGAAAATCTTAATATATAAATGTAAAATTGTATAAATCTGTATTCCATATAGCAGCAATTTAATTATGTTTAAATTTTCCAACTTTTTTGCTTGAAATCGAAAAAAAAAAAACCTATAATACAAAACATAAAAAATGCTTTATGGGGGGCGGGGAAGCCATAAAATGCTTTATAATTAATTACTTGTATTTGATTTCCATTTAAAAGTGATTCTCTTATTTTTATTTGAAACCAGTTGCAGTTTTAGAACCTTCATAAAGGGGTAATAGATAAAACCCCATTGTGGTGCGTGCGTACTATTGCCCAAATACGTTGAGAAATGCAATGCTATAATCTCTCCCTCTTTTGATTATTATAGAAAACAATCCTTACCAATATACAGGGTGGTTATTAATTAGCGTGAGGTGTTCAGAGCTCTCTAGCGAGTAATGTATTGGACTAAACATAACCAAATTTGATGAGCATGCATAGTAGATCATGGGATTTTGAATTCTAAAGAAAAAAAATTCTTCCCCAGGGGCAATTTTGGCGCTGCTTACCGACTAAAATGCATTAATTTGCATAAAATCCGTTCTGTGTAGCGATCATGAGTGCAAAAGAAAAGGCTGGGAGACTTTTCACCATTCTGAGACCAACTGCTTTGCGATGGCTCTTACCTTACGGGACCGGGGAATGCATAGCCAAGCTGTATTATCAGCGGAACGAGAACTGCAATGCGGCTTTTCGGGAATTTCGCCGATTAAAGAAGTTGCGAAAAGAATCGATGAGCATAACAAATTTACGAAAGATGACTCAACAATTTGAAACTACAGGGACTCTAGCACGGCAACTAGGCCAAAACGCAAAGTGACTAGTCAGCAACAAGTTGACGAAGTTGCTATTGTCGAACAGGAGATGGAAAATGTGCAGGGTACCTGCAGCGCTCCGGCAGTATCTCTACACACGCAGATCTCATACTCAACGGTGATGAAGATCCTGCATTAGATGTTACAGTTTCATCGTACAAAATCTCTTCTATTCAAGAATTGCTCCTAGGCGATGCGACAATCGATTGGATTTTTCATTGATATTTTTAGCACGCATGCAATTTGATGCTACATGGTCGCGGCAGATTTTATGGTCGCCCGATCTCAATCCTTGTGATTTTTGGTTGTGGGAATTTCTTAAAAGTGTTGATTATCAAGGATATGTCTCCGATATCGCTACGTTGAAAGATCGAATAACGTTACAAGTGAGGCAAATCAACTCTGATATGCTGCGAGCGGTAGTAGAAAACGTCGTGCATCTTATGCCGTTCTTGGAATATACCAATGGTGCTCATATTGAATCTAATTTGTAAGTAAAAAACATTTGTTTTAAATAAAATTGATGTGTACTGTATTGTTTGGCATTTAATCATTCAATATTTATACTAATACGCTTTTTCAGCGCCAAAATTGCCCCTAGTGGTGAATTTTGGAACCTTTTTTACAATTCGAAATCCCATGGTCTATTATGTATGCTCATCAAATTTGGTTATGTTTCGTCCAATACTTTACTCGCTAGAGGGCTCTGAACACCTCACGTTAATTAATAACCACCCTTTAGTATGAAATCTTTCCATTTATTAACGGAAAAAGAAATCTAATTATGTTCTACTTTTAGAAAAGATTTGTAACATTAATTTTATTATATTTCTTACCATATGTAACAGGTTAACTGAAAATACGAAAATTACATTTTTCTAATTACCTGATTTTGATGCAGTTATAGTAGAGAGCCTTTAAAAAAGAGTGGTGAGAAACAGGCAATAAAATGTGATTGGTCGGGAGTATTTTGAAGAATGACCCTGTCATTTCGTCAATTTGCTTATCTAACTTGCCGATGCGAACTCGTGCAGGGGAGTGTCAGCAAATTCTGGAATGTGTGTTGTATGGTTGAACAAGAATTTTCAATGACCGCATTTTGTCAATCTCTTTTAAAAGTCTAAATTTTAGTAAAATAAAGCCGGGGAAAATGGAAAAATGGGCGGTTTCAATGACGTCATTTTCAAGAGCGACTTCGTTTGTTAAAAGATTTTCCCCTTCTGAAGAATTTCCAAGCTGATGGCATAAAATAGACTTCATTTTGTAACACTTTTACAAAAATATTTTGGTTTAAAAATTAAATGCTTTCCTTTAAAAATAATGTCATTATCATCCACTAAAGCCTTCCACTTTTAAAATCCTTGAGAAGTGTCTTTAACAATGTTTATATGTAGTATGCATATGATGACATGACTGTCGAATAAATACACAAACTTTCTTCTTTGAAGAAACTCTGCATAAAAGTCGAGCATCCAATGATTTACATGCCTTCATTTTTTTTAATCATCAGTATCAGTACTTAAGCTAAATACTTTACAACTGCTATCAGAGTCTATTCCTTTAACTTTTTCTTGAAATTCGAAATATGATATTCCCTACAGATCAATAATATTACAATTTTTCAGCTTTTTGGTAGTAATTAAGTAAATGTGGAGGTAAAGTCACATGAATAGTCTTTAAAAAACCTTTTTTAAAGAGAAGGTAACCTAAAAATTGTTAAATCGATATACGCAAACGAACTAAAACCAAAAGTATTTGTATGCGAAGGGGGAGGATTGTAGTTTGTGCCAATATATTAAGAAAGAAAAACAACGTAAAAAACACAGATGGGAGTGTGTATAGACTGCGTATAGCGGTTTCGAAGCCTCCAAGGCTTCATCATCAGTGCTTAAAAATTAAAATGAAGATAAAATTAAATTTCAAACGCAGAATAAAAGGGGGGCAGCGAGCCAGCGAAGCGTACCTCACAGTTCGAATGTCAACGGTGAAATGCGATCCAAGGTCGAGAAACAACTACGGAGTCCATCTCTCGCGCAGACGAGGAGCCCAATCAGAAATGCCCAATTACTCCAAGAGAGCCCAAACAAAGAGGAGAAAAAGATAAAGGGGAGGGGAGTGCAGAAAACGAATTATAGGAATTGAAGCGATATCTTTGAAAAATTGGGTCTACTGGACAAATCGTTAACTAAACTGTCTAAATTTTTCCATATGTGATACACTTCCCAAAAATCAAGATCGTAAATTGGTGAGTATTTCTGTATTATTGAGGCTTCAGAAAATTTAAAATTATGATTGTTGGGCCAGCAGTGGTTAGCAGTAGCGGAAGGTTTGATGTCACAATTTTTAATACAAGTTTTATGCTCCTCCAAGAGGACCTTAAAGGGTTGCTTCGTTTGTACAATGTACATTTTATTGCATTCGCAAGGTATCTTGTAAATACCCCAATGTGGCTGCCTCCGTGACTGAGTGGTTAAGGCACCTCGCCAGTAATCGCTTGAGAGCGTAGGGGGTATGTGGGTTCGACTCCCGCTGGCTCCGTTGCGCACTCTTTGTGGAGCTCCCGGCTGTTATTCTTTGTGTTAAATTTTCTTGTGCTATCTCGTCCTTGTATAATGACGAAATTGTTATGTCTGGTTTGTGTAATTATCTCTCTGTATAAAATAAAGGATCATTTGAGGCGACAGCCATTGTAGCTATAGGCCCCAAAGCAATCTCCACTTCAGTGGACTTCAAATACCTCAATGTGAAAAACTGCCAATTGGATGTTTAAGATTTGTGAATTGGATTTTGTAAAAAGGAGTACAAACAAACCTTAAAGTCAAGTCAAATTTTAACAAGATTTTAGAAATTTGACGTCTTATTTTCGGAAAATATGGAAGTATAATTAAATTTTCATTGTCGACAGTGTTAACTTTAGAGTGAGTACGTTTACTTAGTTTAATATGAATGAAATCAACGATTTCAACTATAAAACCCCGATCTGCGACCTCTATAAAACTTCGCCGTTGACAGCTTTGAGGCCTCGCTGACTCGCTGACCCCCTCCTTTTTAATCTACATTTTTTATTTAATTTTATTTTAATTTTAATTTTTAAGCACTGATGATGAAGCCATAGCGGTTACAAAACACCTGTATGCTGTCTATACACACTCCAATTTGTGCGTTTTTGACGTTGTTTTTCTTTCTTAATATATTGGAACAAAGTACAATCCTCCCACCCCCACCCCCCCTTTTCATGTGTTTCCGCTTCAACGGGCCATTGGATTGCTTTTTATCATTTTAATTTTATGACAATTATTTTTCATACAAAACTCGCACTTTTAAGATCTGTAATACAGGAGACCCGTCGTAAAATTGCCATTATTGAACAGGAGCTGTGTGATTTGCATCTTAATATATCCAATTCCCATCACAATTTTGCTTCCATTGACAACCGGTCTTAGTTTAGTGCGCTGAACAAGTCTGCCAAACATATTGCTACTCTGAACGTAAAATTCGATTCACTCTCTAGTACACATAACAATAGTTCATCCAATACCTGACCGTTAGTTAACCAGAATACTGTAGTCAATCTTTCGAATGGTCACCTTACTCAGGATGAAATCCATCATCTTAAATTAAATAATAATTTTGCACTTACTAGTAAACCGTCTTATCCTAATGTTATTTCCCCAATCGAAAGAGCCTTCAAGTTCAATGCCTTAAACCCTTCTCAGAAGGATTCAATTAGACATCTAACTGCCACAATGTGAATTTCAATAATAACCTTCCTAAATCTAATATCAGCAAAGTTGCATCTAGTTATATAAAAAATTCTCAAATCTAATACAGGCATAGTTATCAGCAAAGCTGATAAAGGTGACCAGATTGTTGTTATGGATGAGTCTGATTACCTGACCAAAACACAGGATTTTATAGATGAGGGTCCTTATAAAAAGATTAAATCTGATCTTTCCCAAAAAGAACTGAAAATTATTAAATCTTCTATTGAGCACTCCCCCCTCATTTCCAACAACGTTAACCCGGGAGAACGCGCGCATACCCAGGTCGAAATTCACGCTGGTATTTTTTTTGCTAGACAAGCATTAAATGCTGTATCCCAGCAAAGTAAAATAGCATAAACTACCATAACACATTTGCTTGTTCCACCATAATTACCAGCAAGTCATGGTGTGTATTGGAACACTTTACTGCTTGGCCAGCACACATATTCCAGATTGTATTGCTTGAATATGTTGCTAGCCTAGCAGCTATCAAGATCACCACTTGCTTGTAATTTCTGCTATTCTAGCATTAATTCACAAGCAACAGATACTTTTTTTGTTGCTATTCTATCATTACATTTCTACCATCAGTTGCTTTTAATTTTTGCTTTTGTAGCATCATTTGCTTTTAATTTTTTCTAGGCTAGCATTACATTTCTAGCATCAGTTGCTTTTAATTTTTGCTATGCTAGCATTACTTTTCTAGCATCACTTGCTTTTATTTTTTTCTATTCTCCCAGTTAGAAAAAAAAGGCGCAGGTGGTGCCATCTTTGGAGAATTTCTGAAGTACCTACATTTCTTAGAAGGGGAAACTCATATCGGGTTTACTTTTTCTCTGAGAAGGACAGAACTCACTATCTCCGGTTTGAGAACAGTATGCTTTACTGACTTCGCCACTGGGGTCGTGTTTGTAAACGATTTTAAATGCGGGTAATGGGTGTAGAGCTGATTCTACTGTGTGTTGATATTTTTATAACCTTTTAAGACCCGGTGTATTTGTAAACAAAGCTAGTCATGCCTGTAGAAAGTAAAACATGGACCGCAACCGCTACTTGTTGATAAAAAATGATACTTTACTCTATCTGCAAATCGGAACGATCGTTCGATTCGAGTTTTTATTATAAACGACTCAGAAGCAAACAATCAAATGAATGTCTAACCCGCACGATCGTGCGGGTTGGGTCTTAAAGGGATATGATAAGGGTGAATTTATCGATGCTGTTAATCTCCAAGTTTCAATTAATAAGGTTAATTTATTATTAGGATTTTTTCTATGTTTAATGGATAATTAGAATATGGCTTGACTATTATAATTCATTAGTGGAAATTTCTTTGCTTAATGAATGGTTTGAATATGGTCATAATTATTTGTTGCAGAAAAATAAAAGATTTTGAAATGTATTTAGGATAGAATTTATTAATTTCAGGTGGGGGGTTAAGATTTTAAAACTTTAGTCCTTATTGGAGGGAGGGGGGGGGGTCAACTGTACATATTTTCAATTCGATTGTTATGAACTTATTTCTTAAATGAAACAGTACTCCTTGAATTTTGAAATTTAACTGATTAAATTCTCGTTTTGAAAAGCAAGGTTTTTTTTTTTTGTATAATTAAAATAATTAAACACTAAGAGAATGAACAGCTAAGAATTTTACGATGGGAAGTGGAGGGAAGCGCTTTTTCCCAAAAATTCTTCATGGAAATTAATTTTCAGTTTTTTTTTATATTTATGTGTTAAAATTTTATCTAAACCTAGGGGGTGGTGCTTTTCCCCAATAAATACTTTATAGAAATTAATTTTCAGTTTTTGTAGATTTATGTGTTTAGATTTTATCTAAAACGGGTGGACGAAGGCAGTATTGAATTTACGTTCTATTGGTTCGAAAAGGAAATCTACCGCCCCTGGATTTTAAAATTTAACAAACTAATATTTTTTCCCTGACTTTAATAAACACAGTAAATTTAATCTTTTCGAGAAACTTAGAATTAAATACTAAGAGAAAGTGCAACTATGAATTTTCTTCCAATTCGGGGGGGGGGGGGGGCTTTTTCCCTTTAAGTCTACCATGAAAATTATTTGATAATTTTTTTTAAGTTTATGTGTTAAAAAATTATCTCAAACGTGTTCAAGTGGCGGTGTTTAATTCAGGTGGCGGTGACACAGCCCTTCCTCCCCTCCCAGCTTTTGAAATTTAATAAACAAAAAAAAGTTTCTCCCATTTTTTAAGATATAGAAAATTTATAATTTACAGGTAACCTAAAATAATTTAACAGTAAGAGGAAGATTAGTTTAAAATTTTCCGTTGGGGGGGCGGGGAGTTACTCTTCTATATCCGCTTTGGAAATTAATTTTTAGTTCTGTTTCTTTTGATATTTAGATGTTAAAAACTAATCTCAAATGGGTGGTTTAAGACAGTATTGAATTCAGGAGAGGGCCAGCCCGGATTTTAGCTTTTAATGAACAAAATTTTCTTTTTCTCCGTTTTTTAAAGACATACTGCATTTTTTTCGAGTAAGTTAGAATATTTAAATTCTAAGAAACAAAAGAAAAAAATTCCTTTATATGCGAGGGGGGGGTGAAGGGCTCCCCTGGAAGACTCTCATAGAAGTTAAATCCCTCACATAATTTAACCCATCCCCATAGAAGTTAATTAAAAAAATAGTAATCTTGCAAAAAATAATAATCTTGCGAAATTGAAATGTATAGTGAAACCTCCATAACGCAAACTCCTGAATATCCCGTTAAGGGAAGAGGGCTTAGGTGATCAACTAAGCCTCCCTCGAATTGTAAATTTAACTAATTTTTTTCTCCGATTTTGAAAAACAAATTGAAATTTAATCTTTTCTCTTAAAAGAGAAAGTAAGAATTTTCTGTTGGGGGGAGAGGGGGGGGCGGAAGGGAAGAGAGCTATTATCTCTCCCCGGATTTGAAAAGTTAATTTAATTTATAATTAAAATTTCCTTTTCTTCTATTTTCAAAAAAACATAGTCAAATATATACTTTTCTAGTAACTAAAAAAAATAAAAATAAATAAACATTTGATGCTGTCAAGCATTAACAAACACACAATGCTTCATTTAAGTACTTACCTCATCATTAATGGGAAGAGACTTGTGTAGAAAATTAGCACATGTTACTCGCACATAGTACATCATGCTGTTTTCTATCAAAGCTGGTTGCATAGCACATTATGCTGGCAATCATAAAAAAGCATGTAATAGCATGTAAAAGTACCTACATTTCGATGCTTTGACAGAAGCTTAAACAGCAAATAAGCACATAAAATGCTTGTACATAGCTTGTCATGCTATTTCTCCCTGAGCTGGTTGCATAGCATATTATGCGGGCAAACATAAAAAAGCATATAATAGCACGTTAAGATACCTACCTCTCCATGCTTTGGAAGAAGCTTGAACAGCAAATAAGCAAAACATGCTTGTACATAGCTTGTCATGCTATTTCTTCCTAAGCTGGCTGCATAGCATATTATACTACAAGCATAAAAAAGCATATAATAGCACGTTAAGGTACTTACCTCTCCGTGCTTTGGAAGAAGCTTAAGCAGCAACCAAGCATAAAATGCTTGTATATAGCTTGCCATGCTATTGCTGTATAAGCTAGCTATATAGCATGTGATGCTGGCTAGCACTGTAAAGCATATACTAGCATGAAAATCTAGCAGACAAAGCAATACATAGCAATAACTACCATATTTTTTATGCTGGTACTAGCAAGAATTTTGACCTGGGTACCCAGAGTATGAATGGTTTTTACTTTGTCACCAATAAATACAAATAATAATCGTCGCTTTATTTATTCGGAGATAATTTTGCAATAAAACAAGTTGAAGGTTACTTTTAAAAAGATAGTGGTGACAATTGTAAAAACCGTACGCACTCCGGGTCTATCCTATCAGGATAGACCCGGCGCGCGTCCTCCCGGGTTAAATCCTCCTTCATTCCTTCAGAGTCACACTGCGCAAGATTTTATACACTCCCAAAGGTCCACAAACAAGGCATTCCTTTCAAACCAATGGTTTCTAACATTGGTGCCTCTTCCTATAAATTAGCGAAATATCTTACCTCTATTTTCTCCCCTCTGCTCTCTAACAACATTTACACTTTACGCAGGAACTCTTATGAGTTTGTTAATAAGATTCGTAACTTCAATGGTACTCAAAACAATAGTATGGTTTTATTCGACGTAAAATCCCTATTTACTAACGTACCGATTCAAGGTGCTTTAAATTGCCTTAACTTGACGCTACAAGAATTTCATTATTCATATTACGAAATTGATAAGCTAATACATCTTACTAGCATTTGTTTATTGCAAAACACATTCATTTTTAATGGTAACTTTTATTACATGACTGATGGTTTGTCCATAAGCTCCCCCCTCAGCCCCATCCTCAGTAATATTTACATGCACTATTACGAATCAAACCTTCTCAAGAAATTATCTTTTCCATTTTACATCCGCTATGTCGACGACTGTTTTGCATTACTAAACCCTGATAATCTTAATCTTACTAATATTCTCGATATTAAGAGCTCTATTGATGAACACATTCCGTTCACTCTCGAACTTGAAATTAACAATCGTTTACCCTTCCTTGATGTCAAGGTTTTCCGCGAAAATAACTTGTTTCACACTACTGTTTACCGTAAACCATTCGCAGTAACTTTACCCCCAAATCGTCTTTCATCCCATCCACCTAATCAAAAGTTGGCTGCATTTAACACTTACGTTCACCGGGCCTTAAATATTTGTTCTACCGACAGTTTACTAAAAGCAGAATTAGATTACATTAAATCCATTGCCATTGATCGAGGTTTTACAGTTGAAATCTTTGATTTCATGCATAATAAACTAAGTAAACGTACTCACTCCAGGCCCGTAGCCAGGTGGGGGCCAGGTCGGGCAAAGCCCGACCTGGAAAAAGTTTTGCCCGACCTAGCGCAAGACTACATCCCGATAAAAACATTAAATTTCTATCCCCCCCCCTCCCCCGACTTCTTGTCCGATCTAGAATGATGTTCAACATTCCGATCATTTTTTTCACTCAGTATTTCCCTTTAAAAAAATTTTATGTAATACAAATACAACATCAAATTTCCGTTTTTCTTCCTTCATGCCAGATCTTGTCCTCTACCACTAAATTTCCTTTCTAGACTGGAAAAAAATAGCAAACATTTCATCTATAAAACTTTTTCTCTCCCTCTTTAACAGACCTGTCGGATATTGTTCCACTGTGCGTTCCTCGCTTTGTGGAAATTATCCAAATCTGGATTACCTTATATCCCAAAAGCTTGCTTTCTTTATCTGGGAGCACGGCAGTGCGTCCGCCAAGTTCGCACAAGCCGTAAGCTACCTTTTCCTATACCATTTCGGCATACTTTTCACCCCCTCATAACGTCGTTTTAGGGAGAGATATAGAAATTTTTCTTTTATACACATGTTCGTATGGTCAAACTGAACTAAGGTTCCACGATTTCATGTTTCTATATTTAATAGTTTTCGAAATATTAAATTCCGAAAAAGCGCTTTTTTGTCACAGACTCACTTCGCATCATCAAATAACTAAGGTACTTCTAAAAGTCGTAGAATCATGAAATTTCACAAGTAAGTCGGGTTTGTAGCACAATTAATCAGAAAAATCTGAAAACACAGAATTTCCTCCTCTAAACCCTTCAAACAAGGGGTGTTCATTTAGCCGTAAACAGTTCCTTAACACATTCAATTGTGCCAATGTTGGTCGCCAAACTCGATTACAGAGTTTTAAAGGGGGTCACGTGATTTCAAGCAGAATAACATTTTATATATATGCTTTTCCAAAGATGTTTGTTAAATAGAAAAAATGAATATAACTAAAAATTTTAATCAGTATAGGTTATGATATATTTACGATATTAAAACAATAATACATTTAACAAAATATAACCGCAATTCGGTACGTTTCTGATATAGTAGCCTTGGCGAAATACAGAAAATAGCCTTGACGAGAAAAGAAATTTGATAATAACGTATTTTCAGGCAACCTATTTTCTGTGTCATATACACAAGCATTTTTTTCCATATGTATACAATTTATTTAATGTAAGGAACCCGTTTATTTATTTTTATATACCAACATAAATAATTTGTATATAAAAAATAATATTTTATACATGTATAAATAAAATGTTTATATGTATATAATACATATATAAATAACATAAAAGTTCATCAGGTTTGTTTTCATAGTTGTTTATATCATTTGGTAGAAAATATCTCAGTTTCTGAAGTCCGAATTGCGCCAAGATTAAAAAAAAATGCCAAGGTCCTTATAGTGGAAAAATATCCTAATTCCATATGAAAGTTTAAAAATCTCCTTTTAATTAAATGAAATTTGTAACTAATAAACTGTCTTCAATGATGTGCGACAGATGCGGTGTCCAAAGTCCGCTGCTAATGTTATTATATTGTATTATTAGCCTACTTACTGTTAATTTATTGTTAATTTTAAATCTGTAAAAGAAAGATTATAGTTATAGATAAGATACAGTAAACTCTGTCTAAGGCGGAATCGAAAAAAATTTCCGTGGTAGACAATATTCCGGCTTATGCAAAAAAGCTCCCCCCCCCCCCCCCAAAAAAAAAAAAAAAATCCCTGGAAGATGACGATCATTTATTGATTCTCCTGACTAGAAAATCGGTTGAAAACTGAAATTCTGAAAGATCCTTTGTCTTTTTAAAGATAAATGAGAAACTTTATTCAATTTCTTAGTACTGCTGTAATACATTCATACTGGAAGTTTATACACACCAAAATAAAAAACTTCGAGAATGAGAAAGAACGCTATAATTTTGAATTTGAGTACAATCTTAAAGTATAATATATTGTACTTTCGAAAATACGTAATCATTTTCATAAATGTTCATTTTACTAGACATATTAACTTTTAGATGCAATTTTGCATATGAAAAAATGGCATAAGCATAAATTCCTTAAAATTTAAAGTTTCTGTTCTTTTGAATTAACTATTTTAAAAGCTTACGGAATTTTAGCTAACATGCTCGACATTGAGTTATTTGACTTATCAGTTTTAAAGTTTAATAAACAAAACGCTTTTCTTTTTTAAATTATCCTTTTTCCGCCTTATGCAAAATTTTGGTTTCGGTGGGACCTTAAAATCCTTTCCGTTTCCGCGTCTGACAGATTCCGCCTTATGCAGCATGAATTAATGTAATTTTCTATGGGTTCGCCGGGACTTGAAAAAATTTCCGCGGTAGACAGATTTCCGGCTTATACAGAGTCCGCCTTAGACAGAATTTACTGTATGTTGGTCGCCAAAACCCGATTACAGAAAATTAGCCTGAGTTATAAAGGTGTTAAATAATTTCAAGCTGAATGAATTTTTATATGCTTTTACAAAAATCTTAATAAGGCAAATCTTTCAGTTTATCTGTCCATCTTTCTATCTTTTACTTCCTTAAAACAAATTTTATTAAAGACCGGGAGGCGTCCGCACAGATCATCACCTCATCGAGTTGACGGCTGAAATTTTAGGATTAGTTAAATATCGATTAGCGTATTGAAATGTAACTGGTCTGCCAAGTCGTATCTTTGTGGAAACCACCTACAGACCCGATTTTACGGGTTAATTGGTGGATTTTCCATTGTGTTTTCCTGCACTCATTCCTCCATGTTTCCAAACTTTTACATGCAGGAAAACACAATAGTAAACCTATCAGTTAACCACTAAAATTAGGTCTTCAGGTGGTTTCTACTAAGATATGACTTAACAGACCAGTTGCCTTTAAATATGCTAATCTAGTTTTAAATAATCCTAAAATTTCAGTTGTAAACTCGATGAGGTGATGGTGTGTGCAGACGTCTCCCGGTCTATTATAAATGTCGGAATTCTAATCTCAATAGCACTCTGGTCAATCTGGCAATTATCCCTACTATTTATGGAACACTATTCCTTTAAGTGCGTTTTAGTGATGTTAATGAACTTATGCATATGCATCATACATATTATACATATGCATATAATACGTAATACAGTTTCATCATACATATTATAGGTATGTTTATAATACATAATACATATGCATCATTATGACGTCAGAATAAACAAAACATTTTTTGTCGCCAAATTTGAGAATTGGCATGATATATTAAAAAATTTGGCGAAACTTTGCTAAATGTCGCCAAGCTTGGCGAATATTTGACGCTAGTGGCTATTTTTCAATGAGTTAATTATTAATGCGAGCCATCTATTTTTATTTTTCCGCATATCATCTGAATAGTTAAATGATATAACGTACTAATATTTCCAAAGTGCTAATAGTTTCGTCACTGCCCAAAACCTCTGCTACTGTTATTATATTGTACTGTTGTTATACTTACTGTGACTATGTTGTTAATCTTTACACCGCTAAAGCTTCTGTATTATATAAAGAGAATTTACGGAAACTATTAAAGCATTGAAACTGCCAGTTCTCCTTATGATTATCATAATTCTATAATATGTAACCAGTTAATCGATATGTATGTTAGAATGAATCTTCTATAATCCGGTTCCTCGCATTTTAGTTTTCAGGTTTCGAATAAAATTAGCTAAAATCTTAAAACCATGGCACATTGACTAATTCTTCAACACGATCAGATGAGAAGAATGATAGATTTTCAAATGGATCATGACAGTGAGCCGGTAGACCTTCTATTCTTCCGTAATCGAGTCTATTGAAAAGGTTAAGGTGAAACAAAAAGATAGCATCAGCAAATGCAGATATTGTCAAAGGACCATTTCACTTGTATCCAGTCGTATCATTTAAAATACAACAATTGGCAGTGAGCCCAATTAGAAAAGATTACTTAATAGGTTTAAAAATTTCCGCATTAGAGAACGAATCCTAACTGCTAAGGAAACATGCATAAGTGAGTTAAGAGATATTTATCATGAAAGATTAAAAACATAACAACACAAAATATATGATGTGCTTCCATGATCGTAAAGAGTTCTTTATTTCTCTATCAAAAGCTTCCGACTTGGCTAAAGAATGGGCAAGTAAATTAAATTTTGAATAACAGTAACATGATGCAACGTTTAACATGGAATTAATACGGTAAATACTGCTTGCTAGGGGCGGCTAGTACTTTAATATAAAAAGAAATAAAGTATAAATTTGTAAAGCTCCATAAAATAAATTTAGGCATTTTTATGTTAGCCGGGCGCAAGTGGCAAATTGCCAAATAGTGTTCCCAACTCCATTGTTCATATTGCATTCATTTCATTTAAAGATATATACTTTTCAGTCATCTCATTTAAAATAGATGCATTTCCCTCATTTTATTTAATAGAATATTTAACATAGAAATAAATAAATAAATAAATAAGAAATAATAACATAAACCAAAATATTTTATTTGAAAATCAAAGCATTGTTTCTAATTTACACATGAGAAAAATGAAAACTGATATTGGCGAAATAACAAAAGGCTAATGAGGAGATTTGCTCCCGGCTAACATAAAAGTACCGAAATTTAAGTTTGTTCATATTAATATAGTTTAGAATAATAAACTTGTAAAAACATACAAAAAGCAGTGATAATCCCAACAAAAAGTTTTCGGTAAAAAAAAAAGCGCCAAGTTCTCCTTAATGTTTCGGCCAGAAAAAGTAGTGATATCTGAAGTTCGCACAAGCTAAAAGCCAAACATCCCAAATCTTTCATTGAAAATGGCTTCCTGCGACTTGGCCGTTAATGCCTTCGAAAGAGTTTTTCAAATTTTAAAATATGTACAAATGAGTTACCTGCCAACTACATTTTTTGATTATGTTACATATTTTCTGGCACAGAGTACAGAAATAAAATACTCATTTGAAAAAAGCATTTAAAAAACTTCAGTCTATTTAAATGCTTAGAAGTTAAAAATAACAAAATACTTGTATTCAGGAGATAATATTCCTAATTGCTAAAACATTAATTAGTATCCAGCTTTTAACAGTTTATGAATGCAATACCTCTTAATGTATGCAAACAAACTATAATAAATGTTCAAACGAAAAAAATCTCTTTCGTCAATACACAAGATTTCAATATTATATAATAAAATATAATGTAACATATTGTGAAATTTGAAGTAAGTAAATTTTGTTTTATTTCTTGGGTTTTACGTTAATGACTTTAGCTTTAGACCGTACAAAATGGCAATTAACAAACAAGTGGACTAAATGATCTGTAATCAAAACTAATGTTTGTTGAAACTGAATGGTAGTTATCAGAAATCTTTTACTTATAATGTCTTTATGTGAATTTGCCTCTTTGCATTCCGATATTACTTTTAATATTCAAATAATTCATAAATGCGTAATTTTCAATGAGAGATTTGGGATGTTTGGGCTTTTAACCTGTACGAACTTCATATATCACTACTTTTTCTGGCCGAAACATTAAGGAGAACTTGGTGCTTTTTTTTTTTTTTTTACCGAAAACTTTTTGTTGGGATACAATTGTCAGCATACGAAATTTATCGTTAGGAAGCGGGATTGAAACCAAAGGCTTCTAAAACTACAGTGAACAAGCCTACAATACTGTTTCCTTAACTTGAATTTACTATACATGACAGTTGCTTGTTCCGTGGAAATTTGGTCCGATTACAATAAACTCCAAAGGGCAGCCCATCCTCCTCTCTATGTGAAAATACAAAATAGATAATGGAAGGTCTGACCCTTCATCTCTTCCTCCATTCCACTGAAATTTTAAAAAAT
The DNA here is from genome assembly GCA_963932465.1 of Maratus speciosus. Classification (NCBI taxonomy): domain Eukaryota; kingdom Metazoa; phylum Arthropoda; class Arachnida; order Araneae; family Salticidae; genus Maratus; species Maratus speciosus. The sequence goes on along the minus strand of OZ010787.1, from coordinate 335,051,690 downwards.
TGGCGCTTCTAAAATAAACCAATCATTATTTCAAATTTAAACAATATAATATGTCAGGTTACTTACAATTTTACAAATCCAAATTTATTACTTACTGACACATTCATAAAGTCATTTTTATTCTTAAATTAAAAAATGTTACAGATGCTTTAATTGGGAAACGAAGAAACTGAATGCACTGGTTAATGAAACTGTTTTGCACTTTTTCTTAAAAGCAAAACAGCTTCCAAAGTGGTTGTCAAAGTTGCCATTATAAGCCAATTTTTGCAAGGCGACAGCCTGATACAGATCATCATAAGATAGAAATCAATTACAACTCAAAGTGTAATGCATTCATTGGAAAAGTGAGAAACGGTATTCGATTACAATTCCTAATTAAATGAAAAACATTTTATTTACGTTATGCCCAGGGCCATAGGAAGGTCTTTTGAGGCCCCCTACATAAAAGATCCCCCCCCCACCACCACCACCACCACCCTCTAAGATTTTGAAGAAATATCTATATTTAATTTTCTATCAGAGTTCCATTTTATAACAACACCAGCAGAGTTCGCTGGTCGATTTTCCCAAAACGAAGCTCGAAGTAAACGAATTTGGAGTTGTATTGAACTGCTTTCGGCAACGTACACTCATTGGGGCTATGCCCGCTCAGATCTCGAATCAAACAAACCTTGAATTATTGTAAATTTTTATTTCGACCAAATTAACTTAAAATTTTCAACATTCGCTACAGGAACAGATTTGATATTTTTACAACTTTAATTTAATCAAAGCACTAGCAAAAATTAACTGAGAATTCTTCCGTTTAGGAAAAAAAATTCAAAAAATCGCCGCAGAATGCGAAATAATGCCTAAAATTGATAAAGAAATTTCGAAGTTCGTAGGGAGCAAAATTTATTATATTGCGCTAAAAGAATTTTTATTTACGAATGTTAAAAAAATTACCAGAAAAACAGCTAAAAATCACATAAAAATTCTCAAGAAATTCGAAAACAGCAAAAATTTGGAAAAAAAAGTTTGAAACTGAATTTTCTTAGCAAATGTTAAAAACTGCTAAATATTGCACATAAATAAAATAAAATGGAACTATTTTCGTATTTTATGTCATCCGCATGCCCCAGACAGATTTTTTTAAGCAGAAAATACTCATTTATAACTTTTTTCTGCTCTGAACGGTGCTTTTTATTACCAAAATATATATTAAGGGATTTACTAATTCAAAGAAATTACGTTTGGGATATTTTTCAATTTTCTCCATTTAAAATTGTCACCCAAATTGTCTGGATTGAAACTGAAAAAGAAAAAATAATAGCTTCGGATAGACCATGGGTGCAAGTCTTCAGTCTCCGGACTGATTTCAGTCTTGGAGAAAGTTTTGAGTAATAATAAATTATACTTTTTATGATAAAATAATAGCAATTTTATAAACAAAAACTTTTAATCTCTTTCTTTTCTTTTAAAAGATCAATTTTTAGCTATAGTGCAATACATTGAAATCTTATAGCCTATTTCCTTTTAATTATAATCGAATACTCATAAACGTTTTCAGTCTTTGGATTGGATAGACTTCTTGCACCCATGGGATAGACAGTACCTTTTCTCTGGGCAACGGAGACGGGTTTCCCAGTAGATAATAATAAAGACAGACGTTTCTCTATCCAGTGTTTTGTCTGACCAGATGTTTTTCTGTTCAGGACAAGATTTGACAGGAAGGATACCTGTATGCCTGAAATTATGCACTTCGAAACAGGTTTTTGGATTTTTTTTTAATAAAAAAAATGTTATTTAATTTTTTTATCCTATTTTTAGTGTTTTTTCATGATCCGTGCTCCCCCCCCCCCCCCACATTCATGAAAGGAATCCATTTTCAATATCTATCTTTCCATTTTAGCCGAATATAGTAAAATAACCTTCTGCGATTTTTGAATATTTCACGAAGTCTTTTATGTGATTTTAAACTTTTTTTCGCATTCCGACGGGACTTTTTGACATTAGTAAAAATAATCAGCTTTCAATCTTTTTAGCCCAAAGTACAAAATTTTGTCCTCTGCAATTTTTGAAGTTTTTGCGAACTTTCTATGCGATTTTAAACGCTTTTCCCATTTTTAAGATGTGATTAGAAGAGATTTTTTTCTCATAATTGAAGAAAATTTCGTCTTTTAAACGGGATATTTCTAGAAATTTTTATCTTTGTTTCGCGACTTTTTCATGTTATGAAGGAAAAAAATATTCATACGTAAAAGTTCAGCCTCTAATAGAGAAAAATACAATGCAACAGAGTTGACAGAAGGTTATTTGGATTTGATTTGATGAAAACGCATCTTTATATTGAAGGATATTAGGTAATTTTTACGTTAGATTGGTGACTTTCTATATTTTTGCGAAAAATGGGCAAATCGAAGCACTTTATTATTATTATTATTTTCGTGTGTGTTTGAACGGGAAAAAAACTTCAATTCACCGATTTATTCATTTATTTATTTGAGAATGTAAAAGGAATACAGTTTCAATATTTTAACCCAATATAGTAAATTTTGCCCTCTGTAGCATTTTATTCGCCTTCTGCGTTTTTTCTTTTCTTTCTTTCGTTTTTTTTAACATCTCTAAAAGGAATAATGTTTAAGTCTTTTAGCTATCCTTTTCAATGTCTGAATTTTTTTACGAACATTTTATGTGATTTTTAGCGTATTTTTTTAACATTTCACTTTCAATCTACTGACTCGATGTAGTCAAATTTTGCTCTCGGCGATTTTTGAATTTTGTCCAATTTTTTATGCGATTTATCCTCCTATTTTCATGTTTTGCGGAGACTTTTTGACACGTTTTTCTTAAAAAACTGAAGAATCATTCAATAGATTTTGCTGCTGTCATGGTTGATCTGAAAGGAGGAAAAAAATTGTCTCTTGTAACAACGTAAACGACGATGCTGGAAAATACTTTTACTTGGAGACTATCACTTTTATCGAAAGAAAAATTATAATAAATCAAGGATTGTTCGATTCAAGATCAGATTGGAGGTATCCCGAACGTGTTTACGCTGCGGAAGGCAACGGAGTCCCCAAGGGGGAACCCTCCAAAATAGGTTATTTTTTGGAAAAATCAACCAGCAAAGTAAGCGCAAGCTACCCTAGTAGATGAAATAATTACAGAATATAATTTATGTATAATTAACATTAGTAATTTATCGAGAGATTAAGAGAAATGAAACGTGAAAAAAGAAACAGGTCGAACATAAGGGGATAGGTGGCAAATGCATGGCACACAGATACCTGCTTACTGGGACCTCCAAAAAGATTAAAAAACACCTTTTTTTTTCTTTTTTTTACATTTCAATAAAAATAATGAGGGTTAAAAGTTTTGAATCTTGTATTTCAACTTTTCCTCACTTTCATAGTCATCCCCCCCCCTCCCCCTTAAAAAAAATAAAAAATTAGAGCCTGCGAAATTTTTTTCATCTGGACACCTTTAAAAAAAATGGTGGCTACAGAAAGGAAGCACATTATCTGTTTTGGTTGGATGAAGTAATAGTATTAAAGAAGTTTTGAAGCTTATTGGGACCCCCAACGAGATTAAAAAGCATATTTTTTAAGAATAAAAAATATGAAGCCTAACAGTTTTGAATTTTGAGTTCCAACTTTTCTTCATTTTTAAACGGACCTCCCGATGACTATAGAAAGAAAGCACAAGTTTTTTGAAGGAATTAATATAGTATTAAGGAAGTTTTGAAACTTATTGGGGCCCCCAATGAGATTAAAAAGCATATTTTTTTTTTACCATTTGAATAAAAAATTTGGCCTGAAAGTTTTGAATCTTGGGTTCCAACTTTTCCCCCCTTTTATAGAAGGCCCTAAAAAGGACAATTCAAAAAGAATTTAGAGTTTTCAAAATTTCTTTTATTTGGGCACCTTTAAAAAGAATGATAGCTGTGGAAAGAAAGTGCATATCTGTTTTGGTTGAAGGAAGTAATAGTATTATTAATGAAGTTTTGAACCTTCGATTTCACCGTTTTCTCCCATTTAGAGGGGGCCCCCAAACAGACTAAAATACCATTATATTTTTTAAATAGAATTTAGAGCCTTCAAAAAAGCTCTTCCATCTGGTCACCTTTATAAAGAATAGTGGATATAGAAGGAAAGCTCATATGTGGTTTCTAAGTCTGACCAATATCTTTGACAAAAAATGAATTTGCATAAAACAAATTAAAATGTTATTAAAAAATACATTTAAAAATAAGTATAAATGTAAAAAACATTACTTGGCTCAAAGGTACAATAACTTACTACTGGGCCCCTGACTTTGCTCAGCCCCCTCCTCAAATGGGGGTTATGGGGAGCGGTTTCTACTGCCCTGGTTATGCCAAATATCTTATTTATCTTTAATATATTTTTATTATGTCTCTGAAGAAAGTTCAAAAATTTCATACTGACTTTAGAAATATATTTTAAATGAAGAAAAAAAAATCCCTAAAATCGCAGAACATATTTTTGAAGAACTACGAATAAGAGACTAGAAAAAAAAATAAAAATGAAGAAATAATCTGCCACCCCTGGAAAAACCTTTGCCCTACCTGGAAGTATGGTCTAGCTACAGGCCTGACTCACTCCAAAGTTAACACTGGAGTGAAGCTTTGGAAAACAAGCCAGACGTTCCGACAAGCCATCAAATTTCTAAACTCTTGCTAAAATTTTACTTTAAGATAGTTTATACTCCTTTTAACAAAATCCAATTCACAAGTCTTAAACATCCAATTGACAGTTTTTCACATTGGGTATTTACAAGATACCTTGCGAATGCAATGAAATGTGCATTGGCCAAACGAAGCGACCCTTTAAGGTCCGCTTGGGGGAGCATAAAACTTGTGTTAAAAAATGTGACATCAAATGTTCCGCTATTACTAACCACTGCTGGTCCAATAATTATAATTTTAAATTTTCCAAAGCCTCAATAATACAGAAATGCTCATCAATTTACGATCTTGATTTTTGGGAACCGTATCATATAAGAAAAAATTCAGAGAGTTCAGTTAACGATTTGTCCAGTACACCCAATTTTTCAAAGATATGGCTTCAATTTCTATTATTCGTTTTCTCCCCCCCCCCCCCCCTTTATCCTTTCTCCTCTTTGTTTGGACGCTCTCGGAGTAATTGAGCATTTCTGATTGGTCTCTTCGTCTGCGCGAGAGATCGACTCCACGGTTGTTTCTCAACCATGGATCGCATTTAGCCGTTGACAGTCGAGCTGTGAGGTACGCCTCGCTGGCTCACTGCCCTCCTCCCTTTTTAATCTACATTTTTAATTTAATTTTATCTTCATTTTAATTTTTAAGCACTGATGGTGAAGCCTTGGAGGCTTCGAAACAGCTATACGCAGTCTATACACACTCCCATCTGTGCTTTTTTGACTTTGTCTTTCTTTCTTAACAGAGGTATTTGTTCAACACTTTGGATAGCAGACGATAATCGTGACATTAAATGATGTAAGTGCATGCCTCTATTAAAAGTGTAAAAATTTTCTTTTTAATTTTAATGAGAAAAGGGCATCATAACATCATCAAGATACCCCGATATTTTTAACGATAAGTAATTTCCTTCTCTACACACATTTTTTTGTTATCAGAAATGCGTTATCCATTTAATATTAGAAATTTATCGCAAAAAGTAGTACGGTACATCTATGACATAACACTGGCGGCAACAACTTGTGCTATCGCTATCGCTTTTATCTCTCATAGATCACTTCTAAATAGTATCTCATGATTTAGATCATCAAATAGCAGAAAATTGTACTTTCAAATGAATTTCTATTAAAAGCTGTAGAGCAATGCAATGTAGTGACTTTTTATCTCTTTTTAGATAATTTCCAAACAGGAATATATATACGAGGTGTTTCTAAATGAATATCGGGGTTTTAACGCTTGTTAGTATTTATTACATAATACTTAAAATTATAATTAATACATAAAATGAAAGAGCAACTCAAACAGTTTTACCTACAAGCTTACAAGTGTTAATATGAGAACCTTTCGTCACACGGCACACATCAATTCGATAGCTCAGTTCTTCCCAAACGTTTATTAGTGTTTGTGGGGTCATTGTTGTAACAGCTGCAATGGTCAGCTGGTAGTGGAGGCACATACACACGATCCTTTATGAACCCCCACAGGTAGAAATCACATTGCGTCAGATCCAGTGAGCGTCTGAACATAACTTCTTTGCTAATCAACATTTGGGAAAAACTGAGCTATCGACTTGATGCATGCTGAGTGACGAAAGGTGCTGACATTGATCACCTCTAAGCTTGTAAGTAAAACTGTTTGAGTTGCTCTTTCATTTTATGTATTAATTACTCGACTGAAAAGAAGGGTTATGTGTTTCACGCGTATCTGTGTATGTGGATTTCTTTGTACCCTCGAAACATGCCAATGGCTGGATGGATTTTAATGAATGATGTCTCTATCGATTCGTCTTAACGGCCCGATGGCCATAGGCTAGGTTTTGTTTTTATAAATTCAAAATGGCGGCCGTAAAATACAAAATGGTGGTAGAGACGAAAAAATATTACGCACCCCATTGAGTGGCATATCATTGGATAGGTCTTGCAAAATAAAGACGATATTTCATTGACAATTTTACAGTCAGAAGCTCCGTTAAAATATTATGCAACCTGGAAGTTGTGTATGTAGGATCTCTAGCTTTACTGCAACTCTAACCATCATAGACATCTATAGACTTCATCAAAACAGTGTTTATAGATAGGAAATAACAAATAAACACAACTTAAAAGTCATCAATACAAGTAAATAAAAAATAGGTAAGTAATATAAACAAGTAATATAAAAAATATATTTTAAGTCAATTCCTACTTAGGTCAATAAGAGAATTTTTTTTCTCCCATTCTTCTTTCCTCTTGAGTGGCGCTTAAAATACCTTGATCAAGAAGAGGGTTCTTTCGGTCTTAAAATACCTTGATCAAGATTAGGGCTCTCTCAATTATTGAAAATTAATTAATTTACTTTAATTAATGAATTAATATTTGAAAAAACTGGATTAACATCAAGTGTCATCCACTACAAGTTTTAAAAAAATTATTTGAGCTTGATTGGATGAATAATAAGTATTTTATTAACGATTGAAAATTTGAACAAGATATATATATATATATATATATATATATATAACGAGAGTGTGAACTAATAGTAGGAATTGAAAAAAATACAGTTTCACATTGATGAGAAATAATTAATTAGTTTGCTTTTTACGCAGTCGGGTTTTTTTTTTTTTTTTATTTAATTGTTTATTATAATTTTTAGTTTTATGCAATAAATACTACCAAGCGTTAAAACCCCGATATACGTTTAGAAACACCCCGTATATATATATACATATATATATACAGGGTGTATCTAAACTCTTGGGCAAAACTTTAAGGGGTGATAGTACACATCAAGACAAACAATATTAAATAGGAAACTAAGGGTCCCAAACGTCTTCCGAAGGAAATAGGCACCTTTAAAGTTTAGGGTCCAAAATTTCAAATGATTATAAAAAACGGAAAATTGGTCGATTCTTTTGCGGTTTTCACTAAAACTATTCTTTATATCAGTATTTTCTTGAAAATAAATTTTAAAGATACAGTTCAAAAAATGCCGATAGAGGGCGCTTTAGACTTTGGAGTAACCAACGACTATTTTTTACCGTTATTTTTTGTATCTAATTACATGCTTTCAAAAGCTTAGATTTAACTTAAATTTTGAGCTCAAAATCTGAATCGTTGGGAGTGGTTAAGTAGCGCAAACTGAACTGTGTTCAGGAGTTAAAATTTCAAATGATTATAAAAAACGGAAAAATTGGTCGATTCGTTTGCGGTTTTCACTAAAACTATTCTTTATGTCAGTATTGTCTTGAAAATAAATTTTAAAGATAAAGTTTAAAATTACCGATAGAGGGCGCTTTAGGCTTTGGAGTAACGAACAACTATTTTTTACCATTATTTTTTGTATCTCATTACATGCCTTCAAAAGCTTAGACTTAAACTTAAATTTTGAGCTCAAAATCTGAATCGTTGGGAGTGGTTAAGTAGCGTAAATTGAACTGTGTTCAGGAGGGGGTTCAAATTTCAACACATGAACACAGTTCAGTTTGCGCTACTTAACCACTCCCAACGATTCAGATTTTGAGCTCAAAATTTAAGTCTAAGCTTTTCAAAGCATGCAATGAGATACAAAAAATAACGGTAAAAAATAGTTGTTTGTTGCTCCAAAGTCTAAAGCGCCCTCTATCGGTATTTTTAAACTTTATCTTTAAAATTTTTTTGAAGACAATACTGACATAAAAAATATTTTTAGTGAAAACCGCAAACGAATCGACCAATTTTTCCGTTTTTTATAATCATTTGAAATTTTAACTCCTGAACACAGTTCAGTTTTCGCTACTTAACCACTCCCAACGATTCAGATTTTGAGCTCAAAATTTAAGTCTAATTTTTTGAAAGCATGTAATGAGATAGAAGAAATAACGGTAAATATAGTTGTTGGTCTCCAAAGTAGAGGTCTGCACGGGCCGGAATTTCCAGGCCCGGGCCCGGCCCGGCCCGAAGGAAAGCTATTTTGGCCCGGCCCGGTGTAAAAATTGAAAGTTCGGCCCGAGCCCGGCCCGTTTACATTTTTACCGATCTCGGCCCGGCCCGTACAAAAATCAGTGAAAACAGGCCCGGCCCGCCCCGACTAAATTTCTACAAAAAATTCCGTTTCTTCTCGACATACAATTAAGATTCTTTTAATGAATACTACATGCATATTTATGGGAACATTTTACAGTATATTTTAAATTACTATGTGTTCGCAAAATAGAAAACACGCAATAGTAAACGTTAACGATTACTTACAGTGTTTTAGTCAACGTCTCTACAGACCTTTCAAAATTTAAATAAGGGTTCATTAAAAGATTATTGTAGTTTATAATAAAGGGTTAAAAAACATGATAACTTTTGAAGCTTATAATAAAAAGTAGATTTGTGAAAATATTTCTGTCATTTTTAAGGTTTTTCTCAAATCCAAATGAGCTACATTTTGATACATTTATGAATTCATTTCTTTTCAGAAACGTATGAGATTGGCAGGTATTCTTATTCAGAAACCATGTAAAATGTTTTTTCTTAGATAAAAGTAATATATCTTTCAGAAAGTACTGCCAAAGTTAGCGTTTTGAATCGAATTTCCGGAAGCGATAGCACAGGAAAGGAGAAAACGTACAGTCACGTGACAAGAGTCTCTGTTATCTCTGTACGTAATTTATGAAAAATGGAAACGCTATTCGATCCCAAATGCCTTCAATACACAGGCCTGTCAATTTTATGCCTTTATAGTTAAAAATGAGTCAGAAAATGTGTCTGAGAGTTTCGCATTGTTGAGCAGTAAATATGAGAACCACCTTAAGGTACATTTCCAATGATACTGTTAACAGAAGTTCATTATCGCTATTAATACTTTTACAAAACATAATACCTGTCCTACACATCCTGAGAACGATTAAGACCAGTTCCGTCCCGGCACAAGTCTGCCGAAAAAATTAAACCCGGGATCAGGCATCATGTAACCGTACGATGCCGATCTCTACGATGGACATGTTACATTTCTGTATTGATGTTGTTAAACTCGCATCGGCTCGTAACGCACATTTATACTTCTCGAAAAAGTCATATTCATTGGAAATGACCTCGTATTTTATCTGCTCCTCTCAAATTCTTATATCGGGCCGACAGGCCCGATTAATTTTTTTTATTGGCCCGGCCCGGCCCTGCAGCCCCGTTCAATTTTTTTGCCGGCCCGGCCCGTTTATTTTGTCTGTCGGCCCGGCCCGGCCCGTCCCGTCCCGTTGAAAAAATTGTCCTAATTCTGCCGGCCCGCGGGCCTGGCCGCGGTACGGGCCTCGGGCCAAACCCGGGCCCGTGCAGACCTCTACTCCAAAGTCTAAAGCGACCTCTACCGGTATTTTTTAACTGTATCTTTAAAATTTATTTTCAAGAAAATACTGACATAAAGAATAGTTTTAGTGAAAACCGCAAACGAATCGACCAATGTTTCCGTCTTTTATAATCATTTGAAATTTTAACTCCTGAACACAGTTCAGTTTGCGCTACTTAACCATTCCCAACAACTCAGATTTTAAGCTCAAAATTTAAGTTTATGTCTAAGCTTTTGAAAGCATGTAATGAGGTACAAAAAATAACGGTAAAAAATAGTTGTTGGTTACTCCAAAGTCTAAAGCGCCCTCTATCGGCATTTTTTGAACTGTATCTTTAAAATTTATTTTCAAGAAAATAATGACATAAAGAATAGTTTTAGTGAAAACCGCAAACGAATCGACCAATTTTTCCGTTTTTTATAATCATTTGAAATTTTGGACCCTAAACTTTAAAGGTGCCTATTTCTTTCGGCAGACGTTTGGGACCCTTAGTTTCCTATTTAATATTGTCTGTCTTGATGCGTACTATCACCCCTTAAAGTTTTGCCCAAGAGTTTAGATACACCCTGTATATATATATATATATATATATATATATATATATATATATATATATATATACATATTACATTCGATTAATGTTCCATAATTGGGTCCACTTCCAAGAATTTCTGTAATGGCTACATTAAACTATAAACAAGTGAATGCCTATATTATTAAAGATTTTAAAAAAGACTTTTGCACCAAATCACATTTGCTCAAATACATGATTTGGTTATGGATCACATTACGGAAGGTTAACCATAAGGTACCACAATTTGGCACTAAACAAAAACCTCTCAACGAAAAGATAAATTTTCATTTTATCTTGAACACATAAAATTAATGTCAAGTTAAGTTGTACTAGCTAAAAGATATCCTGGATCATAATGTGCTCTGAATTATATTTTTATTTTTCCTCTTCCTTTTTTTTCCACGACAGCTGTGTAACTTAGTTGCCACTATTAGAAAAATTTCATTAAGAATTACAAAAAAGTTAGAATCTCGGAAAAAAATAAAAATTTCGAGAGTTTATATAACATCCTCGTACCCATACAAATAACTGATGTTAGTTCAATCGCACAACTTCACAGCAGTCCTCCATAGTCGGGGTACATGACATAGGCCAATCTCGCGGTGTATATAGGCGTCGGTCGACACCAACATTCGCCGCCTTTTGTGTACCCCGACTACGAATGTCAGCCGGGAAGACTACAGAAAACACCACTCGAATTTTTTTTTAAGTAATTTTCATCAAGTAAAAAAATGCACGTTTTTAATGTTATTAAATCATTTTAATCTTCCAAACTTTGGCCTCTAATTTCTGAGCTTTTGGTATAAAAATGATGTCAATTTCAAGAACTAATACAAAGAAAGATATTTCATTGTTTCGTATAAGAAAATGAAATATTTCTGTATAATATATAAAGTAATGGGGGAAATCATTATAATGTTTATTTAAACATAATAAATTTATTCAAATATAACATGGTTACCATATTTGAGATTATTTGAAAGGAAATATTTTATTTGTCGTGCAAAAACATGTTATTAATATAAAGTTTTATGTATCTGAAGCTTACTGCAGTCGTACAAATGTCTGAACATAATACAGTGTAGGACAAAATATTATCACGCCTTTGATTTTTGCAAAAAAATCACTCTCTATAAATTTAAGAAGGCCCGTAAAAAGAGATATATAGTTTGTAATAAACGCTTTTATATTTAAAGTAAGCGCCTATTAATATGAATGGTTTAAGATTTTATGTTTTAGACCAAGATAAAAAATCACCAGGTTATTGGTTTTCTCACTTTTTACATTTTACTTTACCGTCTGCATGCTGAAAAAAAAGTCCGCTAAATTAGCAACACTGCTTTGAATCATTGATTTATAATAAGTATTTTTTATCCAGGAGTTAAATAAACTGTAACTTACATATTATGATTTTTTTCGAGCATATCGGAAGCTCTCAGATGAAAATTTTTCCGTGTAAAATTGGATTTCCTAGATTATACAAATTTAGTCTGAAATTTGTTGCAGCAAATAGAGTGAAACAAGCAAATAGAACTTCTCTTTTGTTTTTTATAGCAGTTGTAAGCGAAAATTTTTAATAAAATTTTATTAAAAAAATCAAACACATATGTAATTTAGGAATACGCCTAAAGATTTAAAAATTTCTTACATCTTTTGAACGGAAAAAAATTTATAAATTAATGGGAAGAGGGATCAAATCAGCTTATGAAAAATCTTTCTTATTTTACGTAAAGACTTCTCGAATGATTATTTGTTTGAATTGAGCAAAATTTTCAGAAATTCTTTAACATTTCAATGTTTTAAGGACATTATTGCATTTTTCATATAGAATTTTCTTTCGGTATCCTATCTAAAATGCATTCTCACTAAAAATGACGATTATTTATGAAATAAAAATAAAAGCATGGATAATTCTCAATACTTCGTATTTAAAAAATTTTTCAATTGTAGAAGAGAAATTGTAAATATTAATTAATGATAAACGTAAGTTAAAATGTTTAATTTTTGTATCTAACGCGCGGTGTTAAAAGAGAAGTCTTTTTCAAACATAAAAGGGGAGAAAATGGAAACCAAAGCGTTGTTCAGTATTCCAAAAATGTAGAACTGAAATACACGAACTATAATTTCGCTTCAAATTTTAAAAAAATCTTATTCTTATTGCAACGTTAAATTATTTTGTTTAAATTAAGATTCCGCCTCTAAGCGTCAAAATTGAAGGATCATCGAAAAAGATTGGGCACATTTAAAAAGAAATCATAAATCCAAAACTAATTGAGAAAGCGCAATTTTCTTTGCAAAGTACTCGGCAATTCTCCGAAATTTGTTAGATGTAACTGTTTTGCATCCGTTACCTTCAGACGATGTGTAAAAGCAATGCGCAGTGAAGATTATATGATTTTTCGAAATTTGGCCAACTTTTTGGGATGACCCTGTATATCAGTATTTTCGTCTCTGCAAGACCATTTCGTTTTTAATACTTACAATAGTATCCTGCATTCGTCTCATTTCCTTTAACCACCGCATATTATAGAGAGTCATCGAAAAAGGTTGCAAAACATTTAATTTTTATTCACTTTCCATATTTCTTCGGCGTTTTGTCTGAAGGGTTCGACTGTGAAACAGTTTCAACAAATAAATCTTGGATAATATTCGATAATTTTTCAAAGAAAATTATTGCATTTTCTCAATTACTTTTGGAATTAGGTATATATAGGGGAGAGTGGGGATGAAAGGGACATTTTGTCTTTATAAGCTTATAAAATAATGACATTAAAAGATATCACTTTCAAATTTGTGCCTAATTCTCGTCTAAAACATTTGTTTTGATACTACTAAAACCCCTTATCCTCAAGCACAGTAATTTGAAATATATACGCATTTTTATAAATTTGGAGAAATGTCCCTTTTAACACCATTGTAGGGGATGAAAGGGACACTGTGCGGGGTTGAAAAGAACACACATAAATTAAACACTTTTATGAATTTTTTTTTTATTTGCAATTACATTATTCAAAAATAAAAGATAATTATACGCAAATAAAAATAAAATATATTGCAATATATGATGAAATATAAACAAGAAAAATAACATGTTTAGGCCTACCTGGCTAAGAAAGATTTAGCTCTAGCTGTCTAACCACCAGTTACGGGGTAATTAACTTCCCCACAATATCATTAGTAGAGGAGACCGGGGATAGTAGGCGCAGTTTTTAGTTATTAATTTTTATTAATTTTTTGTTTAAGTTTTTTATGAAATTTTAACTGTACTTCTAAAGAACAGGCAGAATCACCCAACCGGAGCACCCACCAAATTTGGCATAGGTTCTATTGCTCCGGCGGTAAACCCTATGCACCACCAAGAAAAACCACCGCTAAGAAAACAGGCCCAGAAAAACCAGACGGCAAATAATTAAACATAGACTAACGTTCAGTAGTGAGACTCTCACTAGAAATAAAATCTACATACATAAGGTTACATAATTTGTAAACCAAAATAAAATTTAAACAAAGAACGAGAACACCTCTCGTTAAACACCAACAGAACCAAAATAAAAATATCACAGATGTTCAAGTCACTGACTTGAAAACTTATACAAAACTGGAATCACACATTGAACTAAATTATAAATTAAATTGACCTGCAAATATACAAATTGCAATAGACTAAAATAAACGGGTCCATCGCCAAAGTCCTACAAAATAATTGTTCGTATCTTAGTTCCTAAGAAGGACACCACATACACTCTGAAACACAAAGTCTGTAGAAAGTAGTCCGAAATGTTCGTAAAAAGACATAATAATGTTATTAAAAAGTTTTTAAAAGACCATCATATGTAGCCGCACAACATGCCAATCACTGTTAGCACCGAAGATAAAAAGATAGTTCCGACCAGCAGACCAAGTATTTCAATGTCACAATAAGGGCACAGCTTTATAGTACTTTCACCAGCTTGCAGTAAAAACCACAAGAAGTGGACGTTCAAAACACATATTTAATAAATGAAAAATTCTTATCTAGCTTGTTATAGATATTTCGTAACTTATTATAGTTCGCACGACAGGCGAGAACTCTTCTGATATTCCATGCCACTGGACGGTTCCTAATAAAATCAAATTTCTCAGCAGACACTTGGCATGAGTCAAATAAAAAATGTCGAACATCGCCCTTAGTACCACAACTGCACTTATCACTCTCTGCTTTTCCCATTTTTTAAGATATGCCGGAAAGGCACCATGCTCTGTGTAAAAATAAACACATATATGAGAATAACATACATAATCCAAATTAACTTTACTTAATAAGTCATATGTAAAACGACCTTTTTTACTATTATTCCAATCAGTTTGCCAATCACAAATAAGTTTTTTAGACAGACCGGCTTTTAACATGCAGATCGGCATAGGAATGTTTTCTTCAATATCATACTCATCATTAAGAATCACTGATTTAGCAAGGAAATCCGCTCTTTCATTTCCATAAATGCCAATATGGGCCTTAACCCATCCTATGTTAATAATTTTATCACTCATTAATCTCAGATTATCGTAAATTCTCATTAAAAGATCATCGTTAATCATCGCTAACGATGATCTAAAGAACAGGCATTGGGCTATAAATATCCGGAGTTTTGAGTTTGTAGCTTTTGTAGTTTATGTTTATCGGAAGCCTAAAGTAAAAGGAAAATTGTGCGCCAACCTACCCCATCACGGAGCAAGTTGCCTATACCTATGGGGTAAGTTGGCACACGCTTTATAAAAATTTAAATGAAACTCAAATAAGACACGCAGTTAACATAAATCAATTTCATTATTACCAGAAAGTTTAAACAAAGGCGTTATCACCGTACAATGTAAATTCTAAATTATACAGACATAAAAATAAGGAATAAAACATTAACATTGAGTAACTTCTATCCTACTCGATATCATCATCAGAGTTACAGTTGTCACAAATAAAAAATCGAGTGTCTCCGATTGGGCAAGCCTCGTGTGCCCAAAATCTTACATTGCAACCACTTTTCTCGGTGTTTGCTGTTTTTCAAGCTACCAGCACACACCAGACACAGAGCCAACTTGCCCCGTGTTCAATGCGCATACTAGCCCCATAATCAATTTCTTCACAAAAAGGACACGTATCCATCTAAGCATAAATAATCCAAGTAAATCACATATGGGGTAGGTACAATTAATCATACAATAAGAAAAACTGCACAAGTTAAATCGCAATTATTAAGATAAGTATTAGAAATTAGAAAAAGAATGAAACAACGAAAAAATACTTATGAGTGCAAAAAACAGAAAAATCGTAATAAATGTCCACTGCACGTAGGTAATGCTGTAACACTACAATGAGGGTTGTAAAAAGCAAGAAGAAGGGTACTCTGTGACTGATTGCGCAATCTATCCACAAACAGGCGATTTATGAGTACTGCGCCTACTTACCCCTGTAGCCAACTAGCCCCGGTTTCCCCTATTCACGTCATTCATGTCAATAATATCAGTAAATACAAAATGATTTTATTCTGTTTTTTTTTTTCAGAAAGAATGTACTTTGAATTCATCACGAGTGTTTTTCTGGAGTTTGTGGCTACAGTGCGACAGGAATATCACCATAATTATTCCATTACTTTTTGCAATATTTATTGTCTTAATATTTATATTGCTTTCATAATTATCGAATAAGATAAGCGCAGGATCAGTTTTGGAACAACTGGAATATTTAGTTAATTCACAATTGCTTTAAAAAACTTCTGCGGTCATTAACCAACTGTGATGAGCAAGTCCAAGTTTTTGGGATGGGCACCTCCGGCTATGAACTCCTTGAAATTCTTTCTTGGGAAAACGAATACTGTTGAACAGAGTTACCTGATGTAGAAACAAAATCCAAAAGTGTGACAAGTTTGCCACGTTCAGCTGATGTTACGTGAGAAAATTGTTTTTTACTACCTTTTGCTACTATATTAGGTGGTTTGTGCTCTGTTATTAAGCCTGCTTTATTACAGTTATATATTATGTTCTGTGTAAATTTATAGCGATCCCTAACTAACTGAAGGTTTAAAAAATATATCAACATTAGCTTTGTTGAAACTTGTACTTCTTGTTAAACTGATGGCTATAGGTTTCTTAAGAAAAAGTAATGAATTTCGTTGAATAAAATCTTGGAACAAAAGAATTTCAGCTTGATTCTTTGTTTGCAAGATTGAGATGTATTTGGAGAGTTCAAAGCAATTGAATACTCATATGCAGAGTTGCCAAACCATAGTTGATATTAGATGCCTGGAGCAAATATGAAGCTAACTCTTTTTATTGAGCTTCACTAAAGGAAGCTTGATAGGAATACCCTGAGGGTCAACCCCTCAGTTTCTGTTCCTTTCAACCTCATACCCACATAGCGAAATGAAAAATGTATTCATGTATGACAGTATTTTACCTAACAAAATATACTGATATTCACATAAAGTGCATACTTTACAGTGCTAAATAACATAAATATTATAATGCTAAACACAATATTACTTTGTTAGAGAAAAAAAGAAAAGCAACATCAAAATTTACTTTTTTATATCAAAAACAGGTTTTGTTTTCATCACCTACAACCCTGCAATTGCTGATGTTAGTTATAAGGATTATTAAGACAGAACAACTATCGTCATCGATTGAGACAAAATTGAAACTTTGTACATTTAATTTTCTTCCTGAAATTCCGAGTGTCCCTTTCATCCCCAGTCTCCCCTATATATATATATACAATATACTTTTTAAATGTGTTTATCTTTTTTTATGACACTGAACTAAGATTAAATTGAGCACGCGAGTTTTAATATTTATTATTATTATTATTATTATTACAGAATATATACATTTTAAGCTATATTGATTCATAATTTCATATATATAGAGAGACAAATAGATTTAAAAGTATTTTAATATATTTGCAGGTCTGTTACTTATTCTTTAATAAACTACCATATGCGTGCATTGCGGTAATTTTAACTTTACAAATTATGGTGTGCTGACGAAATTCTTATTAAGTTTATAGCGTACCACAAATCTAAAAAAGACTGAGCAACACTGCTGCTGTGTTACAGAAAGGTCAAAAGGTTGAAAGTAATAATGTGTGCAAGGTATGGGTTTATTAGAAAATGGAAAGCTCACAATTAATATTACATTTATAAATTATTTTTTTTTAGCATGTTAAAGGTGTGTTTAAATTTCATCTGCAGTTGTATACAGGGTATCTCTTAAAACCCCCTTATCATTTCTCAATAACTATTTTCTAAACCGTTAATTCTAGTGGTGGGCTTCCGATTGCAAAAATATTTCAAATGTTTTCCTTCATCATCTTAGAAGACATTTAAATGAAAACATTTATTTTTGCAAAAGTTATGAAATTTAAAAGTTTAGTATCTCTGGATCTTATCAGTTACTTTTAGAAAAAATACACTCTATGCTACAAACAGACAAACAACAAAAAAACTAATTGTTTTACGGCAAAAGTTACCAATTTATATATATTTTAAATTTTATTAATTTTGAATTTTCGGTGTTTTCCGGAACTAAATACGCCTTTTAAGGTTTCAAATAGATGTCAGTAGACTTGCATTACTTTGTGTAAAGCACAATGACATTATGAAAAAGTGGTGGAAGAGCACTTATTTTTGTCAGTGACACTATATGTAATAGTACATTATGGAACATAGTGCGTATAGTGCAGCGTTGTTTGTATGCGAATTGTGGCCTCTCGTTATATCATTACCACCTCTCGTTATATCATTACATTTTATACAAAGAACTCTAAGTTTTCGGTACATTTTGTTAAAATCTTTAATTTTTTTTAAAGTTGTGAAAAAAATCCGGATTCTTATTGTAGTGAGACGCCCGATACTTTAGGCTGAATAACTGGATTGCAATCTTACTTTCTTATACAAAAATTGTTTGTTGCACGTGTGTTCAATGTACTTTGCCCCACAATTCTTACGTGGAGTTCTCGGTCACCCTGTATTCTCTAATCATGTTATCTTCACCTTTTTTTTATATACTAGTTTGACTTTCTAAGTGTGTAATTACTGTGTATTTCAAATTTTTAATTATGGTTCTGTATTTTCTAGTCGTGACCGTGGCTGTGAATGCATGGACATTAGTCGCCATCTCTCTTGAACGATTCTATGCAGTTTGTCAACCTTTAAGATCTCGACGTTGGCAAACTTCTACACATGCTTGTCGAGTCGTAATCAGTACTTGGATATCATCTTTTGTAATAATGGCTCCTATAGCTTGTGTTTCAAAGCTAGCACCAACGCAATACCCAGGTACTTCCTTTTGCAATACATAAAAAGAAATAAACATATTGAGATTATATTTCGCATTGATATTGTTGATGAGTAATATATGGAGACTACCAACCAACAGTATTATTCTTTTCTTATGAATAATTTGCTGAGAGTGAGAATTTCAATAACAGAATTTTCTAATACCATTATGTTATTTCTATTATAAATTTATAACCGTCTTATAATCAGAATGTATTATATTATCAAGATATTATATAAAATGAAAACGAACACTTTAATCAAAACAGGCTAAAAAAATCTCTTAGGCTAAAAAACCATATCTGTTGTAATAGTTATAACATACTGCTTATTTTTAGTGAAACTGCTTATTTGTGAAACAATAATTTTCAAATTCTAACCAAGATAAAAAAAATTATCAAACTCATTTCGATGTCGATTTAGAAAAAAATATTTTCTGGTGAGATTACGTGGAAAGAATTTAACGTGGAGTTTTTCTCGACTTCATGATATTTATTTAAACTAGCAATTATATTCGATAACTCACTTAAAGTGGTGAATTTGAATGCCGATAACGTGATAAACAGCATTTAAAATTTTACTAAGCTTTTTAATTAGTTTGATACATTTGACGATCAGTGAAAATCTTACAAATTTTGATCGAAAGGTAATATGACTGAAAAAGCGTGCAGGCATTCCTTTATGTTTAAC
Organism: Maratus speciosus; assembly: GCA_963932465.1. Classification (NCBI taxonomy): domain Eukaryota; kingdom Metazoa; phylum Arthropoda; class Arachnida; order Araneae; family Salticidae; genus Maratus; species Maratus speciosus. Next base: position 335,032,155 of record OZ010787.1, on the reverse strand, counting down.
TTTTTAAAAATGAGCTCGTTAGTTTAAAATTTATATTTTTGAAAATCATTTTAATAACTTCCCTAGATTATCGATATGAATGTCATTGACTGTTGTTATTAATTGTTATTATTTGAATTAACGCAATGTTTTATATTGCATTTCAGCACTCAAACATGCTCACTGCTAAGAATCACAATATGTTCACATTATTCTTTAGCCAATGAAAAAGTTAATCTTGCTTTAATTTAATCGAAGTAAGCTACAGAAACGTCTGAATCTAGTTTTTTCCTACTCATCAGCGCATTTTCACCAGCAATCACTCTTAACCCTCTCATGCATAAATTATTTTTCATTATTTTTCATTATTCACAAAAAATCTTTTTTTGTGATAACTGATAACCCATTATAAAATAATTTTATTATTGTGCTGCATGCTAGCTATTATCTGTCCACAAATCGGATCTCCATAAATGAATGCTGAAAAGTTTTTTGCTTTATAGGACAATATTTATCTGTCCTCATATGAGGCCCTTATGAATGAGAGGGATAAGCTGATTATTTCAAACTTAAACTCTGAGATAAGTTTTTGATCACAGAATAGTTAAATTGAATTTCACGTCGTTGGGCTTTTTTTTTAGGTAGCTTTCATTACAAAAAGCTACCTATTGCAGCCGTTCGGAGGAAAGCGATTTCAAAAAAGTCCTTCCGGCCAGTGCCGGGAGGAAGAGGTAGCTTTCATAATCCTTATTTAAAAAAAGCCAACTTATATCGTGCAAACACACGAAACTCAATTTAGTGGAAACCGAATATAGGAGATTCAATACTAATTTTTATCAATATAATGAATGAGAATTTCGCGAAATTAGTCAGTTTTATCCAAGCTGCTTTTCTTTAAAGTAACTTATATTTGGCTGCCAAATTCGGCAATTTCTTAAAGTGCCTGTCATTTTAAGACAACATGGTGGATGAGGCTAAGCAGTGAACTTGGTCGAGACCTTAGTAATTGCTGTGCACATGCTCACTCACATCGGAATCGGTTAATATATAAGAGTGCTGTCGCATGCAAAAAATCAGATTTTTCAAAATGTCATCCACAATAGAAATTGAAACTGCTATGTCTGAGCCATTTTTTAAGGTAAAGACAAACAAAAAATGCTCCTGAATCCTTATATCAAGATCAAATACTTAAGAAAGAAACCTTTTTCAATTTCTAATTTTTTTTGCACCTCACTTTAAATATATATATATTTTTTAATTTAATGGCCGCCATTTTGAAACAAGATGGCTGATGAATCTGGCCAGCGAACTTGGTCGAGGTGTTGATGTATACTATCCACATGCCTTCTTACATCGAAATAGGCGAATACGCGTGTTATCGCGTGACAAATACAAGATGGTTTCAAAATGTTAGCCATGCTAGAAATTCAAAGAGCTATAAATCAACCATTTTTTAAGATATCAACAAAAGAACAAATTTTCAGAAAAAAAAACTGCTCCGGAATCTTTGTATCAAGACCAAACACATAAAAAAAATCTTTTTCATTTTCCAATTTTTTAATACCTCATTTTGAATTTTAAATTTAATTTTTTTTAAATGGCAACCCTTTTGAAACAAGATGGCGAATGAAGCTGGCCAACGAACTCGGTCGAGACATTGGTATGTACTATGTACAGACCAAGTTATATCCAAATAGGTTCATAAATACGCCTGTTATCGCGTGACAAAAATCAGGTCTTTTTAAAATGTCAGCCACAAGAGAAATTCAAAATGCTATTACTCAGCCATTTTTTTTTAGATATAGACGAAAGAAAAACTGTTCCGGAATCTTTGAATTAAGGTCAAACACATACAAAAAAAATCTTTTTCATTTTCCAATTTTTTGGTATCTCATTTGATTTTTTTATTTTTTAATTTTTTTAAATGGCCGCCATTTTGAAACAAGATGGCGGATGAAGCTGGCCAACGAACTCGGTCGAGATATTTGTATGTACTATGTACACACCAAGGTACATCCAAGTCGGTTCATAAATACGCCTGTTATTACGTGAGAAAAATCAGGACGTTTCAAAATGTCAGCCACGCTAGAAATTCAGAATGCTATAACTCAGCCATTTCTTAAGATATAAACGAAACAAAAACTGCTCCCGAATCTTTTTATCAAGGTCAAACACATAAGAAGAAAATATTTTTTCAATTTTCAATTTTTGGTACCACATTTCAAATTTAAATTTTTCTTAAAAATTTAAATGGCCGCCATTTTTAAACAAGATGGCGGGTGAAGCTGGCCAACGAACCCGGTCGAGACATTGGTATGTACTATGTATAAACGAAGTTACATCCAAATCGGTTCATAAATACGCCTTTTATCGCGTGACAAAATTCAGGACGTTTCAAAATGTCAGCCACGCTGGAAATTCAAAATGCTATAACTCAGCCATTTTTTAAGATATAGACGAAACAAAAACTGCTCCGAAATCTTTGTATAAAGGTCAAATACATAAGAAAAAAATATTTTTCCATTTTCAATTTTTTGGTACCACATTTCAATTTTTACATTTAAAAAAAAATTTTAAATGGCCGCCATTTTGAAACAAAATGGCGGATGAAGCTGGCCAACGAACTCGGTCGAGAGATTGGTATGTACTATGTACACACCGAATTACATCCAAATCGGTTCATAAATACGCCTTTTATCGCGTGACAAAATTCAGGACGTTTCAAAATGTCAGTCACGCTAGAAATTCAAAATGTTATAACTCAGCCATTTTTTAAGATATAGACGAAACAAAAACTGCTCCGGAATCTTTGTATAAAGGTCAAATACATAAGAAAAAAATATTTTTCCATTTTCAATTTTTTGGTACCACATTTCAATTTTTACATTAAAAAAAAAAATTTAAATGGCCGCCATTTTGAAACAAAATGGCGGATGAAGCTGGCCAACGAACTCGGTCGAGAGATTGGTATGTACTATGTACACACCGAATTACATCCAAATCGGTTCATAAATACGCCTTTTATCGCGTGACAAAATTCAGGACGTTTCAAAATGTCAGCCACGCTAGAAATTCAAAATGTTATAACTCAGCCATTTTTTAAGATATAGACGAAACAAAAACTGCTCCGGAATCTTTGTATAAAGGTCAAATACATAAGAAAAAAATATTTTTCCATTTTTAATTTTTTGGTACCCCATTTCAAGTTTTAAATTTTTTTAAAAATTTTAAATGGCCGCCATTTTGAAACAAAACGGCGGATGAAGCTGGCCAACGAACTCGGTCGAGACATTGGTATGTACTATGTACACACCGAATTACATCGAAATCGGTTCATAATTACGGGAGTTACAGTGTGACATAGGTCAGATATATATATATATATATATATATATATATATATATATATATATATATATATATATATCAATTTTGAACGGAGGGTGGTTTCGGGGTCTGGGGGTCATGATCGATGAAAATATACCAAAATTTTTTGAAATCGCTTTCCTCCGAACGGCTGCAATAGGTAGCTTTTTTGTAAAGAAAGCTACCTAAAATTTTGGTATATTTTCATCGATCATGACCCCCAGACCCCGAAACCACCCTCCGTTCAAAAGTTGATATATATATATATATATATATATATATATATATATATATATATATATATATATATATATATATATATATATATATATCCATATATATATATATATATATCTGAACTTTGTCATACTGTAACTCTCGAATTTATGAACCGATTTGGATGTAATTCGGTATGTACATAGTACATACCAATGTCTCGACCGAGTTCGTTGGCCAGCTTCATCCGCCATTTTGTTTTAAAATGGCGGCCATTTAAAATTTTCTTTAAAATTTTAAATTTTAAATTTGGTACCAAAGAATTGAAAATGGAAAAATATTTTTTTCTTATGTATTTGATCTTTATACAAAGATTCCGGAGCAGTTTTTGTTTCGTCTATATCTTAAAAAATGGCTGAGTTATAGCATTTTGAATTTCTAGCGTGGCTGACATTTTGAAACGTCCTGAAGTTTGTCACGCGATAAAAGGCGTATTTATGAACCGATTTGGATGTAACTTCGTTTGTACATAGTGCATACCAATGTCTCAACCGAGTTCGTTGGGCAGCTTCATCCGCTATCTTGTTTAAAAATGGCAGCCATTTAAATTTTTAAGAAAAATTTAAATTTGAAATGTGGTACCAAAAAATTGAAAATTGAAAAATATTATTTTCTTATGTATTTGACCTTGATACAAAGATTCGGGAGCAGTTTTTGTTTCGTCTATATCTTAAAAAATGGCTGAGTTATAGCATTTTGAATTTCTAGCGTGGCTGACATTTTGAAACGTCCTGATATTTGTCACGTGATAACAGGCGTATTTATGAACCGATTTGGATATACCGAGGTGTGTGCATAGTACATACCAATGTCTCGACCGAGTTCGTTAGCCAGCTTCATCCGCCATCTTGTTTCAAATTGGCGGCCATTTAAAAAAAATTAAATTTAAAATTTTAAATGAGGTATTAAAAAATTGGAAAATGAAAAAGATTTTTTTATGTGTTTGTCCTTGATACAAAGATTCCGGAGCAGATTTTGTTTCTGAAAATTTGTTCTTTTGTTTATATCTTAAAAAATGGTTGAATTATAGCACTTTGAATTTCTGGTATGGCTAACATTTTGAAACGATCTTGTATTTGTCACGCGATAACACGCGTATTCGCCTATTTCCATATAAGAAGGCATGTAGATAGTATACATCAACATCTCAGCCAAATATAAGTTATTTTAAATAAAAGCAGCTTCGATAAAGCTGACTAATTTCGCGAAATTCTCATTCATAATGATTTACTATTGATAAAAATTAGTATTGAATCTCCTATATTCGGTTTCCAATAATTGAGCTTCGTGTGTTTGATAATATAAGTTGGCTTTTTTAAAATAAGAAATATGAAAGCTACCTCTTCCTCCCGGCACTGGCCGGAAGGACTTTTTTAATCAGTTACTCTTAAATATTGATTTGTGCTTTGTTTTATCAAGTTTTCGAAAATAAGTTATATCGCCATGTTTGAAATACACAAAAACACTATGATATATAATCGCATTTCGTAAAATAATGTTTCTACCTATGTTTATTTTAGGAACTTCGCCTTTGTATGTCTATAATGTTGTATTTACACCAGAACTTTCGAAAAAATGTACTTGAAAATAAGAAAATAAAATTTTACAGCTTTCTCTAAGCAAAGTTTTAAAGGTGAACTTTTATTCAAAGATTCGGGTATAAATCTTGATTAAAACTAAAGCGGTATGAAAAATATCCCACTACCATTCAAGAGGTTAAAACAGAATCATGGGCAACGCCACATATGGACAGAGGTGGGAAATCGCGCAGCTTTAGAAAATTTTAAAAGCAATATGGTTTAAGTATCTTAGTTCACTGATTTTCTTTGTCTAAAATTATATATATAATAGCGCTAAGTGTATAACACTTCCGGAGTGAACTCATCCGGATCTTGATAATCTTTCGTTAAAATCAGCCATTTTATTTCGGCCATGTTAGGCTTAAGCATTCCGATGACGTTTTATAAGTCGAACAACTGCCTTATTTAATCTACGTTGTCCATTCTTCTTCAGTTTTTTAAAACCTTCAAAAACTAAAAAATTATCATATATATTAAAACGCAAAGGCAAAGTTTAAAGTAGACCCATTTCGGGACATCTGCACACGCATCAACCCTCTTCAATTTAGAGGGACTGAGAACGCGTTCCCAGTGGCTGGGGGGTCTAAAGCAGCAGTTAAAAGAACTGATATTTTGTAGTGGATAGCGGGTTCGAACCCAGCGCCCGGCAAAATGAGTTCTGTAATATTTTTCGCGATAATTTATTTCAATAATGGCATATTTTATTAGGAGGGGAAGTTATGATTTTTATTTTTTTTATTATTATTATTATTTGAATGCTTTATAATTAAATACAATTTAACGCTGAACAATATTTAAAATAATAGTAATAATAATTTTATATTTAAAATATTTAAGCTAAAATATTTTTAATGCAATTATTAAATAAATTGAGCTGATCTATATATATTTTTTTAATTTTCTGAGCATTATCAAGAATATATGTGTGTGTGTGTCAGAAAGAAAAGTTTGCCTTTCTTTTCCTTAAAAAAAGAAAACGAAAAAAAAAAGAAAAATATTCATATAAGAACTATTAAAAAATTACCTTGATATCGTAAAAAATGTACAAAAATGTAAAATAAAATTCAAGTAATAAAAATTATATATTATAAATCGTTAACTGCACCAAGTTTCAAATTTGTGCTTTTAGAGAATGAGACTGACAAAAATAAAATTCATGGCAGATTTTAATGGTCATGTAGTTAAAAAATCAGAATAAATAAATAAAAATAAGTACTGTTATTTTTTCGAGAAAAAATGAGACCGTAGTAAATAAAAATAAATGCTCTACCCACTATTTTTAGTTAAATTTCTGGTAAAAAGAAGCATAATTGGTTGTAAATTATAAAGTTAAAATTCTTTGACTTCATTAAATAGGTTTGGCTGACAGTACCCTCTATCGCTTTAAAAAAAAATAGGAATCACTTATGCAATATAGAAATTTGTCAAAATTCCAATAATTAATTTCAAAGCAACTCATTAAAAATTCAAGAATTTTTCTAATGAAACATTCAAATTATTTACCGTCAAATCTTGACGGGTACCATCTAGTTGTAGATAATCTGAAGAGTGGCTAATAATAAATATCTATCTTGATCGTTATATATAATCTAATGAAATACAAATTTAGGTCTTCGCATTCCCATAAAAAATTGGTCTGTAAATCTCTATGATTTTTTCATATTAGTATAAACTATATCAGTTTGAAATCTGATCCATTGTGTCAACCTATCTGTTCACATTTTTTGGCTTTTTCATTAAAATTCTTTGATCTTAACACATTTCATTAATAAATCATTCTTAATGTTCGAATGTTTTGTTGGAATGCTACTACAACAAACAAGTTGGAAATTGCACGCCAAGCATGCCAAATGAGGTGCGTTCGTACTATAAGTAATTTTATAAATAATTTTTGCACCACATATTGTGCTGAATGTATATTTTAGTGCACTTCATAAGTGCATATCAATTTCATTCTGTTCGAAAGGCTGTAACATCATTAAAATGCACTGGAAATAATTTTTTCCCACTGGCCGTAATGTAACGGAAAATTTTGACTGCTCCTGTAATTAAACTATTCATCCAATTTTCATAAAATATGAAATGACGCGACAAAATTTTGCAACAATTATATATTTAAAATTTCAGACCATTCGGTTGGGGACTTTTGCTCTGTTATATGCGGACTGACGGACGGACAGACGGACTGAACGAAAACTATAGGTGCTACGTATTTATATAATTACGAACGCACCTAAAAAGCTGTATGGTCAAGTTACATGCAATCATCTAACCACTTTAACCCTTTCAATGGTGGTAGGAAGTATGCTTATCACTTGATTTTAATTCCCATCTGAGGAAGTTGTACCATTTTTAAAAATTTTTGATTTTATAAATTCACGTGAAGAAAAGCATTTATTTATTTTCAAACCAATTTTTCCGTAATTTCTTGTTACAACCAGTCATTCCAACATTTTAGAAATAAAAAGATTTTGCCCCTGAAAGGGTCTTTCAGTTTTTAGAGGCAGAAAACACTGAAAAGTCATAAAATTCAAAGTATGATAAATTGGTAAATTTTGGTCGTAAAGTAAAGGGATTTTTTTATGCCCTTCTTAGACGCAGAGCAACATTTTTCCTAGTATGTGGTACAGGAAAAGAGCGCAGCATTAAAAATTAAATTTCATATTTTAATATGTATACAGCCCTTTATAGAAAAAAATGCCATATCTAAAAGCTGTAACTTGATTTATACAATTTTTATGTAATTAGAAGTATCTTTTTTATCATCAGTGGCTTAAGATATAATCGCCGAAACTTATAATTTCAATAACCCAATATATTAAGATGTCTTTGAAAGCCCCAGCGCCTCGTTAAAATTGCACAGACAAATTGTGTGCAGTAAAAATCTGCTATAAAGGGATGCAAAGACTAATTTTTTAAATAAATTTAAAATCGACACAAAATTTATAATAAATTTTTAATTTTGTGAATTGAAAAGAAAGAATCAAAAAGTTGGAAAAATAGAAGATAAGGTTGGAAATTCGTTCGATTTATGCTCTTTTTATAACTCATAATCAATTTGTGGAGCATAAATTTTTTTTCTGTAAAGTATTCTAAATAGCAGTTTGCCAATCGATTTAAAAATAACATTTTTAATTTAGAAAGTTTTAAATCTTTAATGTTACATGAATACCTATAGACTTCCTTATCAAGTTACAGTTCTTTTTTAAGTATCGTATATTACTAACAAGGAATTAAGCACACTGGGCCTTTATATTTTGAATTAAATCTTTTAAAGATCTTTCTCAAACTCCCAAGCAAAAAAAAAAAAAAAAAAATGTAAAAATTGCTAATAAGATTAAAGAAAGAATAAGAAACCACAGATAATCACTTTAATAAATAAGATTAGTTTTAATCTACTTAGAATGTGTTAAAGTTTACTTTAGTTTCTTGGAGTAAAAATGTAATGTTAACCTTAAATGGAAATAAATGAATTTCCATAAAAAATTCCACTTTTCTGGGTCAAAATTACACCTAAGATTTATTTTGATTTATTTTAATGCGTAACAAAATTAATATATAAATAATAAGTTTCGAACAATCAAAACTTTTTTTTAAGTAGTATGTACCATACGCAGGAACTGTTTTGTTTTGTATTTAGCGTACATTGTCTTCAGACGAACTAAGTTATAACGAAGTGAAGAATATCTGGGTCAGAGTCTGAGATAATTCATATGCATATCCATGCCATTCAAGTTGATAGTTTAGTAAATATTCAGGAAGTGTGTGCTCTTTTACGCAATATTCGTCCTTTCAATTTTGCGCGTGTGTGTATGATTTTTGTAAACCTTTAGTAGTTATAAAACATCCGGCTCCAGGTAATTTATACGTAAAAATTTATAAGTTTCTAAAAATATTTTATGATAAATTTTGAAAGGTATAAAAATAAAATAACTCTCAGGGCTTTCTCAAATGAACGGTAAAAATACACCAAATTCGATATAAAATCTAGATATCGCACATTTTTCTTATATTTAATATCAAACACAAAATCTAATTAGACCCTTCCACTGAAAAGTGAGTGTCGTTTTTATTTATAAACAAATTCTTACAGTATTTGAATTAAAAATTAGTTCTGAAACAAGCTTAGACGAAGCAAAAAAAAAAAAAAAAAAAAAAAAAAAAAAAAAAAAAAAATCTGAGTATCGAAAAATAAACCTAAGTGACATTTTCGTGAATTAAAACAAAATATATTTTAAGGCGGTTGGTCAGCGAGATCTCAAATTCCCCTCAATAATGTTAAAGCTATGGGCCTGCAATGTATTCGTATTTTTGTAAATATCGCATCAGGCGATTAATATTTCTAACTTCTTTTTTCTATGTTCTGTTCTTAAAGAATGTCCTCCTTTTTTTTTTGTAGAAATATTTCTAAAATATATAATTAATTTCATGAGAAGTGTTACAATCTTACTCAGTTTCTCTAAGATTTAAACCCGTAAAATTATAAATTGAGTATATATTTTATAAATATTTTGCCGACTAAAAAAAAACAAAGAGAGATTCTTTGAGAAGTACTAAAAAAAGAAGTAAAAATATTAATTTTCTGGGGAGATGTTTTAAAAATACGAATGCTTCACACGTCTATAGTTTTAACATTAGCGAGGGGAATTTGATATCTCACTGGCCAACAATCTTAAAGCTAATGGTAGTTAGAAAGTACAAAGAAATGCGGAAATTCCGAAATTTGTGGAACGAATTTTAGAGAAAGCTAATAAATGTTAAAAAGTAAAATGAAGAATTAAGAATCACATTCAAGCCTTAATATTTTGATACTACACATGGGTGAATCTAAAAGTAAATGACACTTGGAGCTAGTGAACGACGTACTGTAACAAGAACACATTTGTTTGGTGAGGATAAAGTATACATTATAGAGCATCGAAAGGAAATTTATCTTATTGTTGTGTCCCTGCATACATGTTTGGTGAATGGTTCGTAATGATGCATCAACTAGATTCATGCTTCGAATTGATTCGTGTAGCTGTAGGGCTTTTTTTTTTGCATGCTAACCTCTTAAATTAATTTATGTTTGTCATAAGGACATTCATCGTGAGATTAACGTTCTTTACTGTGAAAATAAAATATCTCACCATGGTACTTGCATGGACAAACAATTTGAAAATGGGCGCACAGATCTGTTTGACGAATATTATGAAGACAACTTTTAATATTTGCGGCTCCTGACAAGTATAACCGTAATTGAGCATTTGATTTGAAATATTTTTGGCATAAAATTCAATTTTACGATAAATGCCTTTGCAATTTAAGAATTGAACTCACAAGCGGCGAATTGTTCCTCCAACTTTCAATTTGGACCATGAATCTAGTTTGACGTGCCATTACAAACAATTTACTTAACACGTACGCAGTAACAACATAAAAAAAATTACGTTTGCTTCCAGAGCCCCTCACAATGTATTCTTCATCACTACCAAATGATTTTTTTCTCAGTATAATACTTCATTAACTAGCACCAGGTAACTTACTTTTTATTTTTATATGTAGAAACACTTATCTTTATTTACCGCTGTGATTGCTTTTGAGATAGTAAATTAGAGCTTGTCGTCAATGCCATTTTTTATCATAACATGTAGGTAAGGCCCAAATAACTTTCTAACTAGGAGGTGGAGGGTTTCACAACCTCATTTTGGTTTCCCTTCTTCCGTTTAGATCTCCTAAATATAGCAATAGTTCGAAAGGTTTACGATTTTTCATTAGAACGTAAAACTATACATTCAAAGCAGTTGGAGAAAAGTACATGGTTTGCAAGAAATTATGTAATAAATGACAAGTGCGCCTTTTGATTATCTATAATTTCGTTTCAAGTGGAGTAGTGGAACATGCTCCAGAGTCCTTTGAAATGTGTAACTTACTTCCGGCTAGCCCTGTACATAGAAATAATTATACATAGTCAAAATATAATGCTCTGTTTCTTCTAGGTTAATTCATAAAGTTTAGCAGCAATACTAAAGTAGTAGCTGATATGCGTATTTTTAAAAATAAATCATTGATCATTTCAGAACTGTTCCTTATAGTCACTTTTTTTATCATTTCAAATGAACAGAACTTAATAAAATATTGAGTGATAGAATACATGAGCTACAATAAAAAAGTTTTGAAGCTGACTTAATAAAAATTATTGTTGCAAACAACTTCTTAGAATGTAATAGTCTGGTCATAAAATTATTTAGCATATAGGATGATGATTAAAAACGTATCATGTAAAAAGAATGCTAAAAATAGATTAGAAATATTTATTTGGAACATTTTCATGTTCATTAACAATTATTTTTTTTTATTTAAAAAATGCAATATACTCTGATGATAAGATATGAATAAATTGTGTCATAGTGTGGTTTCCATTTTATACTGCAACACAGTTTATGTGCAAATGTAGTGTATTATAATGGGTATTTAACTTTTCTTCAAATATAAATTATTTGATGTTTGAAAATGTATATGGGTAATTCTCGTGAAACATGACATTTTCAAAATTTGAAACATTCAAAATTAAAAGTGTTTTAAAATGTCTAAGTTAATATTTTTACGTTTACCTTAATTTTTAACTGTTTGGTGGATGTTTATTATCAAAATAAAAATTACCACTGTAAAATATATTTACCTTGGCATTTGAACCATTATCCTGGCATACAAATACCAGGACAATGACTGTGAGGAAAACATATTTTAATGAAAATCTTTAAACGTTTATGTTTTCTTAATTTGTAAGTTATGTATGATTAGCATTGTATGCCCGAATACTTTTCCTGTGTGTTATGTACAGTCATGGGAAAAAAAAGTAAACACCCCCTACTAATTCCTCAACAAATTATCGTAGAAGAAAGTTGCTGGTACCGAACGATCGGAAATAAAGTCTACTTTTAAATTATGTATATAAAATTTGCTTAGGGGCCATCTACACATTAAAACGAACCATAACTTTGTTTTTTTCAATAGCAGTACACAATTCTGACAGCATAAACGAACTCTACACACTTCAATTAGTCTAAAAACAAATTTTTATGCAATTCGTACCATAAGTTTCCACGAAATTAATTATTTTAAAACGAGCGTATTTCAAGGGCTGTGTCCAAATTGAAGTTCAGTACTCGATTGTTAACCGAGACAGCTCCTTTCTTGATCAAGGCACCTTAACCCTCCGTCTACCAGACGGGTCCATTGGACCCGACAGGTACATACAAAATATTCATTCAAACCAGAAATTTCTTTAAAATAAACTAAGTATATAAACCAGACAAAAATAAGGTAAATAAATAAGTTAAATAGTTTTAAATAAAAATTCTGGTGTAGAACGTTTTATTAAAACTTGAATAAAATTCCCGGTAGATCTAGGGTTAAGCAGTCAATTAAGCCTGTTAGATTACACGACAGCATAAGAAATTTCAAAAAAGTCCTTCCGGCCAGTGCCGGGAGGAAGAGGTAGCTTTCATATTCCTTATTTTAAAAAAACCAACTTATATCATTCAAACACACGAAGCTCAATTTAGTGGAAACCGAATATAGGAGATTCAATACTAATTTTTATCAATGTAATGAATGAGAATTTCACGAAATTAGTCAGCTTTATCCAAGCTGCTTGTCTTTAAAGTAACTTATATTTGGCTGCCAAATTCGGTGATTTCTTGAAGTACCTGCCATTTTAAGACAACATTTGTAGATGAGGCTAACCAGTGAACTTGGTCGAGACCTTAGTAATTGCTGTACACATGCTCACTCACATCTGAATCGGTTGATATATACGAGTGCTGTCGCATGCAAAAAATCAGATTTTTCAAAATGTCTCCCGCAATAGAAATTGAAACTGCTATATCTGAGCCATTTTTTAAGGTCACAAACAAAAAAATGATCCTGAATCCTTATATGAAGGTCAAATACTTAAGAAAGAAACCTTTTTCAATTTCTAATTTTTTTGCACCTCACTTTAAATATATATATATTTTTTAATTTAATGGCCGCCATTTTGAAACAAGATGGCTGATGAATCTGTCCAGCGAACTTGGTCGAGGTATTGATGTATACTATCCACATGCCTTCTTACATCGAAATAGGCGAATACGTGTGTTATCGCGTGACAAATACAAGATCGTTTCAAAATGTAAGCCATGCTAGAAATTCAAAGTGCTATAATTCAAACATTTTTTAAGATATAAACAAAAGAACAAATTTTCAGAAACAAAAACTGCTCCGGAATCTTTGTATCAAGGCCAAACACATAAAAAAAATCTTTTTCATTTTCCAATTTTTTAATACCTCATTTTAAATTTTAAATTTAATTTATTTTTAAATGGCAACCCTTTTGAAACAAGATGGCGAATGAAGCTGGCCAACGAACTCGGTCGAGACATTGGTGTGTACTATGTACAGACCAAGTTACATCCAAATCGGTTCATAAATACGCCTGTTATCGCGTGACAAAAATCAGGTCGTTTTAAAATGTCAGCCACAATAGAAATTTAAAATGCTATTACTCAGCCTTTTTTTAGATATAGAGGAAACAGAAACTGTTCCGGAATCTTTGTATTAAAGTCAAACACATACGAAAAAAATCTTTTTCATTTTCCAATTTTTTGGTATCTCATTTTTATTTTTTTATTTTTTTTATTTTTTTAAATGGCCGCCATTTTGAAACAAGATGGCGGATGAAGCTGGCCAACGAACTTGGTCGAGATATTTGTATTACTATGTACACACCAAGATACTCCAAATCGGTTCATAAATACGCCTGTTATTACGTGACAAAAATCAGGACGTTTCAAAATGTCAGCCACGCTAGAAATTCAAAATGCTATAACTCAGCCATTTCTTAAGATATAGACGAAACAAAAACTGCTCCCGAATCTTTTTATCAAGGTCAAACACATAAGAAGAAAATATTTTTTCAATTTTCAGTTTTTTGGTACCACATTTCAAATTTAAATTTTTCTTAAAAATTTAAATGGCCGCCATTTTTAAACAAGATGGCGGATGAAGCTGGCCATCGAACCCGGTCAAGACATTGGTATGTACTATGTATAAACGAAGTTACATCCAAATCGGTTCATAAATACGCCTTTTATCGCGTGACAAAATTAAGGACGTTTCAAAATGTCAGCCACGCTAGAAATTCAAAATGCTATAACTCAGCCATTTTTTAAGATATAGATGAAACAAAAACTGCTCCAAAATCTTTGTATCAATTCTCATGGTCAAATACATAAGAAAAAAATATTTTTCTATTTTTAATTTTTTGGTACCACATTTCAAATTTCAAATTTTTTTAAAAATTTTAAATGGCCGCCATTTTGAAACAAATCGGCGGATGAAGCTGGCCAACGAACTCGGTCGAGACATTGGTATGTACTATGTACACAACGAATTACATCGAAATCGGTTCATAATTACGAGAATTAGAGTGTGACATATAGGTCAGATATATAATCAATTTTGAACGGAGGGTGGTTTCGGGGTCAGGGGTCATGATCGATGAAAATATACCAAAATTTTTTGAAATCGCTTTCCTCCGAACGGCTGCAATAGGTAGCTTTTTGTAATGAAAGCTACCTAATATTTAGTCTCTTCTATCATAGACGGTCCCTTAAACCATCATTTTGAAGTTTAACTACTCGGAAGAAAAATGTGAAATTTTGGATTTCCATAAAGCAGGACTTAATAAATCTGAATCCATCAAAAAAATTGTAGGTTTCAATTCATAATTTTTTTTTAATATTAATTTCATAATTCATATCAGAAAATTATAAAAATTGAAAATTCAACGTATTTATGTTTGGGTATATTAGTATTATTGCTACACAAAAAATTAAAACATTGGGATCATGATTTCAGAAGTTATAAATAAAAATATGAAAATGTAATTTAACATTAGAAGTACTAAATTTCGAATGTTTATAATTCAAAAACTTATCATTCAAATGACTTGAAATTCGGTGTCTAGGCATAGTTTGAACCAAAGATTTGAAATATCTCGTTAAAATTGGATATTGCCATGGAAAAAAATGAATTTTGGATTCGTTTTAATATGGTGATGGCCCCCTAAGCAAATTTTATATACGACATTTAAAAGTAGACTTTATTTCCTATCGTTCGGTACCAGTAACTTTCGTCTACAATGATTTGATGAGGAGTTAGTAGGGGGTATTTACTTTTTTTTTCCACGACTGTACATTATAAATCAATAACATATTGTAATTCATTGCCGAATAAAGCTAGAAAAAAGGACATATAAGAGTGCACGTCTTTAAATTTCTATTGATGTAAGGTCACTGTGCCTAAATGAGACATAATTCCCCATAGTTTTGCCGTATTTAGTCTATATTTGGTATTTTACTATATAAATATACAGCGAAGAGCCATTAAATTATGACCACCTGTTTAATACGACGTAGGACCACCTTTCGCCCTCTTAATCACCAACACACGGCTTGGCATTGACTCGACAATGTGCTTATAGTTAGTCTGAGATATCTGGTACCAAACGCTCACCAACTGTCCTGTAATTCTCGCACATTGCGAGGGGGGAGCGTGACAGGACTAATTGGGATTTCCAGGTGGAACCAGGAATGTTCTATTTGATTCATGCCAGGTGCGTTTGGAGGTCAGGACGTGATTTGAAACTCACTAGAATGCTTCTCTTACCACTCTGACAATTCGACCCGTATGACATGGCGCATTATCCTGTTGGTAAATGCAATCACCAAACACTGCTGTCGTATTGGCTGCACCTGGTCTGCAACGATGTTCAGGTAGCACTCAGACGTCAGGGATTGTTCTATATGGGGGTTAATTGGTCCTAACGTGCTCCATAAAAACATCGGCCACACGATAATACAGCCGCCTCCGGCTTGTTTCCGACCAACTGTACATCCGGGAACCAGGGTTTTCGTTTGAAATCGACATATTTGCACACGCCCGTCGATGTGATTGACCAGAAAACGTGATTCATTGGACCATGCAACTTCCTTCTATTCTTTTATGGTCCAATTCCGATGTTCATTGGAACGGAGCAGGCGCTGCTGGCGATGACGTGCCAACAGCGCAAGAACGTGCTTCGGCCTCCTGCTACGTAGGCCCTTATGGAGCAGTGCACGGGACACTGTGTCTTGAGAAACACTGTCTGGGCCGTCACTGTTGCAGCTGTTGGTGATTTCGGCTGTTGCAGCTCTTCGGTCACGACGAATAATGCGAAACAATATCCACTCTCCTCAAGAATCAATGCGCCGCGGGCGACACACCGCCGGCCGGCGACTTGTGGTTTCACCATCCATACACCAATTTCGATACGTGTTCACAACGACTGCACGTGAAGGGCCCACCAAACGCGTCGTTTCCGATATCGACGTTTCCAGTCGCCGAGCCATAACGATTTGACCTTTATCAAAGTCTGATAATTCTGCTAATTTTCCTATTATGTCACTAATCATGCTACGTTTTGAAATACAGTGCATGGACGATTTATATACGTCAACATCAGCCGCACACACGCCGTGGTTTTGTTTCTGGGCGAGCTTATTGTAATAGGTAGAGGGTGGTCATAATGTAATGGCTCTTCGGTGTATATTTTATTAAGCAGAAAATGATTGAATAAGGTGCATTTAGTTCCAAACTAATTTGTTTTGTAGAGATTAAATCATTATCTGAAATATAAGAAATTAATATACAATTTTCGCATTTAGGTCATTTTGTCGCATTTATTGCAGTTGAAGCCTAAATGAGACGCTCGGAGTTCTTAAATGTGACAATGCATTTTATGTATGTCAGTTCATCTTGAAATATTCATTTAATTGCTGTCGATTTTTGAAATACTTAATAAAGAGTTGAAATAGATAAAATTGAAAGTTGAAACACTCAATATTGAACTACCTAATATTTTAATAAGTTAATTTATAATAACTTAAATAATAAAAATATAACTTTGAGATACAAAATAGATTATAATATATTGAATATATCATAATTAAATAATGAATGTTTTAACATTCATACTTCAAACACTTTTAAATGTGGCCATGTATAAAAGAAGAAGTAACTAATGAATGGCCAATGCAACTTACCAAACATTTAGCATATAGTATATATAAATATTATACAGACATACATACAATAAACCGCCAACTAAAGTGAAAAATTAGCCAGAGCCAGGAATCGAACCCGGGACCACAGCATCCCAGGCTGTCGCTCTAACCACTGAGCTACTCCGGCCGATGCCTGGGTTTGCAATTTTTCACTAATAAACCATGTTGGGGAAGTCACCAACCATCTATACGACAGCCATGGATGACCGGACAACGATGAATAGATTTTACTATTACATCGATCTACGATATACAATAAAACACACATACTACAATATATAATATAACACACACAAATAACGCCTGCATTTAACAATTAACAGTATATATAAATATTATACAGCCATACATACAATAAATGCAATAAACCCAACTGGACTGAAAAATTAGCCAGAGCCAGGAATCGAACCCGGGACCACAGCTGTGCTTTAAGCTTTTTCTTTAGTGATGGCTGTAATTCTTGAATTGATGAGCCATGAACAGATTTCATAACCACACCCTTTCTGTCATTATCTTCAGAAGATGAAGAATCACAGCTGGAGTCTGAAGAAGAGACAGGAATACTTGAAAGAGGAGGAGTATGACGACTCTGTTTTTCAGAAGATGTCCCTGGGGTAGAAATTTCTTTTCCTCTTTTGGCATTATTCTTTGTTGGAGTTCTGTTTTCCGAAACAGAACTTGGAGAAAAAGCTTCCTCGGGGATTGCATTTGGGTTGAAAGGGCAGATACCTGTCCCTTTGAAGGTTTTGAAGCCACCTTTAGCGTTGGCTGGTGTCATATCTTTGTCCCAAGCAAATATTGTTCCAAATCGAACCATTGTAACGTTGTCATGGTTGGTTTGTTCCAAAAACAAAAGAACTTCTTGGTTCCAAAATTGCTCAAACGGCCTAAAAAAGAATTGATCCAAAGGCTGCAGCTCATGGGTTGTATTAGAAGGTAAACAAAGTAGAAGAATGTCATTTTTTCAGCCTCATCCACAATTGAGTAATAAAGATGAGACTTTACCCCATCAAAGATGAGAAAACAGCGTCCTTGTGGTTTTCATTTTTAAAAATGACTGATCCATTTAACAAAGGTCTGTGTTGTAAATGCTTTCTTGTGGTGTCATTTCACATGCAGAACCTACAGGCAAATTATCTACCTACTCTGGTTTCATTCTTTTACCTTTATACAAAATCATAGAGAAAATAGTAGCCACAGTTGTACTGCCGCAAGCCACAATTGTTGTACTTTCACCATGCTTTTTAGCAACCAAACGCTCTCTTTTTGAGCCCTTTTCAGCATAAACAGTTAGATATTTATGCAAACTGAGATTACACCCGTTTTCGTCCATATTAAATAGTCTTTTTGGGGTGATTATGAGTATTGTCAATTAGAACTTTTCGTAATTTACTAAAAAATCATCAACAAATATTTATTGAGCTTTGCTGCTCTGGCAGGATTCATTCGTTGATTTTTCCTCCTGGAAACATTCGGATTTCTTGCCAAAAAAGCTTTCAGTCAGTGCCGGTCAGCCATGCGTTTTCTAAAGGAAAAATTGTGGGTCATTTCATTTTCACTGCAAAATTTAAAAACGCAGAGTTTAATGATTTTTGAAGTAACAGAATAACCGACAACAGCAAGCCTAAAAATTCTTGCGGCGAGATCATTTTCTTGTTCTGGTGTGAGAACGGATTTTATACCCAATAGTGATTTATAAGTCTTATTATTAACACTATAACGACGAACAGTTCGTCTAGGAATTCTATACCTTTTTGAAATAGCATTTTGAGATAATTTACCCTCTTTTATTTCTCTCAAACACTCATTTAGGTTTTCCTGGCCCCAAAGGCTTCTTTTCTTTTCGGGAACTTCTTTTCTTTTCTCATACTCTGAAACAAAAACGAGAGAGAATTTTTGAGAACGAATTTTATCTAAACTTCATTCAGTTTTATGTAATCTAATTTATTTTAACAGTATTATATTTGATTTCTATTGTGTTTATTTGGTATATATTTGTAAAAGTTTATTGATTTGGTATTTAATGCCAGTAGTATAATTTATTTTTTAACCTGATTATGTACATAAACAAACAAATAAATAAATAAAATAAATAAAAAAAATAAAAAAATAGAGAATTTTATTTATATGAATATAATATGCCCATATGGGCAGGCCATATGATCATACGTGCAGGTAATATACCCGTTTGGCATATTGCCAACAATAATGAGTTTTAAAAAAGCGTTCGTAATTTTGTCTGAATACTCAGATATTAAAATTCATTTATACAGTTAAAAAGACCATTAAACTAGCTAAAATATTATGCATAACAGTAAATACAACTACTTTGCTTAAATAAGAAAAGTAACAAACGTACCAGATACAAATTTATAATATGACAACGCAACTAACAACAAATCAACTATGACCGTCCTTCAGTGGACGTTATCAAGGATTGTAGGCAACACGATACTAAACTATGTTCTTCTGACTTCCAACGACTAGATTCAAGCGCCATTTTTTGGATTTAACAGAAACTAATAACATTATTGGTGGTTGGCCATATGGCCTGCATTGGTCAAATTATCATCACTTACCTTAGTATCAAACACTTATTTTTTAATAATAGTATTTGAAATAATATATATATATGTGTGTGTATATTGCGGTGTGTATATAAAAGTTGTTACAATGCCAAACCTGTCTTGGGACATGCCTGGAAAACGGCCTTTCTTACTTTTTAAAATGATAATTGTATACGTTTTCAGTAAACCAATGTAATATCGCACTGATATTTCTTCACATAAAGATACATATTTATGTCTTTAAAAAATTAATTAATTATATCCAATAAATAAAACAGAGGAAACAAATACAGGGGTAATTGCCATGCTTCATAAGAATCAACCAGTGCAAATTGGGATATTCTGTTTTGTCTAATTTGTGACCCTTTCAAAATTTCCAATGCTCCCGCTTTCCGTGCCTTTTCTATAGTCAGGACCTGCAATAAGTTACTCTCATTTCTAGATGATTATCTTTAAGGAACTTCAACGACTTCATCAATAGATTTTGAGAAAATTATTTCATACTTATTTAGTTTAATTTACAGTGCGACATGCACATTCTCTTAGACTGGATAAAAATAAACCAAATATAAAAAATAATAATAATTTCAAACCATTACACGTCAAACAGTCCAATATATCTCGTAAAACCAATTTCCTTTATAATAAGGATGGATTAAACTTTTGCTTAAACCTTAATTGGAGCATAGCGAAATGCTCTAAGCACAATCAACTCCAACTGACTTTATATTCAAACATGTCTTTTAAAAGGTTGTGAATAAAGCAAGAAATCTGTCAGTCTTTTAAACATACAGCACATGCAAAGAATATTCGTGAATCACTATATGTTTCTACTGAACGACAATTTTTTTTTATTATTTCAGTGCATATAATCACAAATTCAATAATAACTAAAGCAATCTCTCAAAATAAAAAGTACTATCTCTCTCATAATTGTTTTCATTACTTCCCAGCCATTCCTCAAAACATATATGTGATGCCTTTACGCAGTTTCTAAAGCTTAAAGTTTAAAAGGAATGTGTTTTACAATAAATTTTAGTATCCAAAATCACAATTCCTCTAGTGTCGAGAGTCATATATTTTTTAATCTCCAAAGACATAATTCTTTAAAGAATGGAGTTTTACAAATTTTTAGCAGATGAAACTAAAAGATTCTGAATTTAAAACTCTACTTTTGTATTTTCTAATCCTTTCAGATATAATTGGCAGTATTCAAATTCGAAAACATATTTGAGGTATTCTCACAAAATTTTAACTTTCAGGGAAAAAAAATCTGGTGAAATTAAACTTAATAAAATAACATTTTAAACTTATAGACGAATGTCTTAATGATTCAAAATGAAGAAAAATGGTCAGCAGAGACGATTTTTTTTGTTATTTAACTGAGGGTTAATTTAAACTTGCGAGCTTAATTTTCCTTACTCCTCTAACTTTTTATTTTCTTCTAAATTTTTACTTATAATGAATTTACATAGTACCCACAGAACATTCAAATAAGAAATATTAACAATGTAGTACTTCTAGTACAAAATTTTGGTATAACATTGTTTTAAAGGGGTGTTAAAGAAGGGACGGTAAGGAAAAAAAGGGGGACGGTAAGGGAAAAAAGGGACGGTAAAGAAAAAAAAGGACGGTAAAGGAAAAAAGGGATGGTAAGGGAAAAAAGGACGGTAAGGAAAGTTACCATCTATTTTTAGGCAAGTCATGTTAAGCCTAAGTGATAGTCACAGTGTTCTTTGATTTTTAGCTACAGTTATTTACATTGAACTAAATAATTTTTTTTTCTAAATTTACCTCTAAAAGTGCAGAAATAAATCTTTGGGACGGTAAGACTATCAATAAAGCCACAATACTTGAAATTGATATTTAAATGCTTATTTAAATTCTGCAATAAAGTCAAGGAATTTTAACCATTCTTTCTCTAGCATACTTCTGCATGCGAAAAAAAGATTAAAAAGAAATCTGTGGCTGCATCTGAAGTGATTTCCTGTATAATGTTAGCAAGAGCGACGGTAAGGAATCTAAAATCCAGGTACCAAGTTAAAAAAATAATAACAACCGTAAAAATGTGTGCAGGTTAATTTTTTGCTGCATATTTATATAAAACAATAGTCCCAATTTTGGAAAAAAAATTACATCGAATTCCTTTTATTGAAACAATTTTATACAGATAGCTCCAAACTCTAAAATAAGCATCAGGGACACGGGATAGTAATTGGACCCCCAACATTGTCCAAAACTTATTTATCGAGTTAATATTGTTATACAGTCATGCAATGGGATGTTTTCCAGTATAATAAATAAAAAAAGAAAACAAGAATATGTACTAAAATAAAAATTATTATTCAGGGGCTTAAAAGTCAAAATTATGTGAGAATGCCTAATTTATCTGACAGAAGTATCAGTATCACTCGAGGTTTTATTTTCATATCTACTAGCCATACGAGGTGTCCCAAAAACGATACCTGAACTTTAAAGTACAATTCAGACACTTTTCTCCGGGAAAGAGTTTTGCGGCTTCGAGGGGGGTGAGGTAGTATGGTGTTCTGGTTGGGAATTGCACTGTTTAACCTTTATCAAATATAAAATCTTAAAAATCAAAATTTTAAAAATAGTTCAAAGTTTCCTCAATCGATAGCACTGAGATACCTCAATCTGAAACAAGTAAGAAAAATTATGCATTAAGCATAGATTATGAAACACTTTCCAACACTTCCTGAATGCTTTAACAAACCTTCGTTATTTAGGGAAATAGGGTATATAAGAGAACTAAGTAAACATTTTAGAAAACGCATAAAACATTTGAAAAACTGATTTCAGCAGTTACCGTCCATAGCAAATATGTATTCCAATTCTTTTGAACAGCCCTGTATTGGATCTGTAGGTTGATATATATACTATATAATGGGGAAATTTAGTTTAGCAAGAAAACACATAACAGGTTGAAATTTCTCCTTCAGCAATTTATACTAATAGATGGAAACATACTAGTATACTTTTGTACAACCCTGTAGTTAACCTAGTACTTTTAGTACACGCCACTATTTAGCTAAAATTTAATTCAAAGTAAAACACTCTTAAAACTACTAGAATCACATTTCCAGAAATTAGCATTTATAGACGGCCATGCATCCAAATCTTTGCGTGACCATGTATATCATTTTGTCTATGTTCTACAAACATTTCTTAGTAAAGTAAATGCAGTTGAGCGTAAAAATGCATAACTCATTTAAAAACCACCTTTAAGCAATTTGCAATCATACCCAGTAACCATTTCGAATTCTTTTGTGTTGCCCTGTATATGAAATACAGCATTTATACACACCATATACTATGCATAAATATAGTGAAACATAAAAACACATAACATAATTAAAAATGCATTTCCAGCAATCATCGCTACTGTACAGTACTTCGAATACAATATAGTATCTGAAATCTTTTGTGTGTACCTGTAAATGCTATGCACTTCGTATTATGCATAAAATAAGTTATAGTAAACCTCATCAACGTATATCAATTTGATTATACATGAAATAATTTAACATAATTAAAATACGCCGGAAAAAATTCCCTCCACCCTATATCATTATGTAACGGAATTCTCTTGTGGGGCCCTGTAAATGAATAATAACTATTCTTTGCACCGCATATTCTATAGAATGCATATTTTAGTGCACTGGATAAATTCATACAAATTTTATTATGTTTGAAAGCATGTAACATCATTAAAAATCATTTTAAACGATTTTTTCCCATAGGCCGTAATGTAACGGAAAACTTTTGACTGTCCCTGTAAATGAAACTAAGCATACTACAAACTTCATTTGAAATAGGGTTCGTGCTATGGTAGAGGTCACTAACATCCAAAAATTTCAGAACTATCCGAGTATATTTACGGGAGTTAGAGCGCGGACAAACGGACAGAAAAACCGAAGTCATAAACACTTTTCAACTTTGTTGGAAAGTGTTAAAAATGCTGAAAAAACTGCAAGTATGGATCAGAAGACACTCAGCTTTCATTCTTCCTTCTATTTAGCTTTTTAAATGCGAAAAAATCATTTTACTTTATGAAATTTTGGAGTTGGTTTGAACATTCATATGGTTTAATACGGTGCAATGTTATCTATTTTTGACAAAATTCTGAACTCTTTTTAAACTACTGTAAACAAAACTTATGAACTTGTTTATAAACATGTTACATATTTCATTTTTAGGTAGATTTCGTATGAAATACTGCCTATTACATTCTCCCCTATGTTAGAATTTCTGAAACATTTTTGCAGATCTACACCGATCATGACCCCTAGAACCCAAAACCATCCTCAGTAAAAAACTTCATAATATATATATATATATATGTTCATTTCTAAATCATCTTTAGAACTTTACCAATTTCTTCATATATTTGTGGTTTCAAATTTATTATATATATATATATATATAACCATTATATATAACAAATCGTCATCGATTTCCAATTACTAAAATTAAATTTATAAATTAGTTAATATTCATAACACTGGCATTATACAGAATAAAGATGGAGCATGTAACTAGTAATACAGAATCATGCTGAATTCCATTAATGCACTAGCATATTGCGGGCGATAAAACTATATAAAACATATGAAAAAATCACCAAATTTTGATAAAATCCTATTAAAGACAAAAGATACAAGATCCAGCAGAATATTGTTGAACCAGAAAAAGGCCTTATCAAAAACATACAAAAGATCAAATGGATGAATGATGCCGAAAGCTTATAAAGTATTTCACTTGTTCACGGGTACATAAAATACATTTATAAGCAAAAAACATAGTCGATTTCTGTAACTGTTATTTAAGTTACTTATTCGAAATTATTATTAATTTACTTAATTTTAAATGTAAATTTAAAAAAAATAAAAATAATTATAACTAATTTTAACACATTATAATAAAATCTTAATTGATTATTATCAATATTCTAATGCACTGTTTTAGAATGATATATTTGTGCAGTCTCAGTGATATTATAGGTTAAATTATTTGCAATTTTTTAAAAAAGTGCATTTTTCTAATGTTATATTCGGTATTCTGTAATAGATGGCAGCACTAAACACTATTACTTCTGTTTTTAGTCCGGATCTTAATCATATATTGACTCTCTTAAATTTAATTTCTTGTTGTTCCGCTAGACGGCAGCATTAAATAATTATTTATTTTGTTCTAATATTATAATGTTGCCATGAACTCTTATATTAATCTTATATTAGTTATTATCTCTTAATTATTAATTGTTTAATTTTAAACAATTTCTTGCTCATGTACTTGTAGTATTAGATTATTCTAGGATCATTTTCATATCATGTAATAATAATAATTATATGGACTATATGTTAATTATAACTGTTAGATTTTATGCTTGTGATTATTTACTGCGGCAACCGTGGCATATATTTTAACTGTGCAATTTATTTAAGCGGGATTTTTATACTATGCCAAATTCCATTATATGTCTGTGTCATGGTCAATTTGTCTTGGCTGTTCTCTCGCTGGGTATGTCTATGATTTAATTTATTTAATTTGTTTCGTATTTCAATGTTTTTCATTGTTGCGGTTATCACATTGGTTAATATTTTACATGATGGTTTAATAATTTCTGGTAATTAGTCGATGGGGAACATAACGGAATTCAATTTTTGCTTATTGCTGAATTCCGTTACAGAAATCGACTGTTTTTTGCTTATAAAAGTATTTTATGTACCCGTGAACAAGTGAAATATTTTATAAGCTTCCGACATTATTCATCCATTTGATCTTTTGTATATTTTTGATACGGCTTTTTCTGGTTCAACAATATTCAGCTGGATCTTGTATCTTTTGTATTTAATAGGATTTTATCAAAACTTGGTAGTTTTTTTATATGTTTTATATAGTTTTATCGCCCGCAATATGCTAGTGCATTAATGCAATTTAGCATGATTCTATATTACTAGTTACATGTTCCATCTTTATTCTGTATAATGTCAGTGTTATGAATATTAGCTAATTTATAAATTTAATTTTAGTAACTGGAAATCGATGACGATTTGTTAAATATAATGGTTATATATTATCATTCAAATTTCTATGCTGCTAATGCGCAAGTTATTATGAATCATCACTATTTGTTATTTTATTTTCATTTAGAATTTAAAAAATTCTTTTTGAAACGCATTTTCTTTTTTGAGGTATCTTTTATATATTTTATAAATATATAATTCCTGTTAGCTATATGTTTTTGCAACGTTAGCAAACAATATTAATATTATCACTTTCTTCTGGACACGATAACTTCCGTAATTCTGCACCAATCTCTTCCAAACGGATGTATAAAATCAAAGGGCATAAAATCTCAGTCAAGTTCGTTAATGGGCAAAATCGGACCAAGGGGATGGAAATAGGGAGGGGTTTTGTGAAAACCGAAAAAATCCCATAACTTCTTAATTTTTGTACATATCAAATCAGTTTAAAGTTTTTATTACTTCTAAAAATAGGGCCAAAAATTTATGTATCACAGATTTTTGCTAAAATTAGAAATGGGCTCAAGGGGCGGAAAAAAATGGGTTTTAGGGAGAAAAAAATTCGTAACATCGTAAATTCTCAAGATGTCAAATTCAGTTAAATTTATTATAAATCTTCTTAATATTGTCTACAACTTTTATACTGACAAGTTTTTGATAGGACCAATTCGTACCGCAAAAAAAAATTAGAAACGAAAACAAAAAGAGGGGGGTGTGGGGGGTTGAAGAAGAAAAATATCCACAACTTCGCCAATTCACAAGATATAAAATCTGCATGAATTTATTATATATCGTTTTAATATTATCTACAACATTTATATTGACAAGTTTTTGATAGGATCAATTCTTACAGAAAAAACAAATTAAAAATGCATAGCGGTTGAAGAAAAAAAATCATCGTATTAAGGGTGTTTTCAAATCCAAACTGTTTATTTTCTGACTCATTTTTAAATTCATTTTTGCTCTCAAACGCATCCAGTTGTTAGATTCTCTTATTCAAAAACTATATAATGTATCGTTATGGTCGATTTTTTGATAGAGGCAGAAATATAATTCAAAAAATGCTGTCAAAGTGGGCATTTTGAACCAAATTTCCCGAAGTGATTGTGCTGGAAACGAAAACAAGTGGTCGTACTGAGAAAATAATTGTAAATCAAGGTCTAATTAATTGAACTAAAAATAAAAACACAGGTCGCTTATAAATCTCTTCTAAAAAATCACGTCAGCAAGTTTCATGATTTTACTTTTAAAAATGAGTCTGAAAATGTGTCAGAAAATTTCGAGTTGTTGAGCGGAGAAAAATATTTTTTTTTAAACCGACTTAATATGATTCTGATAAAATAAGCTCTTACAGAAAAATAAAATTAAAAATTCATCAAAAGCGGTCAGATAAAATTGTTAAACTGGGTTTATCTCTAATCTTGATTTAGTTTTTGTTGGTGAAATTAGTACTTAACATCAAAATCTACCTCCGCCTGTAGGCCGGAGCCACCCGAGCCGGAAGGGATTTTTATAATTATTACTTTTGTGAATTATTGAATTTTAAAATTCGGGTGTCTTAATGGGACACCCTGAAGTTCAATTTCTTGCTCAGTAATAGCTTCTAAGCCAGATAGATTCATATAAAATTCGCGCCAGATTAATGAGCTCAATCAATCTTCTAGCGAATGCACAAACATTTTTCACTGAAAATCCAGACTACGATCTTTGTCATCTGTTTCTTTCATCGAGAAAACCGCTGTTTTTCCAAAATATTTTTGAATGTAATGAGACTTTGAGTTCTTTTTGTAATACTAATCGAACCTATCGAATCCTCCTTCACGCGCCAAAATGACCAACTTTACTGTAACATAAAATCAGCCTGTCTATTTTTCTCTCGTTAGAATAAATTTGGCTTTTCAGAGGGATTTTCTGTTTTTCCTTTTCCTAGAGGTTACATGAAGAAGAGCAAAGGCTGTCGCATACTGTTTTAACTGTTTGTTTTTGTTTTCAAAAATAATTAAAAAATAGCTTAAATGCTTTACTTAAAAAGAAAGATCGACCGCCGCGGAGAGCGTCCCATCTTCGTCCGCAGCCCTTTATTCTTCTACTCTAGTCCGACTCTTTTGCGGAAGCAAGATTCTTAGATCCCCAGCCACGTCCCGAATGAAAGACTCCCTAGCGAAAGCCAGATTGTAAAAAAAAAAAAATCAAAAATTGAAACTGGACAAATTTAAAAGGGAAATTACACAAATTAAAGACACCAAAAAGCGGGAAGGGTTGGGCTTGGGGCGATGAAGCTACCGAACGACTCCTAGCTACTTCGAGCCCATTATTAGTCTAACTAATTATGATGGTTAATTATACAGCCCATTACCTAGTTGGGGGAGGGCGGGTGGGTTGACCGCCGCGAAGAGCGGCCCATCTTCGTCCGCAGCCCTTTATTCTTCTACTCTAGTCCGACTCTTTTGCGGAAGCAAGATTCTTAGATCCCCAGCCACGTCCCGAATGAAAGACTCCCTAGCGAAAGCCAGATTGTAAAAAAAAAAAAATCAAAAATTGAAACTGGACAAATTTAAAAGGGAAATTACACAAATTAAAGACACCAAAAAGCGGGAAGGGTTGGGCTTGGGGCGATGAAGCTACCGAACGACTCCTAGCTACTTCGAGCCCATTATTAGTCTAACTAATTATGATGGTTAATTATACAGCCCATTACCTAGTTGGGGGAGGGCGGGTGGGTTGACCGCCGCGAAGAGCGGCCCATCTTCGTCCGCAGCCCTTTATTCTTCTACTCTAGTCCGACTCTTTTGCGGAAGCAAGATTCTTAGATCCCCAGCCACGTCCCGAATGAAAGACTCCCTAGCGAAACCCAGATTGAAAAAAAAAATCAAAAATTGAAACCGGACAAATTTAAAAGGGAAATTACACAAATTAAAGACACCGAAAAGCGGGAAAGGTTCGGCTCGGGGCGATGAAGCTACCGAACGACTCCTAGCTACTTCGAGCCCATTATTAGTCTAACTAATTATGATGGTTAATTATACAGCCCATTATCTAGTTGGGGGAGGGCGGGTGGGTCGACCGCCGCGGAGAGCGGCCCATCTTTGTCCGCAGCCCTTTATTCTTCTACTCTAGTCCGACTCTTTTGCGGAAGCAAGATTCTTAGATCCCCAGCCACGTCCCGAATGAAAGACTCCCTAGCGAAACCCAGATTGAAAACAAAAATCAAAAATTGAAACCGGACAAATTTAAAAGGGAAATTACACAAATTAAAGGCACCGAAAAGCGGGAAAGGTTCGGCTCGGGGCGATGAAGCTACCGAACGACTCCTAGCTACTTCGAGCCCATTATTAGTCTAACTAATTATGATGGTTAATTATACAGCCCATTATCTAGTTGGGGGAGGGCGGGTGGGTCGACCGCCGCGGAGAGCGGCCCATCTTTGTCCGCAGCCCTTTATTCTTCTACTCTAGTCCGACTCTTTTGCGGAAGCAAGATTCTTAGATCCCCAGCCACGTCCCGAATGAAAGACTCCCTAGTGAAAGCCAGATTGTAAAAAAAAAATCAAAAATTGAAACCGGACAAATTTAAAAGGGAATATTTGATACACATAGCTTCTTAGACCACAAATACATTGAATTTACATACCAGATAATACCACTCTATACAGCACAACGAAGATTTAACACAAAAATCGCATATGAAAAATTCACCTTACTGAAAAAAAGCACTAAAAACTCCCTTAACACAATCACAAGCACTGAACAGCTGAATTCTTTCACATAAAAACTTATAGTCAGAATTCAATGAGCAGCGCGTTCTAATTTCTGCGTCAAAACCCTTAGAAAATCTCTCACATACACTTTCTGGGCATAACAACTAAGATCAAAATGCAATCAACTAACAGCTTTAAGGAAAAACACAGATTGCTTAAGAGCAACAGTAGCCCTCCCAGAAATAATTAAATTCCGACAAATGATACACTCGCAGCACAGTTCAAATGCTGCATTTGTGAGGCCAAGAGCGCAACCTGGAAATCTTTCTGCCCCAACCAAAAATACCCCCTTGCTATTGCACACAAGTTCTTGATATGAAAATATTTCACGCCAGATTAAATTCTTCTCAAACTGCCTTCAGGCCAATCCTCCAGACAGAGAAAACCTTGAATGCCTCACAGAACGACAATTCGGCATGAGAATACAAACATCACCTTCTCTGCCCATAACGACAAACCCTTCACTAATGTTGAGCTTCAGGCCACCCTTAGCAATATTAATCACAATAAATACCAGAGACTCCATTTACTTTTAACACATCTTCACGCGTTGGGAAAATCTCTTCCTCCAATACCAATATTTCCCCTTCACTCTTAGACTAGGAGACGTAGTCTATCTTATGAACGTAAAAACACCCTGTGAACCCACATCATATCGCCCGATCTGTCTACTACCAACCTTAGGTAAATTACTAGACAAGCTTATCGTTCACCTACAAACTTCCTTCTTAGAATCTAACAATCTTCTACATGATCGTCAATTTGGGTTCAGGGAGGGCAGATCTTGTGAAAAAGCATTGAATGAAATTCTGTCTTCCTGCTCTTAAACATCAACGAAAGAAAAGACACCTTGATTGACTCTTTGGATATCAAAGGGCGTTCGATGATGTAGAATAGAGACATACCCTACTACAGATACGTCTAATAAACTGCCCAGACAACATCTCTTTGAGTCATCCGCACTTACATATCGAATAGAAGCATCTTTGTCAACTCGGGTACAGGCATCTCCGTTCAAAACCAACAGAAGGAATGCCCATAAGACTCATGTCTTGGGTCAATCTTCTGAATCCTCATAGTAAACTTGATTCTTAAAGAATTAGATCTTTTAGACTTTCTCCTCTATGCTTTCGCGGATAACTTCAGCTTCATCTTCTCTGGCCGAAAGCATCTGGATTTGGAACTGAAAGCAGCTTTAGCCCTTCCCATCTTTCGCCAGTTCCTGGAGTTTCTATACCTTCAACTATCAGATGCAAAATGTCACAAACTTTCGCATTCGTGAAACCTCACAGCCTAAAAAGGAACCCAACTATCAAAATTAATGGAACCAGTGTACACCACGTTTCTAGGTCTAACCATTTACAAATAACTAAATTGGTTAGCAGACATAAATTACCTAAAACTTAAACTCATTAACTACTACAATAGCTTCACTAAATTAACAACTAAATCATCGGGCATTAAAAATACAATAGATTAATTTTAACACAATTATTCTAATTGGTAAATAAATCATATGAGATGTAAATTTCCAACTGGGTGAAAAATGTCCGGACCAGGATTCGAACTAGGAGTCTCTTGGCTGAAGCCGCCAATGCTCTACCATCTGAGCTAACCCGGATGAATCTGGTGGGTCTAATTCGCCCAGCTAGCCTTATTGATTATAGCATCTCGTCTGATATCTGAATCAACTCAACAGATTCCCTGTAATTTATTTTGTTGAACTGATTCAGATATCAGACCAGATGGTATAATCAATAAGGTTAGCTGGATGAATTAGATCCACCAGATTCGTCTGTGATAGCTCAGATGGTAGAGCATTGGCGGCTTCAGCCAAGAGCTCCCTGGTTCGAATCTTGATTCGGACATTTTTCTGCCAGTTGCAAATTTACATCTCATATAAAAATACAATGTTAAAAATCTGGTACATGACAACAACAGAGATAATAGTAACGTATGGGCAGGAATTTCGGGAGGCCAATCACCAAGGAAACGTAAATTAAATTACTATCCATCTAACGGACGTTCTTACTGTAGATTTCTACAAGATATAACACAATATCCAGTGATGCACTAACAATCATCACAGGCATCCCTCCCATCACATTCATCCTCCTCTACAAATTTCAATAAAACAATATCTTACACCTACATAACAATGCCATAACACAAATCCATTTCACACATTTAACCATTCTATATAAGATTACAGGCTGGCAAATTCACCCAGCAGATGAAACCTCAGATTTCCAAACTATCCCTAAAGGCAACTTTTACTCCCCTTCCCACCACCTAATGGTCTTCACCGACTTCTCACAAACTGCAACTGGCGTTGGCTAAACTTTCTGTGCCTCGAGAGATGCAGTGCTGACTCACCAGTTGGCCTGCAGACTGTATGACTTCAACTCTGTATATCAAGCTAAGCTTTACGCCATCCAGAAAGTTCTAAAATGAATTTCTAAACAGCCCACAACCATTCCAATCCCCACCTACAATTACGTCTGTCCAATCTGCATGCTATCTACGGCTTTAGAACCTCCAATCCACATTTTCATGAAATTAAAATTCGATTTAGAAACCCTCTCAATAAAACTTCCCTTGGACATCTGACAGCATGCAAGGGATCTTCGATGATAAATCTGCAGATTTACTAGCAAAGGAAGCAACAGAAAAAAACCTGTATAGACACATTGCTCCCTACGCTCAGTTTGGCATGGTCCCAGTGGTATCTCGCATTCCCCAACATTAACACCCTCAACCACTGTCTTCAAAACGGTCACTACCCCTCTTCTGAGTGTGGCACAGAGGCATCTGTCTCACACTTCTATTGTAATTACCCCTAACAGCTCGCTGGAATATCCGTCGCCTCGCTTCTCCCCCTCGTGGTTGGCTCGATATCCGCTCTTGAAAAGATTTTCTTAACAAACTTTAAAATATTTTTTGTTCCTGGTGGATCTCTTTAACATCACCGACTCCTGAGCCACGGATTCGACTCCTCATTAAAATCAATAATCATTCGTCAAATAACATCTTCACTGCCCAGTCTCGCGGGGGAGGTATGTCTCAGGCAGTGAGCTCGAACCTGATATGTAATTTTAGGATGTTTGACCATTGTCTCTTTTCACCCTGCTCCCTGTTGCGTTTTTGGTGAGATCGTGAGATCTATGCTCTACAGACCTGGATTCCTCGTCTGAGCAGTCCCTCTTCGGCAGTTAATTGTACAAGGGTAAGTGAAGAGTATTTACACAAAATTGCATTAAGTTCTGTTGGAAATTCTAGTTGCGAGAAGCGACTAATAATAAGATATGCTGTTTCACCCTAAATTTCCCTACTAAAAAACTCAACATATCTTTCATTTTAACGTATCAAGTATTAAATTAAAATTTCGCTCTTTCAAAAATGAGCGGGAAAAAATCAGGCATGTAAATGAGAATTGAATTCAATAAATAGTGAAATTATATATAATTATATGGGTTAATGTTTCTGAATTGGCATTTCATGAAAGTCAATTGATTGTAATTAATAAATATTTTTAAATATATTTTGCTTACCTAAAGCTATTATTTTAGTTACACGCCATTCAGGATTTAGCAGTTATTGCCCAACAACGTCGGATTTAAAGTTTCATTTACCAAAGTAATAAAACTGCGCTACCTTTAAATAATTTTGCGCTCTCTAATATCTCTTCTAATCGCTTAGAATACTGAAATATGCAAAGATTATAAAAGTTTATTGATTTTCAAAAATTTTTGCTCGGTAATATTATCAATTTTTATCAATATTTTAATCTATTCTGAAGCCTGTCAGCAGTATTTCTTAATTTCTTGTCGGATTTTGGAATGTCGAAAAATTCCATCAACTGACACGACAGAAACTATTAAAATATTATACGTCTTTTCAACGTGTATCGGTTCTTTTACTGTCCTTAATAAGATGTCGTTAATATCTGACATCTAAATCAAATAATAACAAAAATAGTAATAATTATAAAAATTGAAAAAAAATGTAGTAATTAAATTAAAATGAAACTTAAAATTCTATTAAACTTTAGTAAAAGAAAATTTTTAGAAATAAGAAACAAAACATGATCATATATGTGTTTTTAATGAATTCTAAATTGAATACAATAAAAGCTTTAATAGATAATCAGGTAAAATTTATGCAACATGTTTAAAAGTAAGGTTTTACTTGTAAGATAACTTACAAATGTTATGTTTGTATTCTATGCACCATACACCAACCTATTCAAATGCTCAGAATTGCAGTTTTTCTGGTAAAAAAGGATTTCGAATAGAAAATTGTCTTGTTTTGTTTTTTTAACTAGGAAATAAATTTTCTTAAAATTTAACATTTGATATAGCTGAGAGATTATTCAAAAGATAAACTATACAAGCCCGAATTTCACTGGGAAGGGACTTGAGAAAAATATGCAGGGTGGGGGAGAGGGCTCCATTAGACGCAAAAATACTTTGTTTGCCGGTAACTACATACCGTTTATGAAGATGTCAATATACAATCTAAGTATCAATATGTTGAATGCGATAAAAACAAATTTGATAAGACAAATATAAATACATTTAAAATATCAATATTTTTCCAAAAATAGAAATAGGGTGGAAAAGAGAAAGTCGTTATTATAACAATTCTAACAATAATGCATATGAATAAATTATGTAATTTAAATATTTTTTGTTATTATTTCGCACTACTTTTATTAGGTAATTGAAAAATAGATTACATCATCAAAGTCCAATTTGTAATCAATAAGATTAAAAGGTCATTAATAATGTCATATGATATAGATGATTAAAACAGCAATTATAAGAGATTATATATATATATATATATATATATATATATATATATATATACAGGGTGATTCATAAATATCGAAACAATAGGATATCTCCTTAAATATTGCCCCTAAGCACATACTTCCAATTACAAAGTTTCATAAAAAAAGGTGCAAAATTTTATGAGATAACTTTCAACTCCATGGGTGATCCATATGAGAAAATACAAAAATTAAATTTTTATACGGACCCCGTACAGTAAAATTCCCAGTTAGGAAATTTTTCCTTATCCATTCCTGAATTAAACACAAAAAAATTCATCTCGATATCTTTAAAATTCGCAGAGATATCAAAATCCAAAATTCGTGACTTACACCATTTATCCATGCCTCTGAGCGACAAGTTTTTGACTCATTTTGAATGCAAGATAGGGATCAGCCACAAATTGTACATTATTAAAAGTCGATATAAGACAGTGCCTCTCCTTTGGACATAAAAGAGGCAGCGTATAGATTTTACGTTAAACCTGTTTTCAAAGTATGCTGGTGGTCTGCACTAGAGGTCTGCACGGGTCGAAATATCTAGGTCCGGTCCTGAACCGACCCATAGGAAAAAAAGTTCGCCCCTGCCTGGAAAAAAGTTCAAATCGTAGCCTGGCCCGACCTGACTGAATTTCTACATAGTTTTTCACATCGATACGGTTAAAAGTTGTTTCGTATGGAGGAGTTCTGACCAAAAATACTTATTATATCTTTTCTTTTTTCATGTTTATAGCTATTATTTTTAAAGAAGCGCCAAAAGCTGTGATAATTTGTTTTATTAATGAATCTCTATTTGTATGTAAATGATTCACTTCTCCTTTAATATCGTTAATCCATATTCCATGTGTTGGAGACAATGAAAAATGCTATAAAGTAAAATCTTTTAAGATGGAATCACATAGGAAAAAAAAAAGCGTTATAGACAAGTTCCCTTCTTAAGAATTGTAAATGTAGTCTATTTTTTCTCAGGTATTATTATATTCCTTTTCCATGGATCAACAGATTTTTCCGTTTAAGAAAGGATTCCGTCATAGGCAGATTTTTTTTACTAGTTTTACTGTATTTTAATTTTTTTGGCTTAAAATCTACTATTCTTTAAAAATATAAATTTTAAAATTTTATTGTAAAATAATGGCCATTTAAAAATATATGCATTTGTTGTAAAAGTTTTTGGTCTGAGCCAAATTTTAGTTATTTTTGCAACGGATTAGGTCAGTCAGAGATAATGATTTTAATACGGGTTGTCTCGAGACCGGGACTGAAAATTTCGCCCAGGGGAGACCTAGGAATAAGGAAGCCAGTCCCGGTTCGGTATAACCAGTGGCCGAGAGATTCTGCTCTCATGCTGGGTTCGAATCCAATCGCGCCCTTCGGCCCAATTGTTCGTAGTTTTCAGTGGTTTTCTTTGAACCTTGGATATCCTTGCGTAAATATGGGTTAGGTTCCTTTAGAAAGACCTCCACGGAAGGCACCCCCCCCCCCTTCGGGGCCACATTCCTCGTATAGATAATTGACCGTCATAAATCACACCAACACCCGGTTTGGTATGAAAAAATACGTTAGGCCCGCCCTGGCTGAGTCTTCAGAAAAAAAGCCGCCAATCCCGGGTCTGGTCCGGCCCCAGTATACAGACTTTGTTATCGGCCTCTCCGGGACGATAAAAAGCCTGAATTTGAAAGAGCTAAAATTATGAAAAACTCTTAATCGGCATGTTAGAAAAAGCATTGTTTCAAATTATACATTTAACATTTATTTATGGACATTTAAGTAGCAAAAGAAGGTGGCATAAACGGCAAAAGTTAAACTGAATCGGAAGTTTAAGCTACCGAAAGAAGTTACTTTTCCACGTGCAATTTTTAAAAATGCATTTAAACATTTTATTAGGAGCCAATCAATGTTTAAATCTTTAAATGCGTTTTTCTGTATGATGTTTTTTTAATCGTAAATTAAAACGGTGCAAACTTGGAACATGTCTTTTTTGATTATTTTACATTAATTTTTTTTCGGCAAATTGAAAAAAATTTTACTTTTGAAAATATGATTTTTTTAAAAATAAGTTACATAATTATTTAAACAAATATTTTTAATATTTTTAAAATTAAAATTAAAAAAATTCCTGAAACAAAACTAAAATTATACTTTCCTCTTTAATTAAATGAAAAAAAATTGAAATTCGATGAATAATGTTTCGAGTTATAAAGATTTTAAATTAAATCCGCTTAAAAAAATACTAAACATTCAATTTTTTTTTTTTTAAACTTTATGCGAAATATTAGGATGTGATTTTTTTTTTTTTAATTATACGGTTAACCATCACAAAAAAAGAAAAAAAAAATCAAAATTCTAGCTCAACAAATATATTTTTTACATGTTTACTAGAACTCAAACTAACATTTTTTCTTCGACTGCACGCATTTCAATTTGTGTCTAATCCCTTAAAACCTGATGAATTATTTAAATGGCCATAACTCTGCAAGTTTTTCAGTTATAAAGATGCAATTTTTTATGTTTAATTCAGGAATGGATAAAGAAAGTTTTCCTGATTGGACTTTTTACACTATGGGGGCCGTATAAAAATTTAATTTTCGTATTTTTCAAATAGACCCCCTATGGAGTTGTAACTTATGCCATTAAATTTTGAACCTTTCTTTATGAAACTTTGCAATTG
Source organism: Maratus speciosus (assembly GCA_963932465.1). Taxonomy (NCBI): domain Eukaryota; kingdom Metazoa; phylum Arthropoda; class Arachnida; order Araneae; family Salticidae; genus Maratus; species Maratus speciosus. The sequence continues at coordinate 334,994,953 of OZ010787.1, read as the reverse complement.
GAAGTATGGGTCTAGGTACAATATTTAAGGAAATAGCCTATTGTTTCGATATTTATGAATCACCCTGTATATATATTCCTAAAATTGAAACAGATGGGCAAATCCTTTTAACAGAGGCAAAAAAAAAACATAAAATATTTTAAAATAAATTATTTTTTTGCACTTTCATACTATGAAAAATAATAGCTGAATAACTGAACAATAACTCATTTCAAAAATCAGATAAGTCCAAGATTCAAAATTTTTCAGGAATGTACCAAGATTATGTTGTCAAAGATTTTAAAATGTTCAAGAATTTGTGCTATCTTGAATCTTTAAACATATATGTTGCTTATCAGTTATTTATTTTATCAGAATTAAAAAAAAAAATAAAAATGAAAACACCATATGAGTTATGTTCTTTTTCAGAAAATGGGATTTAATGCCCTGCAAATGATACAAAATAGATATTAATCATGTTTTCATTAGTTATTTGATAAAATAGACATATGTCATATATGGCTGCATCTTAAGGGTTTCATTAAGTGCAACGGCACCAAATATTAAGAATTTGAATGCCACTATTCCGATACAGTAATATTATCCTTATTAAAACGCAGAATTCTGCGATTTAATAAGGCTATTATTACTATAAAAAATAGTGGTATTTCAAATTTCGTAAACCTTGGCATTACTTTATTAAGGAACATAGTCATGTTCATCATGGTGTTCACATTTTCGTCTTGTTCGGGTGTTGGCTGTTGGAATATATCTTGGTTTTGTCATTAACTTCAGTTGTTTTTGCAATTGACGAATGCAGTGAAGAGAAACGGATAAATAAATAAATCTATCTAATTTCTGTATACACATGCGAGCTACACTTTAAGGACACATCTGTAACTAAGAAGTCGGCATGTAGTTTTCGAAAGGAGCAATTCAATTGCATTACCTCAAAATCTAATTTTAAAGTGATTTCAGCTTTAATACACAACAATGTGATTAAAATATTACTAATAGACAAATGAATTGTTATAAAAATGTGAATGTTTTTCAAATAAACTAGAAAAAAACTACTTTTACAATAACACCTGCAGCAATTGAAGACCTGGGTGGAAAAAAAATGTTATGGAACAAAAATTAAAATTCGAGAAAATTGAAGTGAAAGTTTTTGTTGTAATTTAGTTATTTATTTAATCCCTTCTTAGTAGCATGTGTTTGAATGTTAATAGGTGATACTAAACTCTCCTATTATATAATATTAACATTTAATTATTAAATATTAGAAATTATTTTCACTATTTAAATTATTAAATATAAAAATATTAAATATTAAATTACTCATATCATCAACACTAAGTAGAATTTTAGTATTTTACTTATACCGTATGATATAATACCTAATAGCGCTTTTATCCATAAAATAAAACAATTTTTGAGAAAACATATCTTAACGTGGTCTTCAACTAAGCTCTTCAATTAATTTTAAATCCCACATTATGGGAGTCCTGGCCAAATGCTCCACATGCCCATGCAGAATTCAGGACCTATTCCTTCAAATGATTCCGAATTAGAATTTTCCCTCAATAAAGCAAAAAAACAATGTTCGATATCAAAACAGAGATTTGTAACAAAATCACTTTTTTATAAATTGTTACTTTCTCTAAGGAAAAATAAAAAGAAGATATTTGTCTACATTCAACATTGTCAGTAACACCAAAGAATCCATTAGAAGCTGGCTGTGTTAATGGACAAATACTTGTCCGTGTCAGAAAGTTCTAACTTTATTATTAATGTGCACCACGTATCATCAATAAGATAACTTTTATTACGTGAAAAAGAATTACTCCTAGCAATTTGCGCGTAAAGTTTACGTAGATATTTTATAGGAATAATCGTTATTGCTTCCCTACAACGTAGGATATCTTCGTGTTAAAAAACATAAAAAATTTACTCTTCTATAAGGTAAAACCAATAAATACTTCACTTCTCTACCATTCCTTCTTCTCTATAATTTTTTTTTTCTAATTATTTGATCATAAAATTTATGCGGTTTTTATTCTGACTAGAATTATTAACGTCAGCAACATTTGCATTTAAATTCAATAAATTTCTTATTTAAAAATCATGCATTAATACATCAATGTTATTTTGGAATTAGCGTTCTTTTACAAACCGCTTTAGATATATTTCGTAAGAAATACTACCTATTTTATTCTATCTACCTACCTACATTCACAAAAAAGTTATATACAGGGTGTTTCATAAAAGATGGCAAAACTTTAAGAGGTGATAGTACCCATCCAAACAAACAACTTTCATCAAAGCATGCATGGTCGGAAATAAAACGCAAAGATGCTGGCGCATTTCGAAACTTGATCCATACAAACGTTAAAGCTCCATTCCTGTTGCGAGTTATCGGGAGAAGAACTACACTGATAGCATGCAAATGTGATATGGGGAAGAAGAAGAACGTGTATGCAAAATTTCGCTTCGATTAATACATAAAAGCCGCTGATCCGAGTGTGCAACTTTCAATCGGGGTAGGAACCTATCGGAAGATGTTGTCCTTCACTAATAGGCAAAAGTCTGATATGTATTTTATCTACAGAACTACAAATGGAAATGGCTCAGAAGTTCAACAATTGTACGTATAGCGGTTTCCCACCTTGCTTTTGTCACTTAATAGTTCTTTGTGCGTTTTTGCCTCGTATAATAACATCGCCTTCGGCGTCCTCTAGCACCTTTGCGTTTCAATTCCGACCATGCATTTTTTGATGAAAGCTGTTTGTTTGGGTGCGTACTATCACCTATTAAAGTTTTGTCCATCTTTTATTAAACACCCTGTATATAGGGTAAGGTACCCAGTCACTTTTAGGCCCTTGGATTTACCAAATTTGGATTTTACATAGACTAACTACTCACGCACATAGAAACATAGGCAAATATCGTACAAAAAAATTTTAACAATGCGAAAAATGGTTTTTCAAAAGTATCTAAAAAGTGCAAAAGAAAAAAAATGGTCCCAATTTCGTCCCCCAAAAAAATCCAATACGACGAGGCTTAACATATAACTAAAGCAAAATTTATTTCTAGTATGAGTAGGTAATTTAATTACCTACTCATTTTTTAACATTAAAGTAACATTAACATTTTAACATTTTAACATTAAAGAATTTACATTAAAGTAAGGTACAAAGAAATGTACTAATTATCAGTGGGAGAATAACATAACGAAACATTAGCATAGTTGCCAACTTCCCGATTTTTTTCATACCAATATTTTTATGCAGAAATACTTACAATCGCAGTTTTAACGCAATTAAATAAAGAAAACATTTTTGTAAGATTTTACTGGTATCCAAAAAATCGGGAGATCGGCAACTATGCATTAGCCATCCAAGCATGAGGGGAAAATTGAAAAAAATGTCATGAAAAAGCATTCCTAATTTCGTCCCCGGGACGAGAATAAGAACTGCAAGGCGGACGAAATTGGGACCGCGCTACTTACTAGAAGCGGAGAAGTTAAGGGGGACGAAATGTGGGCACTTTACCCTATATATATTAAACTTTCTGTACAATAATACCATTGAAAGATAATGAAAACTACCAATAATATGAAAACACAAACACCACATTAACCAGCTGTTTTGTAAAAAGCATAGTCCCGTGTACTATCTTATGATGATTGAAATGGAAGAAAAAAGAAAAATATGGATACAGATAAAAATAAGTAAATGAAATGCTTATATATTGAATTACTTTATCAAAGGTACAGAATTCACATATATAAGCTAGGCAGTCTTTTTCTGAAGAGAATAAAGCTAAAAGTTGAATAATTTATTCTCTCTGCACCCGAACGACCACATGACCAAAATAATAGAAGAAAAATGAATACTGAATTATATAAAAGGCCTTGAAATGGAAAAAAATCCTTTAACTATTTAAATAATTTATATTATTATGTATAAATGAAAATATGTATTATTACTCAGCTTTCCCTATATAATTTTGTAAGATTTAATCCTAATTCCCTGCTGCACATGTTATATTTTCGGCTATAAGTATAAGGTTATTTTTACAGTTAAGTTAAAAAATATATTATATCCAATGGTTGCAGTTAATCTTGTTAAAGTACCTTGATAAATGCATTTAATTAATAAAAATAGGAAATCATTACAATATTAAAATTTAAATTACCTATTAACACTTTTAAATTTATATAACTAATTTAAAAAATTCCCAAATCACTTAATTTACAATATTATAGCTAATGTTTGGCTATAACTGCCACCTAGTGATGAAAGAAGAAAATAAAAGAATATATCTATGTTAGATACCCTAACTGCGTTATAGAATTATTTTGTAGTGCTGCCATCTATTATGTAAATTTAAATGTAATAAAATCCTATTGTGCAACATCATTGAATGTAAATTTAAGAATATTCTTATCTATATACTTTAGCTACCAATTTTTCTTATACAATTTCAAATATTAATAGAGAAAAATAATAAAAAATAAGCAAAAATTACATAAACTAAATGAACAAACTAATATTTTTCCCTTTTCTTCCCCCCCCTTCCCTTTCTATATAATACCTTATCCAATTTTATAGTTATTATTCATTTAACTGTCCAATTATTATTGTAATTATATTTAGTTGTAATGAAAAATGATATTTTAGCCCTATTAATTAATTTCTATTATCTTAAATTAAAAGTAGCTAATTAAAATTAATATAAATAAATATAATAAAAAAGAGGAAAAAAATGATGAAAATCATACATATAATAATTTAAAAAAATTGATACATATATATCACTTCTTATGGACACGATAACTTCCATAATGCTGCACAAATCTCTTCCAAACTGATACATAAAATCAAGAGGCAGAAAAGCTCGGTCAAGTTCGTTAATGGGCAAAATCAGACTAAAGGAATGGAAATGGGTAGGACTTTTGTGAAAACAGGAAAAAAACCGTAACTTGTTAATTATGATACATATAGAATCGGTTTAAAGTTATTATTAATTCTAGGAAATGGGCCAAACATTTATGCATGGCAGATTTTTGATATCATTGAAAATTGCCCCAAGGGACGAAAAAATAGGGGTTTGAGAAAAAAAAATTTCATAACTTCGTCAATTCATAAGATATCAAATCCACTTAAATTTCTTATATATCTTCTTCTTATTATCTACAACTTTTATATTGACAAGTTTTTGATAGGCTTAATTCTTACAGCAGAAAAAAAATAAAATAAAAATAAATAAATAGAGGCTGTAGAAGAAAACAAATCACATCTCCGTTAATCCGCCACTAAGGGGATAAAAAGTATCATTGGCGTGATGAAAATTTTTGACAACCCTCCATAGATGCTGAATTTAGGGTTGCATTATTAAACGCGCGTTTGTCTCAATCACCGTCTTCTGAATACTAGACCGGAGCACAGACACAAAAATGGCGGCTGCCGAGGGCGTTTTTTTTTTCTTTCTTTCTTTAGTGTGTGTACAGTCCCTTGAATTTTGGTACCAATAGTTTTTAAAAGTTTTTCCGTTTTAATTTTCTGAGATTAAACAAGGACAAAGAAAACTTTTATAAAATACTGGTCTCTAAAGTTAGAGGAACGTACATACGTTAAAAATAATCCGCCTTCGGCAGTATTTTTGTGTCAGCGCTCAGGCCTAGTATTCAGGAGGCGGTGTCTCAATAAAAAGAACTTCAGAATTGAAAATAGATTTTAAAAAATTTTGTACCTTTACCAATTTACAAGCCTGAATAAACACGGGAGAATTTTTATAATTATTTACAAAATAATTAGAGTATAATGAGGAAAAAAACTTGTCAAAAGCGACCAGATAAAATTGCTAAACTGGGTTTATCTCTAACCGTTGGTGAAATTAGTACTTAACTTCGAAATCTACCTGTCTGTAGGCCGCGCCGGCAGCGATTTTTTTATTTATTTATTTAATTTTTAAATTAAATATTCATTTTCAAAGCACCTCTCTAAATGAATGTTGAAAATTAGGATAAATTTAGCTACCAAAAAGCTTGCACGCTTCCCAGATAGCATGAACATTAGCAGCAAGTTTGAGTTTTTCTGACATTATCTTGCCATGACAAATTCGAATTGAAAAATTTGCAGCAAATTTCCCGCAAGGTATACCATTCCCCACTTGCATGAGTAGTTTGTTGTGAAACTGATGGCAAGACTGTTTTTAATTCTCAAAAGTGACGAAAGCAGAAAATCCCTCTGTTGAGGGAATAGACAGTCAGCACATACGCGAAAATTGCAGAAATTTTATTCGGTTGGCACCGCTTTTTCTAAACGCTATACTTATCAAATACCAAAAAAGGCTCTATTGAAAAGTACAAATATTACCTTAACTTATTTATGGTAATGAAAATGATGCATGCGCTTTCTGACGGTGTGTTCGCACGCATCAATAGACCTGATCTGGTCTATGGACCCCTCCGAATGGGTTAAACTTTTAGTGTAATAGTTGTAAACCGATAGTGGGGCATGGAAAGATTACAACTTACTACCAGTAAGTTTGCAGTAATTTTGATTACTTGTTTGCCGTTAATTTGCAATAAATTTGATACAGCATGAATTTAACTTGCACGACACAAGTTTAGCTGCAAATTCAAAGTGTGGTGACTTCGGCGTTTGCGTTATCTTGCTGCAGTCTTGTTATGAACTTTCAGTTTTGTCATGCTGAGCTTGCTGCAACTTTGCAGGTTTTTAAAGCAAGACTGCTGCAAATTTTCTGCAAATAAAAACTGCTATCTGGGTTAATGCATATATATCCTCGAAATATGTTTCACTGCAAGTGGTTTCATCCAACTTTATCTTTACCACCTTAAAAAGTATATCCATTTAACACCGTTGTAAAAAATTTCTAATTTTTTATTATATTTTAGTATCAGGTAGTTATAAAATAAGTGATTAAGTAAGTAATTTGGAACTGCAGGTAGAGTCTGAAGGAATAAACCAAATGAAAATATAACTGATACACTTAATAGTTTAGAAGAAAGCATAAAAAAGCAAGAAAAAAATAGTTTAAAATATTGCCAATAGAGAGAGCTCCTTGACTTGAAATGTTATTTATACTAGTAAAAGGGAATATGTTGTTTCGCTCAATGAAATAATTGTAGAACCTGAACGTGATCATCGACGTTTTAAAACACTTGCATTTACTGTGACATTTCCCAATAAAAACATTTTCCTGACAGCTTTTGCGGCTCAATTGTTTCTTTTATCTTTTTTGTATTATACATAACATTTCAAGCTTTAGAGCCTCTCTATCGGCAATTTTTTAACGTTCTTTTTTTTCTTCATTCTGTTTTCCCCTTAAGTAGCAAGTATGCCAATTGCTGTTTCATTAGGATTATTCCTTCAGGGTACAGACAGCTCCAAATAGAGATACTTATTTTATAAGCACCCGGTATATATGTTGTAGGCTAATTGAGAAATCCGGCTCTTTGCAAACAGCCTAGGCTCTTTGCAAAGAGCCGGGCTAATTGGAGAATCCATCTCCCTTTTTCCAATTAGCCTGATATTTTTCAGGCTTATTGCAAAGAGCCTAGAAAGCGTTAGGCTAATTGAAAAATTACCACTTATTATCCGATCAGGGTGATATTTTTAGCTCACAGGCTATCAAAACCTGAGAGCTTATGTGCCCGCCGATTCTGTATGTACGTGTGTACGTACGTACGTACGTATGTACGTAACGCGATAACTCTTGATAGAAATATCCAATTTGCTTCAAATATTTTTTTCTACGTTCATTCTGATAAGGTGCTTCCCTGATTATTTTTTGGGGTTCATTGGTTAAGGATAAAGGGGGAAAAGGGCGGCTACCCTCATAGCATGCATGGTCACGGTGACGTCGTTGTGACGTCACTGTAAGTCACTGTGGTCACGTCACATCTGTGACCAAAATGCCACCACTCAGTGATGTCACATTGTGACTGAGATGTGAACTTCTTAGAAAACTTTAAAAAATTGAAAAATTCTTCAAAACATGTTATTTAGTGTAAAATTATATTTTTCTGGCAATTAAAAGAAAATTGTGACGACACTATTATGTCACTGCATATAACGTATGTCACGTCACATATGTGATAAAAAAACCACCATATTGTAAGTCACAGTGTGACAAAAATATGAACTTCAAAAATCTTTGAAAATGAAGAGAAATATTTTAAACAGTCCCGAGTTACAGCGACATAAGGAATGCAAATATATTAGTGGATAGCAACTAGTAAATTCTGTCACGAAAGGGGGAAGGGGCATAATAAATAAAATGCACGATACAAGCATTAATAAACTAAATTTTCATGTTATATTTTATCAATTTGATGGATTAAGCGGTCTCACACACTGCTCACAATAGTTATGCGGCAATTTTTGTCACGTCAGTTAAGGGTTAAACAGTATTTACAGTATTTTAAACAGTCCCTAGTTACAGCGGCATAAGGAATGAAATTATATTAGTGAATAGCAAATAGTAAATTTTGTCACGAAAGGCGGGGGGGGGGGGGGGGGGATAATAAATAAAGTGCACGATACAAGCATTAATAAACTAAATTTTCATGCTATATTTTATCAATTTGATATCTAAGACAGTAAAAGTATTCTTTTTTCACGATTTTAATTTTATCTAGCATTGCAATTTAATATAATAATCCTCCACTGATTGTTACACTCTCATATAATTATTGCGCATATCAGATTCAAATAGGTTGTTTACAAAAACAAATAAATGATAAAAGCACACCTGCTCAAATCGTCTGCTTCGCGATATTACCATAGAATAAACAAGAGAATACGCGGGAAGTCACCTTCACTCCGCTGTTTAGAACACCAGCACGCTTACAGCACTTCTTTTAATATAAAAGAAAGACATCTGCCTTTTTAGGATATTACAAATATACGGATATTATTGATGAAGCATATATGTAAGTCTTATTTAATTTAAATATTTTGTTCCTGTTTTGTATATATTATAATGATGAGTTAAGTAGTTTTATGTTACACATATAGAAAGAGACTGGTCTGTATTCTTTTTAGAAGGACATTTTTATTCGATTCTGTTGTATCTTAATCTGTCATCGCTCGGAAAAAAAAAAAAAAAAAAAAAAAAGCTGGCGCAGAGACTGATTCGTGCCTACATTCATAGTAGAATGAATGTAAATATTAATTTTTAGTCTCTTGAGATTGAAAATGTGTTGAAACAGTGGTGTGGAATTTTTTTCGGCTTTTTAATGTTTTCTAGTTACTAACACTTAAAGCATCATTATTATTTTGGAGTTAAATATGAAATTAGAAATTGTTTCAGATTAGAAATCAACATTATGTAAGCATTTTTTTTTTTCTGTTTGTGATTTTAATCAAACATTTAATTGTAAACACTCAGAATCAGTTATTAAATTTTCTTCGATTGTAAATTCATTTTCTACGTTTTCGATATATGTAATCACTGGAATAAAAAAATTTAATATATTTAAGCATTGAAATAAAGTGTTTTTCATGCCTGTGATAACATTTTTATAGCTTAAACTGCTTTAGTATATTTTTTAAAAAGTTGGTATGTACTTTCGTAATATAGGACTGAATATTTTTTTAAAGCGATTAATATCTACTTTCTACATTAAAATGTTTTTCAAACAATAAAAATAGTTAATATGCAATCATTTATTTTACGTTTATATGTTCTTTTTAATACTTTTCAACAAAGTAGAAAAGTGTTTATGACTTCGGTTTGTCTGGCCGTCTGTCCGCGGTCTAACTCTCGCAAATATACTCGGATTGCCTTGAAATTTTTGGATGTTATTGACGTTAACCATAGCACGGCCCCTATTTGTAATGAAGTTTGTAGCGTGTTTAATTCATCTACAGGAACAGTCAAGAGTATTTCGTTACACCACGGCCTACGGGAAAAAATCGTTTCAAATGATTTTTAACGATTTTACACGCTTTCAAACAGAATAAAATTGACATGAATTTATGAAACGAACTAAAATATGCATTCTGAAGAGTATGTGGTGCAACGAATAGTTATTGTTCATTTACAGGGCTAAAAAAGGGATTCCAATACATTATTATACAGGGATGGAGGGAATTATTTGCGGCGTACTTTAATTATGTTAAACTATTTCATATATAATGAAATTGATATAAGTCGCTGAGGTTTACACACTATACATTATTTCATGATAATACGAAATGTATATAGCATTTACAGGACACACAAAATATTTCCGATACTATATTGTATCCGAAGTTCATTAGGGGTGATTGCTGGAAATGCATTTTTAATTATGATATGCGCTTTTATGATTCACTATATTTATGCATAGAGTATGGTATATATAAATGCTATAATTCATATACAGGACTATATTAAAGTATTCGTAAGGGTTACTGGGTATATGCGCAAATTGATTAAAGGTAGTTTTTAAATGAGTTATGGATTTTTACGTTGAACTGCATTTAATTTACTAAGAAATGTTTGTAGAATATAGATAAAATGATATACAGGCTCACGTAAAGAATTGAATACATGGCCATCTATAAATTATAATTTCTGGAAATGTGATTTCAGCAGTTTTAAGAGTGTTTGAATTAAATTTTAACTAAGCAGTAGCGCGTAATAAACGTTCTAGGTAAACTACAAGATTATACAAAAGTATGCAAGTATGTTTCCATATATTAGTATAAATTGCTGAAAGAGAATTTCAACCTGTTATGCGTTTTCTTGCAAAAATAAATTTTCCCATTATATAATATGTATATCAACTTACAGATCAAATGCAGGGCTGTTCAAAAGAATTAGAAAACATATTTGTCTATGGACGGTAAATGCTGAAATCAGTTTTTCAAATGTTTTATGTGTTTTCTAAAATATTTACTTAGTTATCTTATTTACGTTATTTCCCTAAATTACGATGTCTTGTTAAAGCATTCAGGAAGCGTTGGAAAGTGTTTTATAATCTATGCTTAACGCATGATTTTTCTTAATTGTTTTTTTTTTCTATTTCGCAGATCAGTCTTTTCCTATAAAACATACCAAATCTATTTAGCTCATATTCACAAAATACAATATACACGGGAATAAAAAATTTAAATAAATATGGCTTATCATGTCATGTTTAATAAAGCAATCACTAATCACAGCACAATAAAATTTTACACATTCTTAATATCAAGCTTGAACTCAAGATAAAGCTTAAAACTTAATAAAAAAAGATGTCAGTTGATAAGCATTGTTTTTTAAGTGGAAAAATTTAAAATGTTTTAGAAGAATAGAACTCCAAAATAGCGATATTTTGCTAAAAAGTACGGTAAAAAGATAAGAATTTATATTTCAAACAAAACTTTATTTTAAAATTGTGCATTTTAAAGTTCATCACAGTGTTTATGGCAAGAACCATCACAGTATTAATACTCAGAATTTTTTCCAGAGAGAAACATTCTGCTTGCATACAATATTTCAAATGAAAACCAAATTTCAAATTATTTGCTTAAAAGGCGCAAAGGCCAACTTAGTAAACAAGATTCAATGCCGGGAATCGAACCCCTGCCATCAGTATAGCGCACGGATATTCTACCGACTAAACCACGTGGAACGATACCCAGCTTGGAAAATTTCTTGCTATTACATGTTCGCAAGGCTACAAAAGCAGCACAAGATGGGATATTTATCGTGAGCCACCGACATGGGGAAAACACGAAACTTAATTAAATCCAGCATCGGTTGAAACTATATTAATACATAGAAATTTTTTCAGAGAGAAACATTCGCCTTGCATACAATATTTCAAACAAAAATCAAATTTAAAATTAAAATTGCCTTTTAAGCATGTAATTTGAAATTTGATTTTCATTCGAAATATTATATGTAAGGCGAATGGTTCTCTTTGGAAAAATTTCCAAGTATTAATATAGTTTCAATCGATGCTGGATTTAATTAAGTTTCGTATTTGCTCAATGTCGGTGGCTCACGATAAATATTCCATCTTGTGCTGCGTTTGTAGCCTTGCCAACATGTAATAGTGAGAAATTTTCCCGGCTGGGTATCGTTCCATGTGGTTTAGTCAGTAGAATGTCAGTGTGCTATATTGATGGCCCAGGTTCCAGTCCCGGCACGGAATCTTTTTCACTATGTTGGCCTTAGCGCCTTTTAAGCAATTAATTTGAAATCTGTTTTTCATTTAAAATCATCACATTGTTTATGACAAGTTCGTAACAAATGACACATATTTCACAAATTGGTCACAATGTGACTTCAAAGCATTGTCGCTTTCGTCACATGTTCGTCACAAAGCTAATGCCGAAATAGTCACAAATGACACACTTTACACAAATTAGTCACACCGTGACTTCACAGAGTGGTCACAATGTGACGTCACAAACGACCTCTAAAACGGCCATAACGACCTCGCATTGTAGTCACTGTGACGTCACATCGACGTCACGTGACGTCACATCGACGGTCACAAAATCACAGTGTGACTTCACAACAACGTCGCCGTGACGTCACCATGCCTTACGGGTAGTCCCCCCCCCCCATTAATTTATATAAATGGGTTTTTCATGCAGAAATATTCGATTTGCTCCAAATTTGGTATACCGCTTTATTGTTTTAAGGAGCTTCCCTGATTAGATTTGGGAGCTCATTATTTAAGTATAAAGGAGGGAAAGGGGGGCTACCCCCCCTTAAATTAGATAAATCGGTTTTTCATGATGAATTATTCGATTTGCTCCAAATTTGGTATACCGGTTTATTAAGTTAAGGAGCGGCCTTGATTGGAATTGGAGGTTCATTAGTTACATATAAAGGGAGGAAAGGGGGGACTATCCCCCCCCGTAATATAGATAAATGGGTTTTTCATGCAGAAATATGCGATTTGCTATAAATTTGGTATACCGGTTAATTATGTTAAGCAGCTTCCCTGATTACATTTGGAAGATCATTATTATGTATAAAGGGGGGAAAGGGGGCAATTGCCTCTCCCCTTAATTTAGATAAATGCGTTTTTCATGTAGAATTATTCGATTAGCTCAAATTTGGTATACTGGTTTATTATGTTAAGGAGATGGCTTGATTAGATTTGGAGGTTCATTAGTTAAGTATAAAGGGAGGAAAGGGGGGGGCTAGCCCCGCCTCCCCCCTTAATTTAGGTAAATGGGTTTTTAATGCAAAATTATTCGATTTGCTCCAAATTTGATATACCGGTTTATTATGCTAAGGAGCTTCCCTGATTAGATTTGGAGGTTCATTATTTAAGTATAAAGGTAGGAAAGGGTGGCTAGATACCCCCCCCCCCTTAATTTAGATAAATGGGTTTTTCATGCAGAGTTATTCGATTTGCTCCAAATTTCGTATACCGGTTTCTTATGTTAAGGATCTGCCTTGATTAGATTTGGAGATTTATTGGTTAAGTATAAAGGAGGGACCGGTGGTAGTGTCCCTTTAATTTAAATAAATGGGTTTTTCATACAGAATTATTCGATTTGCTTCAAATTTGATGTACCAGTTTATTACCATATGGCTTCCTTCATTTGATTTGGAGGTTCATTGGTTACGTATAAAAGGGGGGAAAGGGGGGCAATTGCCCCTCCCTTTAATTTAGATAAATGTGTTTTCATGCAGAATTATCTAATTTAGTTTAATTTTTTTTCTAGGTCCATTCTAATAAGGAGCTTTTCTTATTAGATTTGAAAGTTCATTGGTTCAGCATAAAGGGAGAAATTGGGGAGCTAATACCCCCCCCCCCCCTTAATTTAGTGAAATGGATTTTTCATGCATAATTATCTGATTTGCTTCAAATTTGGTATACCAGTTTATTATGTTAAGTAGCTTCCCTGATTAGATTTGGAGGTTCTTTGGTTAAGTAGAAAGGGGGGCAACGGGGACTAATACCTTCATTTATTTTTCGAGGGGCATTATTCTCTAAAATAAGAGTATAATATACAATTAGTGTGAATAGCCTGTGAGCTCAATGCCATCAGTTTAACTGGGCAATTTTCTTTTTGTTAGGTTTATTAACGCATAACCCTACCCAAACCCGAAAAATAAATTACAACAGACGGTCGAGGAAGACAAAACCCGATCCGAGGAAGACAAAATAATTTCAGGCTACATGCAACCCGACCCGAACCTGAGAGTTCCATTTGAAAAAACCCGAAATCCCGAACCAAATCTGATAACCGACAAAAATATTCCAAAGATCCATAACCGGATCCGAACAAGACAAATTAGTTTCCGTGGATACGCAACGCTACCAGAACCTAAAAATTCCATACGAAGTCAACCTGAAACCCGTCCGGAACCAAATCTTAACCTACAAAAATATTCCAAAGAACTATAACCCGATGCAAGCCAGACAAAATAATCTCCGTTCCGGCAACCCGATCCGAACCTGAAAGTTCTAATTGAACTCAATCCGAAACCTGGTTGTGGTCGGTTTTCGGGTTCACTTCAATTGGAACCTTCAAGTTCGGTTCCGGTTGAAAAAAAATTAAAATAAATCAGATAATTTTGCATGAAAACCCATTTATCTAAATTAAGGGGAGGGGCAATTGCACCTCTTTCCCCCTTTTATATTTAACCAATGAACCTCTAAATCAAATGAAAGAAGCTATATCGTAAGAAACTGGTATATCAAATTTGAAGCAAATCGAATAATTCTATATGAAAAACCCATTTATCTAAATTAATGGGACACTAGCCCCTGTCCCTCCTTTATACTTAACCAATAAATCTCCAAATCTAATCAAGGCAGCTCTTTAACATAATACACCGGTATACGAAATTTGGAGCAAATCGAATAACTCTGCATGAAAAACCCATTTATCTAAATTAAGGGGGAGGTCTAGCCCCCCCTTTCCTCTCTTTATACTTAACTAATGAACCTCCAAATCTAATCAGGGAAGCTCCTTAACATAATAAACCGGTATACGAAATTTGGAGCAAATCGAATAACTCTGCATGAAAAACCCATTTATCTAAATTAAGGCGGGGTTTCTAGCCCCCCTTTCCTCCCTTTACACTTAAATAATGAACTTCCAATCTAACCAGGGAAGCTCCTTAACATAATAAACCGGTATACCAAATTTGGAGCAAATCGAATAATTTTGCATTAAAAACCCATTTACCTAAATTAAGGGGGCGGGGGCCGCCCCCCCTTTCCTCCCTTTATATTTAACTAATGAACCTCCAAATCTAATCATGCCATCTTCTTAACATAATAAACCAGTATGCCAAATTTGAGCTAATCGACTAATTCTACATGAAAAACGCATTTATCTAAATTAAGGGGAGAGGCAATTGCCCCCCTTTCCCCCCTTTATACATAATAATGATCTTCTAAATGTAATCAGGGAAGCTGCTTAACATAATTAACCGGTATACCAAATTTATTGCAAATCGCATATTTCTGCATGAAAAACCCATTTATCTAAATTAGGGGGATAGTCCCCCCCTTTCCTCCCTTTATATGTAACTAATGAACCTCCAAATCTAATCAAGGCAGCTCCTTAACTTAATAAACCGGTATACCAAATTTGGAGCAAATCGAATAATTCATCATGAAAAACCGATTTATCTAAATTAAGGTGGTAGCCCCCCTTTCCCCCCTTTATACTTAAATGATGAGCTTCCAAATCGAATCAGGGAAGCTCCTTAACACAATAAACCGGTATACCAAATTTGGAGCAAATCGAATATTTCTGCATGAAAAACCCATTTATATAATTTAAGGGGGGAGGGACTAGCCCCCCTTTTCCCCCTTTATCCTTAACCAATGAACCCTAAAAAATAATCAGGGAAGCACCTTATCAGAATGACCCTAGAAAAAAAAATTGAAGCAAATTGGATATTTCTATCAAGAGTTATCGCGTTACGTACATACGTACGTACGTACGTACACACTTACATACAGAATCGGCGGTCACATAAGCTCTCAGGTTTTGATAGCCTGTGAGCTAAATATATCACCCTGATCGGACAATAAGTGGTCATTTTTCAATTAGCCTAACGCTTTCTAGGCTCTTTGCAATAAGCCTGAAAAATATCAGGCTAATTGGAAAAAGGGAGATGGATTCTCCAATTAGCCCGGCTCTTTGCAAAGAGCCGGATTTCTCAATTAGCCTACTACATATACATCTTTAAAGTGAATATTTTTATTAAAATGGAAACATGGTCTTCGTGCACTTGCATTTGAATGATTTTCAACTTAAAATTTGTCTTAAGTGTTTACAAGGTACCAAACAAATTGCAAATATTTGTTTACTTTTCACATTAAGATTATAAATGTGCCCCTTTTTAATAACATAATGAGACAAAAACTATGCGAAATGACACATTTATTAGTAACAATTAGGAATGATTAATAGTTTTTATAATTAAACATAGAGGTATATAATTGTTCTTCGTGGCTCTTCCTATTACTTACAAAAGAGAATCATAAAAAAATTGGTTTCCGCAGCCCTGGACCTTAACAAATGGAAGCACTTTCTTGTAGAAATTGTGTCAGATGCGTCTCACCAGAAATGGAATTGGTTGTTGCAGAGTGCCGAGCGAAAGCTTTTTGTACGACATTTTCTACAATAAATAAAGACTTTGAGATTTTTTTTAATTCATTTTATCCATTGAAGGTACTAGAGGCAGCTACTACTTTCGCGAGTGTATTGTAACGCAAGTGTTCCCGCTAGTGAGATAGTCATTACACGTCTTGCCTGGGACCGCCTCTAACTCACAACTCACCTAACAAAAAATAGAAAAGGGGATATATGTGTCAAAGTGTTTCAATAAACTGCTCTGAAATTCAATGAAAAATTTTCCTCATTGTGAATTAAATAGTTGTGTTTTCTAAAATATTATGCAATAGTTGACAAAATTGTAGAAACCTTTTATAAAAAAAGTTTTTTTTTAGGTTTTATGGCTCAAAACTCTGCATTTAGCAGTTTTGCCAGATTGGGGACTTTTTTGTCCCCAGATTGTTGATTGTCAGCGCTTTTTTGAAATAGAAATATTCGTCCTATTTAAAAATAGATTAAAAATTCTGAAAAATAATCGAATTATACTATTTAAAAAAAAGTGGTGATAGTCAAATAATCTGAATTAAGAAAAGTTCCCAATCTGGCAACACTGGTATTTAGTTTCAGCCATACCATTAAAGTACACATCAATGGAAGGGTAATTTCATCAAGAATATAAAGCAATATATAATTCGTTCAAATGATAATATTTTCTGTATCAAAAGATATAGCCAAATAATCAGAAAAAGACAGTGAAACTTCGTTAGGTTAGTGTGAAAGAATTTTCTTTCATTTGAATGTAGACCGTGTTCAGGGACGTAGCTTTAGGGGGGAGGGGGGAGCCTCCCCCCCAATATGTTCAAATAGTAGGGTGCCGTCAGGCGCCCGTAAAAAAGAGTTAATCAGTAGTAAAAAGTAATTATAAAATAATTTTATTTTAAATGTAAAATTACAAAGTGAGTTACTTTTTACATACAAAATTTGTATAAGGCATTCAATTTTAGACCTGTTACTTCCCCTACACCCCCCCCCCCAATCCCAAAGAAAATTTATACATCCGGAATGAAAAAATTTGAAAGCAGGAATTGTAATCAATTGCAGGATAGAAGTACAATTATTTCCAACTTATCTCGGTAGTTGTTGGTCACCCTTGGCAGTAGAAAGAAAGTGGAAAGAAGTACTTGTAGGGATTAGAAAAGTTCGCAAATATGTTCAATAGTAGGGCGCCACGAAGCCCAGTGGCATAGAGGCAAGAGCATCTGTCAGCCGCGCTGCAGGTCGAGAATTCGACTCCTGACTAGACAAGCTTCACTTAGCCTTTCATTCCTTCGGGGTCGATGAAATTAGTACCAAGCTTTCTTGGGAATTAAACACCGAGAGTCCTGTGTTTAGCTGACCACCTGACCAGGACATATGCTGCATAGCACCTCGGGGTCAAGAAAACAGGGATGGGCCCAGATCCTTCATGGATTGTATGGCCACAGAGATGAGTTTAGTTTAGTAAGGTGCCACAGAAGGTTTAAAGGCACCGTCAGGCACCCACAAAAAAAGGGGGATTTAGATTACTACATCTATTTCCTAACAAAAACAATTTATATATATATGCGGCAGAAAAAATTTCGAAACAGGAATTGTAATCAACTGCTAGACAGTAAATGTAATTTGATCCTTAGAAATACAATTATTTTCTTCTCGTCTAGATTGGTCACTTTTAGCAGTAGAAAGAAAGAGTGGAAACGACTGCAAGTGACAGTAGTGGATGAGAACAGTTTTCCAATATATTCAAGTTGTAGGGCGCCATATAAGGTTTAAGGGTTAAAATTTTCTTTTAAAGAATGCTGCATACATATATATGCGAAATTTTTAGTAAGATAAGGTGGAGCAAGAGTGCGCGATGTACAAAAGTACGCAGAGCGATTATCTAATCCCAAAACAGAGTTTTGCATTTACCTACAGTAAAGACTGTCATTACATCGTTTACAACTGTAGCTAAATTCAAAACTCTGTTTTGGGATTAGATAATCGCCCTGCATACTCTTGTACACACCACACACTCTTTCACCAACTTACCCTATATTTCAGACTATAAGTACGCAATCCATAGAATACAGAATTTCAACATTAAAGAACACTTAAACTCTTAGACTTTTACATTCAAATAAAGACTCATTTAAAAAAAATAGTTTAGAATAAATATAACAAATGGTTAAAAAACATTTTGAAGCTGTATTGCAAAAAAAAGAGACTTTTGAAAATATTACTTCATAATTTAGTAAAGTATATTTCCAAAGATTCCATTATCACTATTCTTTTTTACAAAAAATAAATAAATAAAATAAAAAAAATGTCCTGTCCGACACGTCCTAGTAACAATTAAGTCAAAGTCCAGCCTGGAACAAGTATGTAGAAAAAATGTACGCCTGAGACTGGTACGAGTCGACAGGAAAAAATAGGCCCGGCCTAAGACACAATGCCGATCTCTACGTTGGACATGTTAAATTTCTGTATTGTGCTGTCAAACTAGCATCGGTTCGTGCAACACATTTACAACCTATTTTTATTCCAACCAAGT
The DNA here is from genome assembly GCA_963932465.1 of Maratus speciosus. Lineage (NCBI taxonomy): Eukaryota > Metazoa > Arthropoda > Arachnida > Araneae > Salticidae > Maratus > Maratus speciosus. The sequence continues at coordinate 334,975,855 of OZ010787.1, read as the reverse complement.
CCATTGAATCTGTTTATACAGTCGAACCTCTATTTAACGAAGTCGCTAAATCCCGGAAAAAAGTTCGTTATATGGAAAATTCGTTAAATAGAGATTCACCTTTTAAAATACTTTAAACTTACATAAAATAGATTTTAAATTCATAAACACTAAATATTTTTACTAAAAGTAATTAATCACATTTTTAAAAATAAATTATATCGATTTGTTTTACTTATTTTACCCACCAATATCCATCATCAATTCATTTTTTCTATGTGTTTAAATCTTTGAAATCTGCAAGGAAAACAAAACATTGTCCGGGAATACACTGTATTTTCTGTTTAAACTCAATACTTATACATTAAAATTAATGAATTTTGATGACATTATCGTATTTATTATTATTATAACAAATAATTTTTACCATACATTAACATATGCGTCCTTAAATTTAATTTCTGAAAAACTGTTAATTTTGGCTGAGTTTTTTTATTTAAAAAAGTGCCTTCTCTCATAATACGTCTTGCATCTTTACAATGCACCAAAAACCCCTTCATGCGTATTTTCTTCTAACTATAATTCGCGTCGGATTGTTTCAAAAGATTTTAGCATTTTATCATACGAAGTTTTGTTAATTCCTGCTTAATGATAATTTCCATCATCATCATATCCGTCTTCACCGCAATTCATTGCTGCATTGTTTTTATTTTTCACACTGTCGAAAATATCCAATTCGGATAGTGTTTCCGAGGTCTCAAATTCAGAATTAAGTGAAATACAATCATCAATCAGCACATCATGGTTAATTTCTTCTTTTTTTCTCATCTGTATCCACATTTTTTTAAGTTACTCTAAGGGATTATCGTCTTCGTCCTCCGTACTTACCGAATTCTCACTGCTGACAAAGAAGGCGCCTTGTAAAACCAGTTCAAGGCCATTGAACATCATAAAATGTGTTTAAGGGTGTTCTCAAATCCAAAAGGGCAACTTTCTGACATAAGTATTAATTTATTTTTGTTCGAAAATGCATGAAACTAGCTGGTGTTGTTGTTCAGAAACTTGGTCATCGAGCTGTTTTCTCCATTTTTTGCAAACGCAATAGATCTTTCAGAAAATAATGTTAAAGTGGACCTTTTGAACCGAATTTCCGCGCGAAAGTAGAAAAATCACTCAAGAGCGGGCGAAAAACGGGTTTGTCACGTGATCGATATCGTTTATAAGTCAATGGGTAATGGATTGATCAAAAAATGGAAAAAACAGTTCGATTCCAAATCGCTTCCATGGCCAGGTTTTCCAATTTTATATCTTTCCGTTAAAAAATGAATTTGTAAATGTGTCAGAACGTTTTGCGCTTGTTCAGCGGAGCAGTTAAGAACAGCCTTAAAGAAAGAATAAGTTTGAAATGTCCAGAAATATTTTGAGAAATGGGGAGAAAAAAAAAATTGATCACAAAAAAAAAAGTTCGTTAAATAGAGAATGCACTTCGCTATTGGGAGGTTATTTTACGAAGAAATTCGCAAAATGTTCTTGGTTCCAAGGAAAAGTTCACAAAATGGAGAAATTTGCAAAATAGAGGCCCAACTGTATTTCGTCGTCTTAGTCCGATCCTTTTAAATTTGGGATAAAATGAACATGCCTTACGCACGTCACCTCACCAGTCTAAGCTCTGAGGAGCTCTTATGTGCATCGCGTCAAGCGGTACTGTTGTAAACCAGTGATGCCGCCATGACACATTCTACTGACCAAAGAAGAGCACTACCGAACGCACGTCACTTCCCCTGCTCCCCAAACACCATTGAACGACATGGTCGCAACGACAGTAAAATCTAAGTACTCGAGGATTAAGAGGCGTAGTTCGGGGATCACACCTCCGAGTCCCCCGAGAGCTTTGAGTGTACCAGACACATATAGGAGCACCGGGCCTTCGGTCATAACCCCAGGTTTCCGAGATATGCTAACAAGAGCTTCTGGACGTGAAAATCTACAGATTTAGGCACAGGCCCATTTCTTTAAAATTTGATACATTGAAATCCTCTTAATTTTTTTTATATGCCCGGCCCGTTTGAAAGTTTGGCTTTATTTCGTCCTGTACCGGACTCCGGCCGTGCAGATCCAGACCTTTAAGGTTGTCATATAGCAATTCTCCTGAAATAATTCTCTGAATAAAAATTTCCTCCACCTAAAGTTTGAATTCTTTGAATTTCCCTCTTGTGCAAAACGTGACAACAATGCATTCCGGTCATTTGGAGAATTGGAGGCATGTGTTTCTTGAAGTGAATGTATATATATACCGGGTGTCCCAAAAAGGACTGACTGGTTTTAAAATTCAATAACTTCCAAACGGTGACAGATATTAAAAAAATTCTTGCAGGAGGGTCATGCATAAAGTCAAAAGTTTTATTACAGTGATTTTCGATTTTAGTTCGAATTACAAACAATAGATGGCGCTGTAAGCAATAGTCGCTAAATACAGGCTCGATTTTTGGTCCTTTCTGTTGTTTCATGCAGAAAAAGGAGATGGAAATGTATTATCCGGGCCACGAAGTACCAAAAATCGAGCCTGAATTTAGCCTCTATTGATCGCAGCGCCATCTATTGTTTGTAAGTCGAGCTAAAATCGAAAATCACTGTAAAAAACTTTTGACTTTATGCATAACCCTCCTGCAAGAATTTTTTTAATATCTGTCACCGTTTGGAAGTTATTGAATTTTAAAATCAGTCAGTCCTTTTTGGGACACCCGGTATATATATATATATATATATATATAAAGACATAAAGACATAACTTAGAAATGTGTCAAAATCATCATCATCTGTTCGCATATAAAATTTCACGTATTTATAACCAGTTCTCTAAGAATCAAACAGCACTGGAATTTGTCTGTAAAAATCAAAACTGATATTTTAAACAGGCTTTCGAGACGTGATAGTGAGAGAAGTGATCACCAAGTAACAATCAAGCTACAATTCAGTGCGTGTTTCACATATTTAAAAAGAAAAGAAAGCTTTCTCGGTTCGTGGTTCATTTGAATTTGAATATGAAAATCTGAAATTTTGATGCATGTAGACATGAAATCAACATTCTAACTGCGTTGCATCAAACATTTTTGCATTTTGGAGAGGGAAAAAAATCTAAAAAAATCCTTCTTAGAACAAAACTTTTTTAGAACAAAACTCATTTAACACTTTTTAACTTTGTTGAAAAGTTTTTGTCATTGCTGCATAAATGTATTCAAAAGCATTAATGTCTTCCAAATGTGGCGGACGGTAAACTTTCCAAAATTTACGATATATCGTAGCAACTATACCCTTATAATAGATTATTTACAAGTACTGCTTTGAGTTAATGAGGAATGTCTATAATATCAAACTAGTTGGATGTGCCAATCCCAAAACTTTCTTCTGTCTCATACAGCTTAAATTTCAAAAAGTAGCTACATATCGCAACCTTGCTACAAAAGTGGCATAACTCAAAAAACTCTGTTTTTCAGAAAATGCGAAAAACTGTTTCCGGGCTGTGTACGTAAATTTTAGTTTATCTAGTGATGTCACTCAGACGAACTGTGCATATAACAATATTATAGATTACCATTCTTTCAGATTTTTCCAATTTTCACCTAAAAAAAATATTTTTTTGAGTTGTGCCTCTTTTGTCGCCCGACATAGACTAATGAATATGTCATCATTTTGAGTTGTGACACTTTTGTTGTTTGTTATCTGGACATGTGACACTTTTGGTGACTTGACAGAAAATTGGGTTTTGAGTTAAGACGTTTCATTAACAAGGATTTATCTATTTATTTTTTGTTATATGTAGATAGTACTTCATCTTGGGTGAATGAATGAAGCTGGAAACATGATTGAATAATATTTTAATTTGACTTAGAAAATGCATTCCTTTGCTATTTTTCAGTTATAAACACAGTAAAACGAAACAGCTCAAATATGGAAACATTAAGATTAATTACTAATATTTAGTATAAAATACTTTGTTATGCTACGGATGCCGAAGCACTGTACCGCGTATGCATAAGCAGCAAGCAAATACTTATTTTTTTGTTGCCCACAACAATTGTCGGAATTAAATATCACATCAACGTCAGCGTTTAGGGCTCTTCCCATCAAGGACTTAAGACTTTGAATCGCACTACTTCCGTCAAATAATTTCCCAAATTTAATCCAAAGCACCACTACTTCTACTCCCAGCTACATTTGTATCACTAGAGTCATATTTTGGAAGTATAAATAAATGTAGTCGTTGGTTTTACCTGTTTTAAACCTTAAAAGTATGAAATACTTCATTTTAGGTAGCTTTCTTTACAAAAAGCTACCTATTGCAGCCGTTCGGAGGAAAGCGATTTCAAAAAATTTTGGTATATTTTCATCGATCATGACCCCCAGACCCCGAAACCACCCTCCGTTCAAAATTGATATATATATATATATATATATATATATATATTGTTTTTGAATGTCCCACATTCATACTTTTAGGATTTTTATGGATGTATAAAATAATCCACACACTATATTTGTGCTTTTTAGGTAATTGGAATTTAAGTATCAGTTCACCTTCTTTATACTACCATATGTTTTTTATTTCCTGTTCATTTTATAATTATCTTATACATAATAGTTTTTATTAAAGATTTTTATATTTTTAATAATTATTTATATTAATTATTAACGAATTTATTCTGTTTTATAGCATATAGCTATATGCTATATTTTATCGATGTTCTAGAATTATTTAAATTCTTAGTGTAGTTAAAATAAATTTGCTAATAGAATATTTTGTATGCTTTTTAAATTTTATTAACAATAGTTTTTTTTTTTTTTTTTTTTTTTTTTTAAATACATTGTGTGGTTTATATTCAGTTTATAATTATCTATATATAAGGATATTTTTGGTTTTGCTGTTAATAAAACAATTGTTACATTCAATTGCTTACAACTGAAGCAAGTCTTTTGACAATTAAATCATAAAAGTAATACTAGATGGCAGCACCACAATTTGTGTTTTTTTTCGATAAGTTCTAGATTTACTTCTTCCAGCTACATTTCAGTTACAATTTACTACACCAGGGGGAATTTTTAGCTAAATTTTGACGATATTGTTTAACGGTTTTTAATTAATTTAATAGTGCATTTTAATTATGTAATTACTTTCTATTTATATTATTTTATATTATATTAAAAGTTATTTAACATTTATTTCAATATGTATTAACTGCATCCTATGGTATCAATTACTGTGATTTCTTAACTGTTTTATTAACCTTAATCTTTACGATATGGGTGCCATGTGCGCGTGGATTTATTCTAAAATATTAATCGGTATGGTGTTTATTATTTCATTTTATATCCTATAAATATTTAAATAGGTTTTATTGATTTTTCCATTTCATATTATTTGTTTCTATTCTGTTTTCATTTTTAATCAATTCACTTGATTTTAATGGTTGTTTGGGCACAGGGGAAAATAACTTTCAGTTTTACCTTATTTTTCAACACAGAAAACAACCATTTTGCTTATATCATTGAATTCTGTGCCCTTGAAAACTTAATTCAATATATAAGCATTTCCATTATTTGTCGGTGTCCACTTTCTTATTTTTCTTCCATAATAATTCTTATAAATAATTTAATCTTTTTTTTTTATATATACTTACAGCTTTAATTCATAATATTACGGTTTTTGATGGTGGTAGGTTATGTTTAATTATTGGTTATATATATATATATATATATATATATATATATATATATATATATATATATATATATATATCTGACCTATGCCACACTGTAACTCTCGTATTTATGAACCGATTTGGATGTAATTCGGTGTGTACATAGTACATATCAATGTCTCGACCGAGTTCGTTGGCCAGCTTCATCCGCCATTTTGTTTCAAAATGGCGGCCATTTAAAAATTTTAAAAAAATTTAAAATTTAAAATGTGGTACCAAAAAATTGAAAATGGAAAAATATATTTTTCTTATGTATTTGACCATTATACAAAGACTCCGTAGCAGTTTTTGTTTCGTCTATATCTTAAAAAATGGGTGAGTTATAGCATTTTGAATTTCTAGCGAAGCTGACATTTTGAAACGTCCTGAAATTTGTCACGCGATAAAAGGCGTATTTATGAACCGATTTGGATGTAACTTCGTTTATACATAGTACAGACCAATGTCTCGACCAAGTTCGTTGGCCAGCTTCATCCGCCATTTTGTTTAAAATGGCGGCCATTTAAAATTTTAAGAAAAATTTAAATTTGAAATGTGGTACCAAAAAATTGAAAATTGAAAAAATATTTTTTTCTTATGTGTTTGACCTCGATAAAAAGATTCGGGAGCAGTTTTTGTATCGTCTATATCTTAAAAAATGGCTGAGTTATAGCATTTTGAATTTCTAGCGTGGCTGACATTTTGAAACGCCCTGATTTTTGTCACGCGATAACAGGCATATTTATGAACCGATTTGAATGTAACTTGGTGTGTACATAGTACATACCAATGTTTCGACCGAGTTTGTTGCCCAGCTTCATTCGACATCTTGTTTCAAAAGGGTTGCCATTTAAAAAAAAATTTAATTTAAAATTTAAAATGAGGTATTAAAAAATTGGAAAATGAAAAAGATTTTTTTTATGTGTTTGGCCTTGATACAAAGATTCTGGAGCAGTTTTTGTTTCTGAAAATTTGTTCTTTTGTTTATATCTTAAAAAGTGGTTGAATTATAGCACTTTGAATTTCTATCATGGCTAACTTTTTGAAACGATCTTGTATTTGTCTCGCGATACCACACGTATTCGCTTATTTCGATGGAAGAAGGCATGTGGATAGTATACATCAATATCTCGACCAAGTTCGCTGGCCAGCTTCATGAGCCATCTTGTTTCAAAATGGCGGCCATTAAATTAAAAAAATATATATTTAAAGTGAGGTGCAAAAAAATTAGAAATTGAAAAAGGTTTCTTTCTTAAGTATTTGACCTTGATATAAGGATTCAGGAGCATTTTTTGTTTGTCTTTATCTTAAAAAATGGCTCAGATATAGCAGTTTCAATTTCTAACGTGGGTGACATTTTGAAAAATCTGATTTTTTGCCTGCGACAGCACTCGTATGTATCAACCGATTCCGATGTGAGTGAGCATGTGCACAGCAATTACTAAGGTCTCGACCAAGTTCACTGGTTAGCCTCATCCACCATGTTGTCTTAAAATGGCAGGCACTTTAAGAAATCGCCGAATTTGGCAGCGAAATATAAGTTACTTTAAATAAAAGCAGCTTGGATAAAGCTGACTAATTTTGCGAAATTCTCATTCAAAATGATTTAGTATTGATAAAAATTAGTATTGAATCTCTTACATTCGGTTTCCACTTAATTGAGCTTCGTGTGTTTGAATAATATAAGTTGGCTTTTTTAAAATAAGGAATATGAAAGCTACCTCTTCCTCCCGGCACTGGCCGGAAGGACTTTTTTTTATTCCTTTCTTCGATTAGATCTACTCCATGACAAAAAATTCCTTGCACGGGCGGCCTGAATTACGTACGTTAAGAGGCTACTTCAGTCAAATGAAAAGACGCATTCGCTAATGTTAATCCTATGGAAGAAATTTATAAAGATATCTCGGTCGCATTTCAATATTTTTAAATGATTTCTTTTGCATTGAATAGTTGAGATCGATCTGTATGCAGGCCGTTTTTTAATTTTTCGATTTTGATTGCAGATTTTTTTTATGAGGATGCTTTCACTTTCGAAACCGGTTCCGAAAATGAAAGTGTCCTCATAAAAAATACCTGTAAACAAAATCGAAAAAGTAAGCAACGGCCTTTGTACAGATCGATCTCAACTATTCAATGCAAAAGAAATCATTTAAAAATATTGAAATGCGACCGAGATATCTTTATAAATTTCTTCCATAGGATTAGCATTGGCGAACGGGTTTTTTCGTTTGACTGAAGTAGCCTCTTAACAGACCGATAGACTCTTCCATGTGAAACGAAGGGGTGTATTTTAATGAATGGGGACGGCAATTAATGAAAATATTCCTTGACGACGACTGCGGGATTGCAGACCAAAGTAGTTGGAAATTTAAATAAAATGTAGAGTAGGTGGGGGGTAAAGATTCGCACTTTCCATAAATTTTGATTTTTAAAGAACGTATTGGTCTAAACTTATGTAACGAGTGATTAAAATGTTAGATTAGAACCTTAGGCAAGTGCCACCCTCAACCGACATTAATAAGTCAAATTATAATTCCGTGAGAAATTGCAATTTTTAAAAAACATTGCTTTGCGTATCTTTGCGCCATTGGTTGGAGTAAAAGTACGTAGTGATTAGGCAAAGATACGCAGTTTGTATTTTTGCTACATTACTGCGGGTTTTTGCCCCATCTCCACTAAAACGAATGAGTTATGTAAAAGCATTAGTAAATTTCACTAGTATTTATAGTTAAACTGAAAATTATAAGTTAAACCATGAAAAAAAAAGTTAAAACAGCGGTCTGTGAGATCGCAAATAGCAGTTAACCTTTAACTACTGTGACAAATTTGTTACATAAATACTGTGAGCGGTCTCGGAGATCCCTTGATCGTAGAATAAATAAAAGGATCAACTGTCTCATAAGGTACTGTTTCTGTACTAAACTATGTACAGGACTACTATAATTAAAACTCATCTATTCAGAAGTTCTAGCGTTAGTGCTAGACACCTGAAGAAATTAATATGTACAGTTAAACTAGAATCTATAGTAATTTCCACTAGTATCTATAGTTAAACTTAAAACTACAAGTTAAACAGCGAAAAAAGTTTTAAAAAAAAGCGGTCTGTATAACCGCAGACAACAAAAATTGTACCGTAAATACTGTGAGCGGTTTACCAAACCGCTTGATCGTAAGAGTGAATAAAAGGGTTGACTGACTCATCAGGTACTGTTTCTGTGCTAAACTTTATGTAAAGGCCTATTATAATAAAAATACCCTTATTTAAAAGTCTTTAGCGATACTACTAAGTTTCTAAACGAATCAAAATTAAACTAACATCAATAGTTAAGCTGAAAATTACAAGTTAAACTGTGAAAACTGAATATAGCAGAGGTCTGTGAGACTGTTAACAGGAGTTAAGGGTTAAGACTTAAAACAAAAGCGTTTCATGAAATAAGAATATTGATTTTTAAAAGTAGGTAGGTAGGTAGGTACCTATGTTCTATATTTAAAAAAAAATAACTAGAAAAAGGAAAAGGTAGTTAACTACCTTATGTTAGTTAAGTAGCCATTATATTTTATACAATGCTAACTTGGAAAAAATATGAAGCTTTCCACAACGTAATTGTGAAAATCTTTGCATCTAACTAAAACGATGGGGCAAAGCCCCACATCTTAAACTTGTGCGTATCTTTGCCCCAAGACGGATGCGTACTTTTACCCCATTCTGCGGTATTTTGCTTAAGTGGCTACCTACAAGTTTTAAAAAATGCGATCGAGGTAAACTTCACGGCATTTAGAAGATAAGAGTTTCCGTTCTCCACTGAATTTTTGGATTTGCAAAAATTCGAGGTATTGACAGCTGAATAATAAAGTGAAATTTAAAAAAAAATATTAGATCAAAATTCGAAAATTTAAACTTAGTTCATTTTCTTAGCACGGAGTGCTACTTTTTTCACAAAGTTTGAACACATAACTACTACACTTGAAAACAAACTACCACCCAGCGGTCATGATTGTAGAAATGCTGCTTCATATTAAATCAGCCAGTGCGTATCTTTACCCCCACCTACTCTATATTTTAAACTGGTAACCTGTGCATTATCTGTCAACTTTTAAGTTAACTGAGGCCTTATTAAAGTTCATATTGCGTAGCTAAAGTGAGTTTAACAAAAGTAGCAACCCGAATTTTTTCTGTGTTGTTACTTTCCTCATTTGTAACATCAAAAGAGACACATTTAGAGTTCCAACCGACAATTGTACCTAACTTGATCACCAAAAATGTCACAATTCAAAGTAGGAAGCAGAAAATATTTAACACGTTCACGCCGGCGCGGTGGGTCACACTCGACTGTCTCAGAGTTGTCAAGTCTTCGGCTTTTTGCACACCACTATTATTTTAGAGAAAATGTTGTTCCTTTAAGTCGCCCAATTGTTCTAATTAAATAAAACAACATTTTCTGTATTAAAATATTGGTATCCAAAACGCCGGAGACTTGCCAGCTCTGAGACAGTCGAGTGTGACCCACCGCGCCGGCGTGAACGTGTTAAACATGAATCATCTAGACTGCCACAATTCGAAATCATTTGGAAGAATATCATCATTTGAGTCATTAAAAACGTCACAACTCAAAATAACGCACTTTTGAACTCATGTTCACGTATAAAGGTTAGATCATAACTAAAGATGTGACACTTTTCTAGAAGGGTCAGTAGTCATCTGACAAACTTAAAAAACGACACAATTTCTGCCTGGTGTCTAGATTTTCAGTGCACTATCTGGCACTTTAGGTGGTTGATAGAGGCGCAAAAACCAAGCCGAATGGTAGCCATAACTCAAAAAGCCAATTTTTGTTTTGTGACACTTTTCTAGCAAGGGTGCGATATGTTAATACGTCAATATTATCAGTTCAATACTATACCAACTTTGATTTTCATCTTAAATTTGTATTTCATTCAATTAATCGGAGTAAAAACTAGTTGATCTCGATTATGTTATTTATTAAAATCAATAGTTTTTCATTATTCTTTTGCACATCAGCTGTTTGCGAATAGCCGGCTTAGCAGGATGCGAGTTCCCGTCGTTGCACGATTTGCCAATGGACAATAGAACTAGAAAAAATCAAGAAAATTATACAACAATCGCTATCACAGAACCCCTTTTCGGCGGAATATTTTTAAATTCAGGGAGGATCTGTTTGCCATAGCCAAAAACATACATAAAACATTTGGTTCAATTCTATGCATAACTTCATACACTTTTCGATGGTGAAATGAAAATGGCACAAAAATCGCTATTACAGTGCCCCCTTCCCTCAGAATATTTCCATATTGAAATAAGCACCAGCTTGCCATAGCCAAAAACATACACAACAAATTGGCTCAATTCTATGTATAACTTCATACACTTTTCGATGGTACAATGGTGACACACGGACAGACATTTTGTATAAACATGTTTCTTGGGATCTCTGACCCCTAAAACGTGTAAATTCGTCGAAAACCAGGCGTAAAAAAATTTAGATTACAATACTTTCTTCTATTGAAGATAGAAAAAAGGCGAAAAATGAAAATTATAAAATGGGGGGGGGGGCGAAAAATGAAAATTATAAAAAGGCGCCAAAGTCAGGTCCTCCCCCCCCCCTCCCCAATAAAATTTTCAAGCTACGCCCCTGCCCGTGTTCATGAATGTCTAGTGTAGACAGATGTAATTTTGTTTGGCAATGAGTCAATCAATTCAAGGGGGTGGGGTGGGGGATTGGGTAGGATTTCAACCAGTGTTGCCAAACCGCTGTTTATTTTAATTCAGATTGCTTGAATACCACAACGTTTCTGAAACAATAGAATTTGCCTTATTTTAAGTTATTTAATCTGTCATTAAATAAGTTGATATTACTATTTCAAAAAAGTGCGGTTTCAGTCAAGCAATCTGATTTTTTTTTAAAGTAGCAGACAGGCAATGCTGATTTCAATTATTGAATCTGATAAGAAAATTTCATCTGTGTGGATAAAGTTTTACGTGTCCTTTCAGTGAGTGGGCTACTAAAAATATTAAATGCCAAAAAACTTATCATAAGGACTACTAAAATCAATAACTGAATCTTGGATTCATATTAGTTATAGCAATCGTAGAACAGAACTGAAATACGTACTTGGTTCACTCCATGAGAAGTTGTTTTAAGGCCGTTATCAACGCCAAAGGTTACCCAAATAAGAATAGACTATATTCCATATTTGGGTTCGAGGCTGAAAAAGTCACGTGGTACCAGTAATTTACCCAAAGAATTTCTAACTGATAAGAAGGAAGGCTACTACTGCTTTCCTCATGAACTGTTTCATTGGATGGCGGGGATTTACATTACGTCTACGGAGCCTTCCCTTCTTCACGCTAGAAGTTTTTACCTTGATCACATGATCATAACGTAGATGGAATATCCTCCATTAACCTTCCGTCTACCAGACGGGTCCATTGGACCCGACATGTACATTCAAAATATTTATTCAAACCAGAAATTTCTTCAAAACAAACTAAATGTATAAATCAGACAATAATAAGTTAAATAAACAAATTAAATAGTTTTAAGTAAAAATTCTGGTGTAGAATGTTTTTATAAAACTTGAGTAAAATTTCCGGTAGTTCTAGGGTTAACTGAGTGATGAGAATTTTGAGGAGATCTGAGTGATGAGTCAATGATGAGAATTTTGTATAGCAAATTTTCTTCACGTGTTACAATTTTCTTCTTGGCATCTGCTATTATAATAAAAATATCCTTCAGATAATTATTGCTCATATTCTGGATTAAATTACCTTTCCGTTGATATATACTTTTTCGGCTTTACTTCAAAATTAAGTGTGTTATGAACTATCAAACTTTAGAAGTCACGTTTTTCCAAAAGGTTTCCACAATTTTGGCCACTATATATAATTTTAAGTAAAGCTGTTACTAAGTAGTAGTTAGTTTAAGGAACGATTCTTGTATGGTATGTTTCTCTCAAAGGAAATCTCTTTAACAATAGAACGACCGCAAATTATACTCAAGTGTTATAAAAAATATTTTACACCAGAATTTTTATTTGAAACTATTTAACTTATTTCTCCATGATACATATTTAACTTGTTTTAGAAAGAAGTTTCTGATTCGAATTGAAGTATTTTTATTTGGTAGCGGTCAAAATGCGCGCTATGGATGTTCTATCGTTAAAGTATTTTAAATACTTCAAGAAAAAAAGGGGGGTGGGTATTTTGAAATGCCACCTAAATATTTTAATACTGAAGTTTGGACTCCACATCAGTTGTATTCGTTACTAAGACATGGCGATTCTATTGTTATTCATTTTAAACAACTTATTAAACATGCTCTTTTACAAATCTCAAAAATATATTTCTAAATTCACTTACTATTTATTTCTTCCTTCTAGGAAAGTATAAGTGTCGAGAAAGTTGGCCGGATAATGTATGGGAAAGCAGCTTTAACTTGTTTCTTGATGGTATTTTATTAGCCATCCCTTTGATTCTAATGGCCACTGCTTACCTACGCATTGGCCTAGTGTTGCAAAAAGAAATTACAGAAAACAGAGTGTTTGAAGCAGGTAATATATATTGTTTAACCATTGAATTGAGAATCACTAAAATCTATGAAATTTTCTTCAATGACTGAGATAACCATATTTTTTCCCCTGCAAACTTAGGTGCTGTAACTCAAATATGTTTAGTTTACAGTTTTTATTGTAATAATTATTTAAATACTTTTTTTTAAGTAGACGTTTTAAGAATAATGTACACACAAATTCTTTTAAATAGTGCAGCAGCTTGAAAACATCTTCTTCAAATGTTCTGTTTTACTTTAAAAAAAATTCACTTATAGTCATTTCATCCCCAACCTATATTTTTAGATCATTCTGTTAAAATATTTGTGCAAAACTTTTCACTTTTTAAAAAATATGTAAAAGGGAAAGAAAGAAAAGTAATAGTTTTAATTGGTAAGTTTTAATTTGTATGTAACTTCCTGAACTTCGTTACCTTTCCTAAAATCTTCTAAAAACTTATTACTGTTTAGAATTGAAACTCAGAAGCGTCTGATACATTTTTGTTGCAAATATAATCATCAAATAAAATGTATTTCATACAAATAATCTACTTATAGTCATGTGAAAATATTTTAGGTAATTTATTATCGATAAGATTAATAAACTTTCCCAGGGAATGATTAAAAAATATATTTATTAAATATTATCATTTATAGAATTTAGTATTTCATATTTCAAATCGCAGTTTCATTAACATTTTTTTATTCTTGGAATTTATATGTGTTTCATTTGTGTTCGGTTTAATACACTAGCGTGCATAACTTACGAACGGACAACGTTTAGAAGCATACAATCATGAAGTATGAGAAAGCGGCTTCTAGCAACTAGAAAAACGAACTCCTGTTAGGTAGAAAGCATTCAGTTTATGCATATGCAAATTTCAATAACAAGACAAGAGCGCTTCTTCTGATTACTGGTATTAGCGCAGTCTGCACAACTATATGCAAAATATTCATGAAGGATAGTATTAAAGACAATCGCTGCCAGTCCAAGTTAATTACAAGTGCTACGTTAATATAATAAACCATCTAGACGACTTTAAGTGAGAAAGAAGGATTCGAAGCTGGAGACGGAGCGCAGTGTGACGAATGTAGTGGAAGAACATACTATCACCCACCGTGTGATTTCCTTTTAATCCTTTCCGGCACAGGCAATTTTTGTTGTAAAATGATGAAATGATTGACTGGTACCGGTATTTTAAAACGACTTTTTTAGATATTAAAAACATGTTACTTTACATGTTGATTGTAAAAGCAAAATTTTACTAAAATATTCTTGTTGCCGTTCGTAAGTTTGGAATTAAAATTAGGTATCCCGACCCGGGCACACTGTGCCGGAAAGGGTTAATGGAGAGCCTTCCGAAGCACTGATATTGCTATATGAGAGGTTCCAAGAAAAACAAACCAACAGATGGCTGTTATTTCGATTTGCAAGCAAAAAGAGATCATTACCATACCTTGGCGGCAGCGAGAATCAACCGGACATCAAATATGGTGATATAGTGTATCCAGTCGTCTTCATAAAAAATTCTTATTCAGTCGCTTCCAAAAAAAGACGCCTAATATTGATACCCTCTCATCGACAATGGCGTGGTTGTTAGTGTTAATAAATCTGGTCATTAATTCTATGAGGGGCAATTTTCATTCCAATAATATCAAGCAGAACCAGAAGTTTGGCGGTCGTGATATTCTCCTGTATGTGACGTTCTTCTGTATGAGGGAACTAAGTTTCACATTTTTGATGGGCATACTGGCACTGGCAAGTGCTATTGCCAGCTTGATTTTCCCCCATATTTATTTCATGGTGTCATTGGACGAAATTTCTTTTTTGTGCATTATAATGCCACACCACATCGTGCTTATGCTGTAGATGAGCGGCTGGAAAGTGAGGATATAGATCAAATAGATTGGCCAGCGTTCTGTCTGATTTAATCCAATGGAACGATTTGGGGATACTTTGGTTGTGGTTGTGTTTATGACGGCCAATTATCAACACGAGGGATATGGGCCCTAAGGGGGGGAGTGCCCTTCGTGGGGGTCTTTCTAAGGGAACCTAACCCGTATTAACGCTTGGAAATCCAAGGTTCGAAGAAAACCACGAAAACTCCGAACGATTAGGCCGACGAGCGCGATTGGGTTCGAACCCAGCACTTCCCGTCTACCAGCTTCGAGAGCAGAACCTCTCGGCCACTGGTGGGGCAGGGGATACTTTGGAAAGAGGCCTTTTTACACTTCTACATCCACTGGCAACCTATTGTGAAATGATCATGTCTATCCTCAAACATTGATCTATATACTTGTATTGTGTATGCGGAATCAATATCTAGTAACTATTGCAGCTAAGGAAGGGGATATCCCTTAGTGCATCTGTTTGCTGCTATTCTTTTCCAGTCGATTTTTTTTTTTATAACAACCGCCTTTCTTTCAATAAAGCCATTTTTTAATCTTTACTATATCTTTACTCTTTATTTTTGTAATACGTTTTATTTAATGTTTATGCACGCCAATACGTTAGCTATAGTAGGAATACCAAGCCCAACAAGTGATTTTTTCCGAAGTTACGAAGCCAAAACCAATTCGCCTATAACTTTTCCACGCTGGCGTTTATTAAGCACTTAAGATTGACTTTTATGAAATGATCAATATCAAATGATATTACCTTTCTTGCTTTTTGTTTGAAAAAATCCTCCAGAAGTTCTTAAACTGTAATTCTGGGGTCTCTGGGGGGTCCTTGAGCTTATAGACAGTGCAAGTCAAACTAAATGTTATTTATTTAACTTAATTATAAAAGTGTAACAATCATGCCGGGCAATCACAGTCCATCAATAATCAAATTCATTCTTTCGCTATAAAAGGCAATTTGTTGTATCAGTTTTGTATTCTTGATCAGCGTTCCTGTTCCAAGTACAGGGAGCATAATACGCATGAGTCGCATGCGGCTGTCAGGTTAAAATGATAGCGAATGAATTCTACTCATTGGCTACTGTATTAATAATGCGCAACAGACTGTGTTATTTGTCACGATATACCATCAAATGAATCAATGAAATTGGCGACATTCTAAAAAAATGTACAAATTAAACAAAAGAATGTGTAAACAAACCAACTTATTTTTTAAGAACAAGTTAAAAATTTGAGATAAAGTCATAAATTAATTGAAAAGACGGACACAGGCTCTAATAATGAAAAGATTATTTCTTGTTTTCATATCAAATGTCTCTAATAGCAAGGCAGCTCTCAAAATCCCATACAATTGCAAAAAAAAAAGATTCATTCTACCTGCTGCAAAGACAATGGTCGCAATAATACTACAGAAAAATCAACAAAGGATTTGAATTTAGTTCACGAACTAATGACACAATTAATCCCTTCTTTCGGCACCGATTTTTCGAAATAGATTTTTCTGCCTTATTGGACTTTGAAAATCTGCGATTAGATAAGTCAAAATTTTCTGTTCAAATTCAAAGATTTGTGCATGCTATGCGCTACGTATATGTGCCATTCGTCGCAAAGTGGATAAGAGCAGAATCACAGACTTTTGTGAAATATTAAGTATCAATAAATTAAACATGTAAAAATCAGTTCTTTTTAATAGGGTAACTCTAGGATAGATGGCCATAGAGGAGAGATGGCAAGTCTAAATATCTCGAAAACTTGTACATAGTTTGCAATATAAACATTGTTTGTAAGAAATAGTTCAACGAGTTTATTTATTGCGACGTGCAATTTTGTTTTTCGATTATATAAAGTAAGTGTAATTTTAATGTAAATTAAATAGGTGGTTGAATATATATATATTTTTTTTGACTTAGGCATCTGAATGTTTTGCAGTACGTACGTTACATATATTTTTTACTATATGGACTTTTAAGGAACATCTAATCTTTACTTCTAAGACTAAAACAAAGACGTACAATGACTATTGATGCTTTAAATTGGGCGACCATCAATCCTTCAATTTCAGGAGAGATGGCCACATGAAATCGAGGAGAGATGGCCAAACTTTAATCAATATTTCAAAATTATACTTAGTGATGATTTTAACTAAATATAATTAAATTTAAAAAAATATATATATAACGTTTACGTTTATAAATATATTAATTGGTATAATTATTTAAATTGTAACTAATATAAATATTAATAATAATAATAATAATAACGATTTATTTGTTCCAGAAAATACTGATAAACGTCGGAAACTTTCATAACAGAAATTGATAAAGTTGATAAATAAACTAAATTAACGTAATAAACCTACAATTAACGCGAAAACAAAATACACGACAATTCCAGTAGCGAAGAAAACGAAATACATTTAAATTATCAGATTCTACACATCCCAAGTAAATAGAATTGGATTAGGATCGCTGTGTTGGTTGTGAAATATAATATAATATCACATCCAAAAAGAATGTCTGTATACAATGCATAAGGTACCTGAAGTGGTTCCATGAAACGTGTACAAATTATCAAGACCTTTGCCAAGCATGTGGTAAGATTTTACGAAAAGTGAAGTATTGAAATTATACTTCAAATTTAGTATATTCGATTTTTCTTCATTCATTTTCCATCATATAACTGCATCTTTACAAATTGCTATATGTTTTTCATGATTAACTATATGAAATGTGTTATTTTTTTGCTATTTAAATTAACTTTTTCTTTCTTGTATTGGATGGCCATCTCTCCTCGCCTTTAAGGAGAGATGGCCATCTGCCATTTAAATTTCAATTTTGTTTAACACTTTTGATTTTCAATATTTAATTACTTTTTGCATAAAATATTGTGATTTACATATACATCAATATTTATTATTTAAAAACAACGTTTAAACACACAATAAAATAAGTTGATTTGATCATACGTATACGTTTCGTGAGTACTAGGACTCACATCCTCAGTGTAAAAAACTTTAAAAACAAATATCCCCCCAACTACATGAACGGTGAAAACCCAAATGTCAAAACAAAATACCAAAAGACTATCAAGTTCTAACAGCCAATGAAATTAATGCGGAAGTGAAGTGTAACCGGTTAATAAATTAACTTTTTCGCAACTTAAGGACCAAATTCCTCCTCATAATTATTGGAGAGTTTACAACATTCAATGCCAATGTGGTTTGTCATACATTGGACAAACTAAACGAAAACTCCGTTACAGAGTCAGTGAACACAGAAACTATGTAAAGAAAAAAGAATTACAGAAATCCTCTATCGCCTCTCATTGCTGGGGGGGGGGGGGGGACATAATTTTAATTTTGACTCAGCTACCATTATCAAGAAATGCATTACTCCTCTGGATTTAGACTTTTTTGAGTCTCTTCATATCCATAAATTTAAAGACTCCTTGGTTAATGATTTATCTAGTACACCATACATCTCAACTTTCTGGGTGGATTTGTTGTGTCACGACACTTCACTTCCGCATTAATTTCATTGGCTGTTAGAACTTGATAGTCTTTTGGTATTTTGTTTTGACATTTGGGTTTTTACCGTTCATGTAGTTGGGGGATATTTGTTTTTAAAGTTTTTTACACTGAGGATGTGAGTCCTAGTACTCACGAAACGTATACGTATGATCAAATCAACTTATTTTATTGTGTGTTTAAACGTTGTTTTTAAATAATTTATATTTCCACACAAGTTCTGTATTTACTACATCAATATTTCTTGCATTTGCATTCTAAGAATTTTAATTTCAATCTTTAAAAACTATGGCTATCTATCCTAGAGTTACCCTACTTTCCAACATAATTGAAAAGTGTTTATGACTTCGGATCGTCTGTCTGCCGTCTGTCCGAGCTCCAATTTTCGTAAATATGCTTGGACTTCCACCATATTGGTATATGTTATCGAGGCTTACTATAGCTTTGTATCAGTCTGTAGTATGTTTCCTGCGGAAGATAAATGTGTTTAGCAATTATAGTTTGTTTACATGGGCACTTAAACGAGTTCGGATGCATTATGTTCAATGGGCGACAATTGTTTGAAGTACATTTTATTGGTGTTACACAGCTTCGAACATTACAAAATTATTATGCATTGTTGATATGCACTAAAACATATTTCATACAGAAAATGGCATGCTTAACATTTATTGTTCATTTACATTTACACACAAACAACTCGATTTCATTACTGTCTGTATTCAATAATTGCTTTAAGTGGGCTTTGTAAAAGGGCAATACGTTATTTAGGTGTCCGATATTATAATCTTTATAAAATAAGGGCATTTAACTTTTTATGCTCATTTACAGAACCACAAAAAAGAAATCGCTCAAATAAAATATTAGCAGTGTAAACATTGCAGTTATACGTGACTGAAAAAGAAAATTGTCGCTGGTAAAATATCTAAATATAATTGTGAAAAATCTGTTTTTGCCTGTTGATTCTGAACTGTTATCCCAGACTCTTTCATTAAGTAATTTATTTTTCCCATTCTCTGAGGAATGCGACCAATATGTTTTTATCACAGACTGGAATCTGTCATTTTTACGAGGAAATATGCGGGGACATTAGCCACGAACTGCATCAAAGACAACTCCAAGGTCGAGGTCATAGAATTCATGATCCTCTCCCTCACTTGAACGAAGAAAATTTCTTTAAGGCAATGTACATTTTTTATGTTACATTAGATTATAAAAAATTCTTCAATAAGACATGTCTCTTACCCCTTGTTCAAAAATAAAATAAAGTAAAAATGAGACATGACCCCCTTCTTTATTGTCGCTGATCAGCGTTTATATCTTCAGGAAGCAATTTGACCGCCTAAGAGTTACCCCCCCCCCCCCACCCCAATGACGGAAAATAAGAAAGTGACATATGCATTTCGTTTGATCATCGTTTGATCAGATTTGATCAACAATTTTCATCGTTTGATCAACTTAATTTCATGAGTTATGATTAAAAAGGACCAGGGTGGGGGGGGGCTAACTTTTAGGATATTTCAAAATGCGCAAAACTAAAAAGAAAAATTAGCGATCCTTGTCAGAAATCGTCTGTAGAGATTTCATCAACCATTTTTAGCGTTTGATCAAACCCGGAAATGCCCCCAAAATCGATATTTTTAGGTTCACACCCCTAAAAGTTAGCCCCCTCCCCCCTTGACGGAATTTCGGGACAAAAATGGTGCCATCTAACGTGAAATCGTTTATAAAGATTTGATCAACCATTTTTAGCGTTTAATCAAAACCGGAAATGCGCCCAAAATCGATATTTTTAGCAGCGGACCCCTAAAAGTTACCTCCCCCCTTGACGGAATTTCGGGACAAAAATGGTGCCATCTAACGTGAAATCGTTTGTAAAGATTTGATCAACCATTTTTAGCGTTTGATCAAAACCGGAAATGCGCCCAAAATCGATATTTTTAGCAGCGGACCCCTAAAAGTTACCCCCCCCCTTGACGGAATTTCCGCACAAAAATGATGCCATCTAACTTGAAATCTTTTGTAGAGATTTGATCAACCATTTTTAGCGTTTGATCAAACCCGGAAATGCCCCCAAAATCGATATTTTTAGCTTCACACCCCTAAAAGTTAGCCCCCCTTGACGGAATTTCGGGACAAAAATGGTGCCATCTAACGTGAAATCGTTTGTAAAGATTTGATCAACCATTTTTAGCGTTTGATCAAACCCGGAAATGCGCCCAAAATCGATATTTTTAACAGCGGACCCCTAAAAATTACCCCCACACACACACACACACACTTGACGGAATTTCGGGAGAAAAATGGTTCCATCTATCGTGAAATCGTTTGTAGAGATTTGATCAACCATTTTTAGCAAGGGATCAAACCCGGAAATGCGCCCAATATCGATATTTTTAGCAGCGGACCCCTAAAAGTTAGCCCTCCCCTTGACGGAATTTCGGGACAAAAATTGTGCCATCTAACGTGAAATTGTTTGTAGAGATTTGATCAGCCATTTTTAGAGTGTGATCAAAGCCGGAAGTTCCCCCAAAATCGATATTTTTAGGTGCAGTCCTCTATAAGTTAGCCTCCCCCTTGACGGAATTTTCGGAATATAATCTGCTGTTCGGGAAAGTATTTCCGAAGTATGTTTGAAATGATACCTGTTGTGTTTAGTGCTAATGAAAAGTGAAATAACGTTGTCCACCTCTTTTGTTGATAAGAAAT